>CM021105.1:197344272-197415829 GCA_007115665.2 Sequoiadendron giganteum
TCCCACTCCCTCCCTCCCTCACTCTCCCTCTCTGCCTCCCTCCCTCTGTCTCCCTCTTTATCTCCCATTCTCCCTCTCCCTCTTTCTCCCACTCTCCCCCTCTCTCCCTACCTATCTATCTCCATCTCTCCCACTATCTCTTTCTAACCCTCTCCCTCTCCCTCCATCTCTCCCTTCCTCCCTCGCTCCTCCCTCTCTCTCTCCCTCTCTCTCTCCCACTCTCTCTTTCTCTCTTTCTCTCACTCTCTCCCTCTCCCTCCCTCTCCCTCTCCCTCCCTCCTTCCCATTTGTCCCTCCCTCCCTCCCACTCCCACTCCCTCTCTCCCTCCCACTCTCCTTCCCTCCTTCCCACTCTCCTCCCTCTCTCCCACTATCTACCATTAACCCTTAGGTCTATGTGTGTAAAAATCAGATATCCGATTTGGGAAACTTCGATGTGTAGAGCCAAATCTTATCATTGCAGAACATGTTTTACAAATTGGATATTGGATTTGTGGATCATAGAAAAACCCCATGTGGGCCATTTTTGTGCATTCCAACGGACCCTACATTCTGTTTGTAGCACTTTGCAAGCGACAAAAACACAGTTTCAGACAGGAAGAGACAAAGAACAACTTTTTGGAGCATCTTGTACTCAAATTTTTCATAAGGAATGATTTTTTAGCATCTTTTATGAGGTATAATGGGGAGCAACAATCGTCAGAAGCAAAAGCATAAGAGAAAGCTTACAAAAGAAAAAATATCAGAATATAGACAAAGAGATAGAGAAGGTCATAGGAAGAAAAGACAAGGTATGTTAAATATTGGTGAACTTGAGCCCTATGGTATTTCAAGTGAAGAGAAAATTGAATATGTTCAAGGTGAAAATGTAGAACATGATATTGAAATTGGGAATGAAAATGTTCAAATTGATATTGAAAATTTTCAAGGTGAAAATGTTGGAATTGAAGATGTTGAACATGGTATTGAAATTGGGAATGAAAATATTGAAATTGATAATGAAAATGTTGGAATTGAAGATGTTGAACATGATATTGAAATTGGGAATGAAATTATTCAAATTGATATTGAAAATGTTCAAGGTGAAAATGTTCGAAATGAAGATGTTGAACATAATATTGAAGCAAGTGTAAATTATGTTTCACCAAATTACATGAGAAATGAAGAGCCTTGTGTGGAAGAAAGACATATTCCAAATTCAAGACCTTCAAGGACCCCTAAATGGTTAGTTGAAATTGATGATAACATTATAAACAATTTTGAAGGCAAGAGGTCAACACGAACTATTCGGTTGTGGGCAAGAATACTTTTCAACCAATATTTTAGTGATAAGACATTGACCGAGCAATGCCAACTTTTTGTACAATTGCTAAAGATGCAAAAGATGAGACTACTAGCCAAATTGAATATTCGTGTGAACAAGAGGACCGAGAAAAATTCTATTATTGTCAAATATCTTTTTAATGCTCTCAAGTCTATTGGAGAAAATAATAAGGAAAAAGATAAGAGAGCTGCTCGGAGAGTCATTACAACCGCGCTCGTAAGCCATCAATTGAAAAAGGCTCACTTTATGAGACAAAATTGTATTGATTTTGACTGAAATCATAAAACTTTGGATAGAGCACTTGCAAGAAGAGAAAGAATAGATGATCCTCTTCAAAATGATACACGATAGTTGGCTTGTTTTTGTCAAAGTTGTATTCAGTGCGAGTGGGATCAATGTGATTCAAGTGAGTGGGTGGATACCTGGGTTCCATAGTATCTAACTCCTTTATCTCAAACTATATCCATGAAAAATTACACAATGGAAAGTTCACTTGATTACGACCGACTTTCAGATCTACTACATCCAGGACATGTTTTTGCAGTTGTTGCACCATAGGGGAATGAAGAGAGATCAGAATATTGGTTGGCTCGATGTGTGTGGATAAAGCACAAGCTAACACAATCAATGGAAGATGATGATGGGTTCGTGTATCCTACAGGTTCAGTTGTGGTTGCAAGAACTTGGTTGCAAATATACATGATTAGAAAGAATGGTATACTTGCATTTGAAGACTATGAGAACCACAAAACCATTCTCATGTATTCACACCTTGTTATAGAAACAAATGTTAAGTTGTTGAAGCATCATGCCAAACCAAAGACAAAACAACTATGGACACTTAGTAATGCTGATCATGAAGCACTACTGGATACTCTTAAGCAAAGAGATGACCCTTCAGGCACACTTGAATAGCATATTCAAGAATGGAAGGTACAATGCTTAAGCATCTTTTTTGTTGTGATAATATAGATTTATCATTTGACAAATTTTGTGATATTCCTGGCACTATTGATCATGGACCTGTTGTAACAATAGCCAACTCTGATCCTTTCAAAGAGGTATGCGACATATTACAATAATATAGATTGGTCATTCAAAGCATCTTTTATAGTTTGCATTACCAATTCATCATCATTCAGGTTGTTTAGATTAATATAGATTTGTTAGTCTAAGCATCTTTTTTGTTGTGACAATATAGATTTATCATTTGAAATTTTTTGCGATATTCCTGACATGATTGATTGTGGACCTGTTGCAACAATAGGCAGCTCTGATCCTTTCAGAGAGGTATGTGAAAAATTATAATAATATAGATTGGTTATTCTAAGCATATTTTCTATTGTATGTAGTTTAATTGCTACCTTGATGGTTTGTACAGGTGTTTGTCACTCCAAAACACCAACATACTACTCGTGTGGAAGACAAAGCCCTGAATGCCTCAAATAGGCAAATTTTGAAATGTGAAACAATGTAAAAAGGTCATAACTATGTATAGGCATAATCTATGTCCAGTGATATTTTTTGAAATACGGGTCAAATGTCTGGCATTGTATAAAGGGTATGTTTAAAATGTAAAAATCTTTTTGTACTTAATCGAGCTACAACCAAAGGTTTTCTTCCTGGTTCTTTCCTGTTGGTATGCTCGTTTGAACCAGATTTTGTAATATATCCTATTTATATTTAACAAATTATAGTGGCTTGCCACTTTTTTGAAAAACAAAAATGTAAAAAGTTCATGTGAATTTGATTTCCCATGTAATTGATTCAAGTTGATTGGGTAATATTTTTCTGATGTAAGAGCTAGGACTTGTAGAATCTTGATCCAACCTTAAATCTTTCTGCCCCCACATTTCATTAACATTAGCACTTTGGACTCTTAAGGGAAATCGTCGGTCTAATGCAGCTCGAAGTGATTCGGTGTATTTGGGTGCAAAAGAGGACCATACGTGTTGGAATAGTGTGTTTGGTCGTACGAGTTCGAGAATGAAAGTTGCACCACTTTGCAACTTTACACCGTTTGTATTTGGCAACTTTTCCCTCAATTGGAAACTCATCACCACGGGAAAACGCCTTTGAGATAGCAAAAAATGAGAGAGGTTATTGTAGATGGTCCCAACATGATCCCATATGATCAAATGAAGAGTCTGTAAGCATCATGGTTTTCGAGGAATAGTCCGTCAAAGATTGCTGCCTTTTAGCACTTTGGACTCTTAAGGGAAATCGTCGGTCCAATGTAGCTCCAAGTGATTCGGTGTATTTGGGTGCAAAAAATGACCATACCTAGCATAAACGTACCCATCCAGACATGTTGGAATAGTCTGTTTGGTAGTACGAGTTCGAGTATGAAAGCTGCACCACTTTGCAACTTTACATTGCTTGCATTTGGCAACTTTTCCCTCAATTGAAAACTCATCACCACAGGAAAACGTCTTTGAGATAGCCAAAATCGAGAGAGGTTATTGTAGATGGTCCCAACAAAATCCCATATCATTAGACGAAGATTCTGTAAGCATCATGATTTTTGATGAATAGTCCGTCAAAGATTGCTGGCTTTTAGCACTTTGGACTCTTAAGGGAAATCGTCGATCCAATGCAGCTTAGAGTGATTCGGCATATTTGGGTGCAAAAGAGGACCATACCTAGTGTAAACGTACCAATCTAGACGTGTTGGAACAGTCTGTTTGGTCGTACGAGTTCGAGTATGAAAGTTGCACCACTTTGCAACTTTACACTGCTTGCATCTGACAACTTTTCCCTCAACTAAAAACTCATCACCATGGGAAAACGCCTTCAAGATAGAAAAAACTGAGAGAGGTTATTGTAGATGGTACCAACATGATCCCATATCATCAGACGAAGAGTCTGTAAGCATCACGATTTCCGAGGAATAGTCCGTCAAAGATTGTTTCCTTTTAGCACTTTGGACTGTTAAGGAAAATTGTCGATCCAATGCAGCTCAGAGTGATTCGACGTATTTGGGTGCAAAAGAGGACCATACCTAGTGTAAACGTACCATCCAGATGTGTTGGAATAGTCCGTTTGGTTGTACGAGTTCGAGAATGAAAGTTGCACCACTTTGCAACTTTACACCTCTGTAGAGATTTAAGGATGTCCTCTTCAGATCACTCTATTTTGAATAGGTTTGCGGAGCTACCAATGTTAAATCCAAGTTGAATAACTTTGAGCAAATCCAAGTTGATTGACTTCGAGAAAAGATGATTCCTTGAATGTAAGACTCCCAAGATGAAGGAAGACCATTAAGAGCCAACATGGTCAAATCTTGTCATCAACAATATGACCAATGGTAGAGAGTTGATCTCTCAATTCAAAAATCTTCATGAAGTAGGTGATGAAAAATTCTCCTTCTGCCATCTTAACATGATGAATTTGTTGCTTCAAGGCTAGAGCACAACTTGTGTTGTTGATCTCATACATCTCCTCCAAAGTCTTAAGCATTTCTCTCACTGTCTTCAACTTAGAGATGATAGGAACAATATGGTCCTTCACGGAATCAACTAACATCTTCTTCACCTTGATATATTTCTTCCTCCATCGAACTTTCTCTTCCTCATCCGTAGGTTCAGAAAATTTTCTCTCCACACTCAACCAATTCGTTTTCCTCCAAAGTGAGCATAATTTTCAATCTCCATGAAGTGAAGTTTGATGCTCCTTCGAGTCTATCCTCAATTTTAAGACCATTCATCATCTTGACTAAGATAGAGACAGACAAAAAAAAAAGGGAATAGAGGTATCGCTGCAATAACTGGTCCCAACATGATCTTTTTCAAACCCGCTCTGATACCATGTTAATGTTTTAATGATCAGATAATACAACTGAAAGCACTCAAAAAATGCAACACATAAGACAATAAACACAATAGTAAATCTACTTACAACTCAGGCCCAACTCATGGCTGAATTTGATACAATGAATAATAGCACCTCTCCTAGATGCAAAGATACAATTGAATATGCTTCTCCTTGAAATCGTCCTGCTGCTGTAAGATGAAGCGTTGTTGCTCAAGTGTGAACTTTTTCTTGGAATGCGAATTATGCTGAATGAACTTGGTTGAGGAAATGAACAAACATCACCTTGTATTTATACAAAATAAGGTGACTCTTCAAGGAGGTTGGCCTCTCTTGAAAATAATAAATTACAAAATAATATCAAGGAAGGTTGGCCTCATCCATTTAAATAAAATGAGTATAAATTAAATAGCCATAGGCTATCATTTAATTTATTACAACTTAATGTGATCGCTATCATGTATGAAAAATGTGATAGCATAGACAAGGCAGTGGACTATTTGAAAAAAAACTTCAAAGAAATGTGGTCTCATAGAATTCAATGACAAACAAATGCAATTGATAACTACTCATAGTTTTTAGTTATGCAATGTGAAGTAATGATTTGAGTTTGAAAGATGTGTAATGCAATGTAATCAGAGATATAAATATAAACTACATAATATAGCCATTTTTTTTATGCTATTGTACATTGATATTTAACCATTGCTCAAGATAAAATTTTCAAAGAGTTTAATCATGCACATGAGGAACACATTAAATTTTGATTGTCAACTTCTATATATCAAATTATCCAATAATCAAGTGTATGTCCATATACAAAAATGGCATCGACGCCAATTCAAACAAAGTTTTACAAAATGTGGCATATGCCATCTCAATATGTATTCAAAATTTACATGCCAAAATGTCTATCTCATCCTAAACTACTGGTGGATCATCAAAATGGAGCCTCTTTGAAGCACTCATTGGCTTTGAAGGTAGCTACACAAGAAAAATTCAAACCACAATTGAGATTAGTTATACTATATAATTTAAAATTGAATAATTAACATCAAAATCAATATACATTGAATTTTAATTGAAATCTTGATTACCTGAAATATACGTCTCTTCAAAGGGTCAGGAGTCCTAGAATATACCAAACCAACATTTGAAATGCCAATCTATATATGCGAACAAAAACATAAAATTGATCCAAGTTAGCATACGATTATTGGTAATAGGAACATATTTACCAAATACAAAATAAAATAAACACATACCTCTTTAGGTTGATCTTTTTCTTTATCTCCTTCAGGTGTTTCGACAACTCCTCCTTGAGGTGTTTCAACACCTACTCTTTGAGGTGTTCCAATACCTACTCCTTTAGGCGGTGTGTCCTTTGCCAACAAATTTGTATAGCTCATAATTTCTTGTACATAAAATTGACAAGTACATATGAAACTACCAATCTATGTCGATGTATGTATAATCAATATAAGATCTTAAAAATCTTAATTCAATCCAATTTGAGTTCAATTACCTTCCCCTTATCTAACTTTGCACCTCCATAGTTTGGATGAGGCTGCACCTCACTCGCACTAGGTATTTCCTACAAGAGGAAAATAAGATAAGCATATAAGTTATTATATAATTTCATTAATGACAATTCAAATGACAAGCAAGTATATAATATAAAATGTAAACGAGTGAGTGAAAAAATATATACTATGTGTGTGTCCAAGCCAAATGAAATGGCCCTAAGGATGCTATCAGTCACCCGTGTGAGCTCCTCCTCAGACATCAACTATTAAATAGACCATGTAAATAAATATTAGTACTTGATACTATCTCTTATTAATATTCATTTAAAAACAAATGCAAGTTATGAAATTACAACTTAAATCTTACCTGTGTCACTATTCCAGCATCCCCCTCTCTAGCAGGAGAGGACTCTGTAGGGTGTGCTCCACTCCCCTGTGACTGATCTATAATATCCAAATCATGGAGGTCATAATCAAAAGTGTCCAAGGGATGCTCAGTGGGCTGTACAAGAGGACCCAAGCATATTTGGCCGCACATAGTGCAAGTATGTGGCACACAAATATGTGGACCTGAGGAGGATGATGCACCAACACTCGAGCCTTCTCCAACATCACTAGAATGTGGTTGAGCTACTGTAGTTCAACATGCAAAACCAAATGACCAATCAAAGAGTGAATAGCCTGAATAGTCTGTGTGGCTGCATCTTGGATAATCTCTAGATGATATATTGGAGGTGGTGAAGGAAGGGGAGGAAGGGGAGGAAGGGGAAAATTTGGGCGTGGGACTACCCTAACTGCCCCTGGTCTATCCTGGGGCATACCTCCACTGACACCCTGGAAGGGTTTAATGTCAAAGTAATTGACATGATGCCCTAACACAAACTCAACATATAATTTTTTAATAAAGTAAAAAAGTATATCAGAATTATTATTCGGTGGTTTATCAAAAACCATACACCAACAATCCCAAAATTTAGCTACAATGTCCCTATGAATACAACATTTTATAGAAAGTTTTGTTTTATTCACATTCACTAGCAAATCGGTGCGGGGGTCAATGAATAAAGAGGCTATTTGGGCTTTGGTTATTTGGAGATCTTTCACATCATCGTAAGACAATCCACATCCATAATATTCCCTCATGTCTTCTTGCCAAGAATGAAAGGAATTATGTTGGGTGGAGAGGGTTTCTATATTTTTTATTATTTCCTTCAATGTGTTTGTCATATCTCTCAATCGAGGGATTGTCTTATAAACTTAAAAAATGCCCTTCAATTGCCCCAATTTTTCACCAATTAAGTCTTCAATTGGTGGTTGTGAAGGTGGTGGAGCATTTGTCTGTGGAGGTGGTGGAGTGTTTGGAATTTGTAGATTTTCATTCTCAACCATAATACCTGATTAAAATTAAAAACTAATTAATCTAATTGAAATTACACAATATAAATGAAATTATTGTAAAAAAACCCTAGTTTTTAATAAAAATCCTACTTTTTCACATTAATCCATAACAAACTCTAATTTTTGATTAAAATACATCAACAACACTACTTTTTAATCAAAATCCATTTTGATACGTTAATTTTTAATAAAAATTCAATGTAAACTCTAGTTTTTGATAAAAATCAATAGAAAACCCTATTTTTGATAAAAATCAATAGAAAACCCTATTTTTGATAAAAATTTCATAGAAACTACTTCAAATTAAGAGAATCTACTTGAAAAATAGATTAAAACATTTAAAAAACCAAATACTTACCTTTGAAATCGGATATCTGATAGAAGCAGATATCGGATTTTCGCTTTTCCTTGTGCGCCCGCGTGCAAACAGTGAAAAATGTAGTTATAAGAGTCAGCTGGTTTTTATATAATGTTTCCACAAATCGGATGTCCGATTTGTAGAAACTAGGTTTGGGCTTTGGTTCGGCTAAATGTACTAACACCCGAACCTAGAAAAGTCAACTTGGCATTTCTGTGCTTGAGTCGATCCAAAACGTGATTTTTTTCTCATTGCCACTTTTTGGCCCATCATGATCCTGCACATACCCTTGAGGGATTAGGGTTTAAGGGTTGAGGGTTAAGGGTTGATGGATTAAGAGGGTATAGGGGTTGAAGGATTAGGGTTTAAGGTTTGAGGGATTAAGAGGTTATAGGTGTTGAGGGATTAGTGTTTAAAGGTTGAGGGTTAAGGGTTGAGGGATTAAGAGGGTATAGAGGTTGAGGGATTAGGGTTTAAGGGTTGAGGGTTGAGGGTTGAGAAATTAAGTGGGTACATGGGTTGAGGGATTAGGATTTAAGGGTTTACAGTTGAGGATTGAGGGATTAAGAGGGTATAGGGGTTAAGGGATTATGGTTTAAGGGTTGAGGGTTAAGGGTTGAGGGTCCAATGATAGGGTAGAGAGTATAGGGGTTGAGGGAATAGGGTTTAAGGATTGAGAGATTAAGAGGGTATAGGGGTTGACGGATTAGTGTTTAAGGGTTGAGGGATTGAGATGGTATAGAGGTTGAGGGATTAGGGTTTAAGGGTTGAGGGTTGAGGGTTGAGGGATTAAGAGGGTATAGGGGTTGAGGGATTAGTATATAAGGGTTGAGGGTTGAGGGTTGATGGATTAAGAGGGTATAAGGGTTGCGGGATAAGGGTTTAAGGGTTGAGGGTTGAGGGTTGATGGATTAAGATGGTACATGGGTTGAGGGATTAGGGTTTAAGGGTTTAGGGTGTAGGGTTCAGGGATTAAAAGGGTATAGGGGTTGAGAGATTAGGGTTTAAGGGTAGAGGGTTGAGGGATTAAGAGGTTATAAGGGTTGAGGAATTAGGGTTTAAGGGTTGAGGGTTGAGGGTTGAGGGTTGAGGGTTGAGGGATCCTATCGATGATGATGTGCTCATGAGGTGGCCTAGTGAGAGGTTGTCTCGCTTGCTGCCTAGGATCCAGCTGTGCACCAAGTCTATCTTGTGTCGACCCCCCACCTCTCCCTTGGAAGTCCCTCATATCAAAATAATTTGGGATTTTTTTCAAGATGAAATCAATGTATAGTTTTCTGAGGAAATATTATGGGACTTCACAATTGTTGCATGGTGGGTCATCAAAAACCATGTACCACCTATCCCAAAAATATTTTGTAATCTCTTGGTGGTTGCACCAATGAATAGGAAACCTCTTCGCATTGAGGGAGAGATTTCCATTTGACTGTGGGTCAGTGAATAATGCACACAAATCTAATTTTGTAATTTTTAAATCTTTTACATCTTTATATGATAATTTATATTGGTAAAAATCCCTAGCCACCTACCTCCTATCCTGCCAACCAGATAATTGTTTGCTGTTTGAATCTACATTTTTTAACATATCTTACAGTGAAGCTTCCAGGGTCATAATTTCCACAGTTGAACCATTTGGATTGTTCAACCTCCCGATTAAATCCTCAATTTGTTTTCTATTGTTCTCAATTTCACCCATTAAATCTTGTTGAGTGCTAGGAGGGTATTAAGGGATTGGTGGAGGAGGTTGTTGTCGTGGTTGAGGATTTTATTGCTGAGGATTTTTTTGTTGAGGATTTTTTTCTTGTTGTGGATTTTGAGGAGGGTTTCTAGGTTGATTAACATCTCCTACAATTTCAAAAAATAAATATCAAATACAACCTAAAACTAACAAATTCAAAAAAATAAAATTCTTACCTCTTTGACCTCCTCATTGATGTGGCGGCATCCTAATGATGAATTAGAAACCGTTGATGAAGATTTTTGCACAAAAATACCTCCTAGAACGTGAGCGTAGAATTCTAGGGTTTTTGCCCGCGGGCAACAAAAAAACATAGTCACAAATGAAAATGAAATTCAATTCCTTTTTTTTTGCTTTTAACATGATATAACGTGAGCGCATTATAATGTGCTCATGTTATAACACACTCACATTATAGGCTTGTGGTGGTCAAGCCTCAAGCTCAAAACACCAAGCTATAACGCGCTCGTGTTATGAGTTTTAAATTTAAAAAAAAAAAGTGTCCACAAAATTGCTACCCATCTTCATGCACTCACCCACTTGACAAAATATTTGCATAAGTTAAACTCATGTTCTTAACAATTTATTCTCACACCTAGCTCTTTTCCCCATGCAACATGTCATTTATTGAGCCTTCACCTTGTGACACCTGTCATAGGGCTATCTCCATCTTTGCATCGAATCTCAACCCTCCATCTCTCAATGCATACCAATCCTCCATTCTTTCCATCAAATAATTATAAATTGAAGTCTTGTATTTTATTTTTCATTAATCTATTTGAGCTAAATCTATGTTGCTAATTTTCCTTTGAAATATTACCAATTGTACTAAGGTTATGTTGGTTTTAAGAGTAATCCACATTCATTCAAGTACTACAATTAAGTATTCACATTAAAGAGCATGTCAAGTGAAAGTGGATGCTTCTAATTCAATTTTAATTGAAGGAGAAAGGTGGTAAAAGGTATGGTATGTAGTCTTTATTGCCCTATCTTTGTTTACTTGCCTTAACCATTTTCTTGTCTTCATTTTGGAATGCTCAATGGGACCCTATTCCTATTTACTAAAAATTTGTCTTGAGTTTTTCATGGTTTTTAGCCCCAGGTCTTGAAGTGACACATTTGACCTATGTTTCAACACTTTTTCCTTGGAAACTACAATTTAACCCTACACATAAGTACTTGAGCTCTAGTTTTAGTGACAAAGGGTAACAAAAATTTCTCTGTACATTCAAAAACTTATAAAATCCCCCCTAATCTACATAAATTTTACTCCCTCTTGGACGTCATTCAATTATATCATCAAGTATCCTTATAACAATAGAATTTTCTACTCTGCATATATACACAACATAAAAAGAAAAGATATCTTGCATCAAAAATCAAACACAACTCACTTGGATAGTAGAATGTTCTTGTAAATTGACTTGAGCTGGATCAAGCTACTATCCCATTGTTTCTTTGCTATGGTTAGGGTTCGTACTTGACAAGTTAACTACACATATGTGTCTTTAGCTTCTATCAAGGAAGATGATGTCTTGTACTTCTGAACCACACCATTAGCCTCCAATAGAAGTCTTGTGAGTGAATCTAACCTTAGGCTCACTACTTCTCTCAATTGCTTCACTTGACCTTTAAACTTCTCCCTTTGATCTTGTAGTTGTTATATCTAGGAGTGTAGACTCTCTACTTGTGCCCTTATGGAACCATCATTATCTTGTATAGGATCATAAGTTGCAACTACATTAGTGATCTGCACTTCAATAATGTTGATCTGATCCTTTATACTCTTTGTTGTTGCAAGCCATTTGAGATAGGAAACATATAAAACTTTTGCTTCCTCTAAGCATTTTTGAATGTCTTTAATACAATATTGCACCGTAGTTAATGCACTATCACACTTTCAGAGGCATCTGTTTGTCTCTTTTTATTGATCTTTTGTTTTTGCTACTTCTCTAGATGAGTTGAATGTCTCAAAAGACTTCATTAGTTGCTTCATCTATTGTGTAGGGGGAAATGATGAATCCCTTTTTGCTTCTGATAGTTTCTCTTCCAACACTTTCATTTCCTCTTCAAGACTCTTGCACTCTCCACTTGTTGTAGCAACTCTTGCCTTGTTGTGGAGTGGAGTACATCTCCAAGTTTCATCTTATGTAGGGGAGACATACCAGATAAATTAACTTGTCCATCAAAGGTAGGGACATGCAGTGAATGTGGAGACACCACCGATTGAATTTGAATTTCCCATGCCAAAAACTCGATAGAGTCAACTAGAGAGGAATACATTTTCTCTGAGCTTCCTTATTCAACATCCTTCAAAGAGGTTAATGTGGGTCACCAGTTTCCTCTCTAAGAGGTGTATCGTGAATAGGTACATCACTAGTGATAGAAGGGAGATATTCATCTTAAGGATTATCACTTGGATAATCAACATAAATAGGTTATCCCAAAGCAACAAATGCACCATTATATATTAGAGAAGATTTATTTGTTATAGATATATCTACATCACTAGATTCACCTTATAAAGATGATGAGGATCCATGTATGTAATATAAAATCTATCATGCATTATAGGTACCATGTCCTATGGGTCTAGTTATCTAGTTTTATCAAGAGAATACATGAATGAGATAGCTTTCAATACCTATAATAGGTAACCATTTGAAGATTTATCATCATAAGCATAGTGAAAGAAAATGATTTTGCTAAGAAAAGAGGAGAGGATATCCAAGATGGAACAATGCATATGATAGTATGTCAAAGGCTAACAAATATCATCTTAGAAAACTTGGAGGTATATCATATATCAAAATATGTAGAAAATGCAAATCCTTGAGCCAATCTAAAGGTAATTAAGATGTGTAAAAGGTAATATATACAAATAGGCTCTAAACATTAAACAAAGGATAAACGAATGAAGCAAAATGATACAAAATAAAGTTCAAATCTAAAAATATGATGTTCAAAACTAAATAAACATAGATCTAAAAACCCTAATGTGACAAGAAATCCTAGAAACAAAATTATATTATGTAGGACGAATCAAATTCACCACAATCTATAGGAAATAATATTTTCTTAACTATGATTTCAAATAAGCCAATAAGTTGCATTGAAATAAGCATAGATTGACCATGATATAATGAATATATCTAGTGGGGCTTAATGTATTATAAAATTTAATGCTATTAAATATAATGGATAGGCGTACTTAGCTCTATGACTAAAGAATAATTGTTATTTAACTTCTTAAATCTAACTAATATCTACTTTGAGAATGACATTTCTCCATATTTATAGCTCCTCAAATATATTATAGATTAGTAGTTTGTGTGGGATAAAATCTATAGGTTCCTTATCTATAATTGTAGATTTACTTTTAGTTTCTAATCTTGATCCAACTTGATGTGTTCCTCTATTCTATTCCTTTCATTATTAATATTTATTTTTTCTACTCCTTTCTAATATCTTAGATTGGAAACATTTAAAAAATACCTTTATTATATAATTAATGTCACAAAGGACATGTTCTACTAGTTCAACTCACAAAAATATAGGTAAATGATTGTGTACAACATTCTTTAATCATGCATATGCTCCTAAGGTAATCATGAATATCTAGATTATTTTTATTTCACCAATTAAATATTTTTCCTCCCTTAATGCAAATGATATGTGAATGTTTCTTAGAAGATAAGGAGATATAAGATACAAATAGTTGAATGCCTTAAAATATTAGCATATAGTACTAAACAGTAGCAACATAGACTTGATAGTCTCAAGAGGGATAAATAATGGGTAATAATTGACCAAAGTCTAAATTTAAATTTTGAAAATTCAAGGATCAATTCCATAACCATGGGAATAATCCTAGAAGGGCAAATGATCAAAGATAGATGGATAACATTTTTCTTGGAGTAGGTGTACAAAGAAGTGTAGCAAATATAAGATGTAATGAATGCATTGGAGTACATATAGATAGAAGTAAAGTAGAGGATAAATGACCGATCCCAACTTTCCATAATATTGTGTAATTTATCAATATCTATATGTATTAAGACATTCACTAGAAATAAAAATGAAATTATATAAAAAATTGTACAAATATACAAATTTTACCATCAAAGCATCATTTTGATAAAAACTTTTTTTTTTAATATAATAAAATTTAAAACTATATATCTATTCATTGTGATTTAATGAAAGTGATAAACAATCTAGTTTTAAAATTCTACTATATTCTATCAAAAAATATTATTCACTTAAAATAAAGAAGAAATCATCGATTTCTATATATTTTTTATAAATAATATTGAAAAAAATTAATATCACTTCAACAACTATTCATCATTCAAAATTTAATATAAACTAAAATAAATGTTAAATATTATTCATAACTCCAAAAAAATATAAAATTAACCTTTAATTTTTTTAATATTTAATAATAATAAAAATATATATCTCTTTAAGTTTGGCCATATTTGCTTTCTATATTTAATCACATTTTCTTTCCACTCATAATTTTGAATGAGGAATCTAAATGCCACAATACACTATACCATATAGGTAGCACAATTTGTTCATTATTTCATCTCCTCACAATATACTATACTATCCAAAATACTACATCAGTACATTATTTTCTTGGTTGGCCAAGAAGTAAAACAAGAACAATTACTAAGCTTAGGATGTAGATGTAGACCAGCTTCCATTGTTTCCTAAATCAGTCCTATCTATATTTCTCTCATTATTAATAAAAGGTGAGATATCTATTGGTAGTTGAATGGTTTTCGGTGCACCAAGAAATGTACTTCTGATTGTATTTAATCGATCAACTATCTCAATCATATCAGGGCGCTCTTCAGATGAGTCCCTTGTACAAAACAACCCAATCTGTATAAATTGAGTAAAGCATTCCATTACCATTGATGTCTCTGATTCATGAGCATCTACAAGCAGACCATTATCCACCACATCTGAGATTCTATTTGAAAAATGCATTTCTGTCCATTTTTGTAAATTTATTCCTTGAATGAATATATCATCTGTTGGTCTCCTCCTTATCAACAGCTCTAAAATTAAAATTACATAGCTGTATACATCTCCTTTTATAGTATGCTTTCCGCCTAATCCATACTCTATAATAACAAATAAACAAGGATCAAAGACTCCAAAAGTTATTTGAAACACTCAATGGTTTATAAGATAAACAAAGAAAACAAGCAAAATGCATAATGTAAAAATGAGAAACCTATACCTGGTGCAATGTAGCCAACAGATCCTTTAAGTGCATCTGTAGAAGTCAAAGAATCCACGGAATTGCCGAAAACAAGACTGGAAAGGCCAAAATCTGCTATGTATGAGGTCATGTCATCTCCTAATAGAACATTGCTGGGCTTCAGGTCGCAATGAATCACTTGAACAAAGCAATAATGATGAAGATATGCCATTCCTTCTGCTATCTCCATTGCTATTCTTATTCGATCACTCAAATTTAATCTGCATCCACCCCCTTCAGGAGGATACAACCATCTCTCTAAACTTCCATTTGACATGAATGGAAGAATTAAGGCTTTAAAATCAAGGTTGGAGCATGCTGAAATGATTTTAATTATATTGCGGTGCCGAACTCTCTTTAATGCACTGCATTCTCTGCTGAAACTTTGGTGAACATGTTCATCTTGCAACTTGAAAACTTTAACAGCAATATTTGTACCATTCTTTAGAATTCCTTTATAAACCGACCCAAAACTGCCGATTCCTAAGAGGTTTCCGCCACTGAACCCACCAGTTGCCTCTACAAGTTCTTCATATGAAATTTTTGGAGGCCATACTTTGAGAGCAGGGGTACTGGAACGTCTGCATCTATAGGAAAATGCTACCAATAGAAGAGACATTATCAAAATTGCAATGCCGACTACAACAGGAATTATTACCTTTTTCGAGACTGATGGATGTTTGTGTTTGGAATGAGAGCATGGCGGCAAGTTTATCCATCCACCACAAAGGCCAAGATTTCCCATAATCTCTGAGGCATCAAGTCTTGCAAAAGCTCCTTCCTTTGGGACCTCTCCAGTTAACCTGTTTGAAGAGAGGTTGAGATGCTTGAGCATTTTGATCTTTTTGAAAGCCACCGGTATTGTGCCCGACAAATTATTGCAAGAAAGATCCAGATATTCCAGATTTTGCATATCTGCCAGTGAAGCAGGGATTAGCCCTTCAAATGCATTTGAAGAAAGATTTAGATATTCTAAACCCTTGCAGCTTGCCAATGCACTAGGAATGCCACCCGAGAAATTGTTTTGAGAAACATCTATAGCTAAAACCATAACCATTTTGCTCATTTCCAAAATAGAACCTTGCAGCAAATTTCCGGAAACGTTGAAATAGAATTGGAGATTCTGAAGACCTGCAACTTCAGGGTGTATACTTCCCGTTAGTTTGTTGTGCGCCAAGTCAACCAGTTCCAAAGTCTTGCATCTTCCTAAACTCGCAGGCAGTTTACCTGACAGTTGATTGTGATCAAGATAAAGCCTTCTTCATTGTGGAAGCTTGCCAAGACTATCAGGAATTTGCCCTGAAAGCATATTCTCTCTGAGTGACAACAATCCAAGCCTTTTTTATTGGCCAAAACTTTCTGGAATTCTTCCCTGTAAATTGTTTGTTTCCAGAGATAATCTTTCCAGATTTGGAAGTTTACCTAGTGTAGATGGAATTGTCCCATTGAATCGGTTTGCTCCTAGGTTCATTGCCGTCAACTTTGTGAGGTTACCAATCTCATCTGGTATGTTTACCCCTATTGCATTTGAGTTCAATCCTAAATCATTTGGTGAATTTGAGAGGCGACCAATTGAAGTAGGCAAGACGCCAGTGAGATAATTAAATCCCAAATCAAATTCTTCCAAGCTGGAGCAATTAGTTAACACTGTTAGAATAGACAAACCACTGCTTCCACTCACAAACTGATTTTGCCGCAAGGTCAACCATCTCAGCTGCTGCATTTTCCCAAATTCCAGGGGTATTGTGCCGCTTAGGTGGTTGTTCTCCAATTCCAGCCATCAGGTGGGTATTTCTCCAGTGAGTTGGTTTCCCCACAAATACAGTTCTCGCAACTCTGATAGCCTTCCAAACTCCCATGGAATTGGGCCTTTTAAATGGTTATTCTGTAGCTGCAAAATTTGGACACGAGTGCAATTTGAAAGGGCAACGGAGATCGACCCTAAAAAGTTGTTGGTGCCAAGAGTAAGCAAGTTTAGCTGACTACAATTTGAAATGGCGACAGGGATCGATCCTATGAAGTTGTTCATGCCAAGACCAAGCCAGTTTAGCTGACTAAGCATACCCAACTCAGCGGGAATATCACCCTGGAGTCTATTTTTGACCAAGTCTATGGCAATTAAAGAGGACATGTTTGCTAAGAAAGGCGGGATAATACCAGTCAATTTGTTTGCTCCTAATGCCATGGTTTCTAAATTTGAAAGAAGACGAAATTCAGAGGGAATGCTTCCACTTAAATTGTTATAAGACAACCGAAGCACTCTCAAGCGAAATAGCCTTCCAAGCTGATATGGAATATGGCTGTGGAAGCTATTATTTCTGAGACCAAGTACTCTAAGGAAGGAAAGGTTTCCCAGAAAGGGAGAGATAGGGCCAAGTAGTCCCTTATCAGTGAGATTCAAGGAAACCACACGCTGTCGACGAGAAGAGAAGGTGTGATTGGGAGACCAGTCGAGCAAGGAATTAAATGGATCGAAAGAGATAGCAGCTTTGAAAGCCATTAGAGCTTCTTCATCAGAATGAGAAGAAGACTCCGCCATATGAGCAGGCAGTGCAGAGAGACAGAAAAAGAGTAGCTGCATCATCTTCATTGTTCGCCCACCTAAACACCCAAAAAGAAAAACGCGAAATAGTGGTATGATGGTTGGGTTCACTTATAAATTCTTCATCTAAGACCAGGCATAAGAAGTTCTCATAAAAATGAATTGCAGTGGGTACCGCTTGCAAGTTTCTAACATCGCTAAATTTCACATGAGGATATCATTCGAAGGGCAGAGGCGCAGGAGGTTTAACCTTCGGTCACGTGGGCTGACTCCTCTGACCTCCTGCGTATGGCAGCCTCCGGGTGGGTCCCACTTCCTAGACGCTGGTGATCACATGACTCAGCTTTCAGCTCTAAGACCGAAAGGGCGGTCGGAATTTAACCTCCCTGGGTTTGGAGGACGGTTAAACAGTTCGGATGGAGATGTGCCACGTCAGCTTTCCATTACCACCTTACCGTTCACTTTACTGGCGGATTACGTCTGGTTAACGTTTTGAATAGATTTTTTTCTTAAAAATAGTGAGAAGCACTTAATGTATTTTAAGCAATTCTTTTTGCTGTTTGTGGCATTATTCATTGTCTTATTTGGGAAAAAATTATATGCCGTACTATTTAGTTCTATTTATAAATAATATTTAATATTTTACATATTAATTGAATAATGTATTTAGTTTTACATTTTAAAGAAATTGTCATAGTTGATATGTTATGATTTGTGTGTTATAAATATATTTATTTTACTTGTTTTATGTATCACGTCTATTGTTCTACATGTAGTAAATCTACTAAGTTTTATCCACATGTAATTTTTCTATGCATCTAATGTAAAAGCAATTAAATTTTTCTTTTCTATTCAATAATAAATGCATCATTTGAAATATAGCTTTATCCAAACTTTTCCATTGCATAATCAAAGAAACATTCTAATAATACAAGTATGATTTAACTTTACAAAAATCTATTCAAGATAACGTTTCACATTACAATTTCCATAGAGATGGGCATATGATTACATACATTCCTTCAACAAGTTTACAAGAACTAGAAATACAAATGGTCCAGAATGTCCTCCCAAATCGTGGCCGCTATCTGCATGAGGAGAAGTATCACTCAAGCGATTTTTCGTCAACCATGGACTTACTGTGGTCCCTTGCACATCTACCAAACTTGGTAAGATGGCCCTCCCTTCGACTCAAAGAGATTGGTTTGGTAACCTCATCATTCAAATAACCTTTTCTGAGAATAGTGATGTGTCCTACATATCTAGAGCTACCATAATGTCTATTACTTCATATATGATTACCTCAGCGTAGAATGTAAATTGGATCACACAGTGAACTGACAGTGTAGACAATGGCTAGCTACACTATTTTGGCCAAAAATTCATCACCCAGTAACTTCGAGTGAGGTTATCTATTTCACCACATTTAATTGCTCGATTTGTATTGACCATTAGTATTCTATTATAAGGTTATCCCCTTTCTCGTGGATTATCCTAACCCTGGGAATAACCTTCCCATTAACTTATATCTAAATGAATTTGCTATAAGATTCACTATACAACTCTATCTTATGCTACACACCTAGAGTATTGTCATACTACATATAATACTTGACTTTCTATGTATAGTATAAATAGTATACAATCACATAAAAACCCATTATAGTATAAATAATTATATACATATGAACCCAAAAGAAAGGTTTCCCAATACAAGAAATAATCAAAGAACTTTCAAAAGACTTGCAAGCATCGAAACACACATAAAAGACAATCTTTTCAACATAGCATCACATGTAATAAAAAATCCTTTCAACATAATAAAAAGGGAGTAGAAATCAACAAGCCTTTTTAAAGCTCCAACTAAATAATCTTCCCTCCTAGCTTAATGGCTCAGGATCGCTTGCAACTTCCACTATGAACAACCCAAATTTCTCTACTAGCTTCTCTCTAGATCTCTCAACAAAACCAATATAGAACTACAAAAACTCTCTATCTGACAGTTATCAACTCACGTACACAAAAATTGTAGAAAAATATCACAAGGAAAATCAAATTGATAAGTGTAACAATTGGTAGAATGAGCACCTCTATTTATACAAATTTGTGAGCAATCAATGGCTACAAACAAGTTAATATTTTTGCCACCTTTCTAACCTCATGCATTGACTCACCAAGCTAACTCACAAGTTGCAACACATCATAGTCCTCACCATTTAAATGATTGAGTCAACTTGATATAAGGGACAACAAGCTCAAAATTAGTTTCCTAATTTGAATTCCTTCACATAATGCTGCCAAGTTTGCTCTTGACTGAGTCTTAATGTTATTTACAAACTTATTTTGGAGACCTCTTATGCATTCCAAACACTTGCAATATGGTGCCACATTCATATGTTGGTGCCCACAATTATAGCACGGGTTTGACAGATTCAAAAGGCTTTTAAAATAGTATTAACTTTCTTCTCAAACATTTCCGCATCAACAATATACTCCCACGTGTTTCATTCAATGGTTCACTTGGTCTCGCATAACTTCATGCATTGGATTTGTATGCAATAGGGTGCGCCTTTATCATATGTGCCATATATTATGATATGCATTTTAATTATATTAAGCATTTCATAAATATTAACAATAATAATAGCGCTATATATGTTTTACGCTTTAATGCTTATTACTAGCGGCTTCTATCATATATTATATATAATATATGTATATATATATTTACATATATCCTCCTTTAATATATATATACATACATATATAAATACATAAAGTATAATGTTATGCGTGTGTATATATATATAGTATATATATAATTCTATATAAATATATATATTAATATGTATGCCACAATATTACTTCCATATATATACTATATATATACATACACATAATATTATTTCAATATCTTTATAGAACACTTATAACTTTCGATGGACATATACACATGATATATATATATATGTGCCACCTTAGTCCAATCGGTATTCCCATGCATATGGGTAATCCATCCATGAGCATGCCTAGGTACATTTACCTACATATACTCACATACATATTCACTCACATGTATGAGTTTACCATAGACACATACATACATTTAATGCATATATCTCATCGATATAATAGTAAACACAAAAGGAAGGACTTCAAGTCAACATCAAAATTTCATCACATTCCTCATTCCAAATGATCATAAAACAAGATTGCAAACCAACATAAACTTTCACAATCAAAATAGAAAATCATTTACCCATTACCCGAATTGACTTGACTTAACTAAGACCAATCTAGGGCGTGAGTGTGTAAATACTTAGTAAGGCCGAATTAAAGGTTACCAGACCAAGTTCTTCTCCTGAGTGATACTTTCCCTCTCTCCTGGAAGCTCGAACTAGTCCCTACATTCAACTTAGTTCACCATAATAGTAGTTATTTAAATCAATGCATTCATATGCATCATATAACTTATATACAAGATCATTGTAAAATATTAAATTGAATCAAACATTCATTCAACAAATTTCCTTTAGTATTCTAATTAAAACACATGTATTCACATTTTTTGAAGCAATTTACCAAACTAGGTAATAGTAAATAGATAATAACACACGGGGTGTAACATTTTATAATAGTAATAGTGTTTTTGATAAAAGGGTAAAACGGGTTTTACAGGGACCCGAAACCACAAAGTTTACAAGGAAGAGAAAAGACCACCAAAGGTCCACCAAAATAATAAAGTAGCTGCTCAACAAAAAAATAGCAGCAAGCAGACAAAAAGACTAGGAGGGTCAAAGGGAAAAAGACAACAGAAAAACACAGAATCACTTCAGAGACCGAAGGACAGTCTCAGTCTCTGCCTCCAATGTCTGCATATCAGAAACCCCCTTTTTGAAGGTCTGTACCATTTTCGGGGTCAGGGGAGCCTTACGCTTCAAATTAGCTCTGGTTCTTCTAGATATACCACCATCAGTTTCTTGACTTTTATCATCAGCTTCATCAAGATCAACCACTAAGGCACCCTGTTGGGCTTTATCAAGTTTTTCGGTCATAGCGTTGATTATTATTGCATTGTGTCTTGCAATTCTGTTATTCCGTTCAGCTATGGTTTTGATGTTGATTCTTAAGCCCTCTATATCATTATCTGTAATCCTATTGCTGTGGATCGTATCTTTCTTGCCCAAATCCACAATCTTGATTCCCATTTCCTCAATTTTGCTTTGCAGTGCCCAGTTTTTGATTTTGAGCTCGTTAATTTCGGAGAAAGTCCAGTCCAAGATTTTAGAGTGGGTTTCAGAGTTGGTTTTCACCATATGAAGAAAGTCCAGGGATGGCTCTTTACCAGCATTAATAGGGGAATTGGCTTTTTGAAATTCAGGGGCAGGGCCCTCATAGCGCTCCGAAGTAAAGGTAGCGGCTTCCTCTAGCTCAGAAGAATCTTTAGGATAAGAGACAAGGCTTTTAGCATGGGTGGACTTGCCAGTAGGGCTGTTCTTAGGAGGAAGATGGGTGGGCTTGAGCGCACTTCGGATTTTACCCGGGTTCTTGGAAGGACCAGCTTGCAGACAAGGGTCATTAGGCCCAGAATTAGGGCTAGGCATATAATCTGAGCCACTGGGCTCTGTATCCTCACTGTCAATATCAGGGTTGGCTTCTGAGGTAGCAGGGGCGTGCTCATGCAAATAATCGATAATGAGCTTGATTAAACCAGTATGGAGGATAGGGAATCTATTGGGATTCTTTTTGTTATCCTCCAATCTTTTCTTTAGAGAACAAAAAAGATAGTAAGGAATAGAAACCCTAACCTTATGGCGAAAATGGTTGAGGAGCGTGAAATGGTACCCGTAAACTTTAGTAAAGCGACCATCCACCGTGATATATTCCATGATGGCCCAAAGCACCTTCCTCCAAATAGACTTGATGGAATCAACATCAAAATAGTTGTTCGCGATTTTAATCAGGTTCTGCTTTTCCATATCATTTTTCAGAAATCTAATAACAGCTTCATCCGAATAGGCCCTGTCTCTGAAAAAATTCTTATCATCCATGGGTAAACCAGTAACTTTGGCAATTAAGTCTTCATTGAGCTCAATAGTACTGTTGAACAGAGTCAACTTTCCATCGTGCCAGTTCTTGGCAAAGAGCTTCGTTGCCTCCATATCTGAGCCATGAAGCTTCTCCAGAAAGGGTAACAAACCTCCGCTTTTTATCTTGTTCCATGCCTTTTCATTTTTCATGTGGATATCATAGTTGTCTGGCTCAGCATGCTTTCTGTCCCCACCCATTTTGGCTGACACAGAGAGGAAGATCCAAACACAGTCCTTTCTAGAATTGGCCCCGCCAAATCTAAGCACCCACAAAGCGTGCAGGGTAAACTTACAATTTACTCCACTGGGCTCATTACCATACAATCTAATGATTGTGATGTAAGATATCCCACTTGTCCTCATTAAAGGGATAACACGACGCCTTACCATGTGATCTATCATAATTTAATAGGGCACAAACTTCAACCTTTAGATCGCTATAATTTAGACAAGTACACAAATCTTCACTCTTAACCCCTTCATTAGCGAAAAAATCCGCAACAACATTGGCTTCTCTGTAGGCATGTGTTATTTTAACTTTTTCAAAGCTTTCCAATTTTAGTTTAGCTTCATCAATCCAATATTTTATGGTCCACGAGGGAGGAGACATGCCACAGAGGGAGTCAATTATATTTTTGGAATCTCCTTCCAACCATAAATTTTTAATATTGAGGCTTTGGGCCAAGTTTATAATATGGTAGGCACCAGCCGCCTCCGCCAAATGATTAGTTTGAGAGCCAAGAGGAGAGGCCATCACACCCATGAAATTTCCATTGGTATCCCTTATAACACCACCACAACCCACCACCCCTGGATTACCCTTAGCCGCATCATCAAAGTTAGCTTTGATCCACCCATCGGGCGGAAAAGTCCAGCAAACTCCCGCTCTGTCCTTTTTAATCTTCATTGTAGACTTAGACAGAATGGGAAGTATGTTCCAATCCTTAGCAATGCCATGATCATAGTTCGAAAACTTAGCATTCAGAATCTTTCTATCCTTCTGGGCCGCATCACTGAGATTTTCCTTTAGGTTCCTAACAATATTATCAAAGACCTAATCAACAGGGACTTCTTTGTTCTTGAAAATTCTATTGTTGCATTCTTTCCAGATGCCCTAGGCAATATGAGGAAAAGAAAGCTCCCAAAAAAACCGAAGTAAAGGATTCCTTGTTGGAGCTTTCCATTGAATAAAGAATTCTTCTATGAGCAAAGGAAAGACCCAGGAGAGATTCCATACTCTATTAAACTTATTCCAAATAGAGGCAGCGAAAGAGCAGTGAAGGAATAAATGATTACCTGACTCAGCATCCATCTTACAAAGACAACATCTATCAGGGATTTGAAATCCCTGTTTACACAGGTTGTCAGTCGTTAGCAGCTTGTTTTGAAGTAGAATCCAAAAAAAAGATGTTAATTTTAGGAATCAGATTATTGCACCAGGCTTTAGACCAAAAAGGAGGGTGATCCAGAGAGGAAGTGAGCTTAGCAAAGGTAGAAGACACCAAAAAATTACCTGAGGGATCGTCAAACTAGACCACATGGTCTTCCACCTGCTCCGAACTAAGTTTGATAGCTAGCAGAGAGATCTGGATCAGGGCCAGAGCATGACTCACTTTGCATAAGTCCACCCATATACCATTCTCACTGTAATCTTTCACAAAAGTACCAAACCTAGCCTTGCAAATCACAACCCAATCTCTAAAGGGGTAGATTTTTATTAAAGGTTCCTTGAAAAGCCATCTGTCTTCCCAAAATCTAGTACTATTACCATTCCTAACTTGCCAACCAATGCCCTCCTCCACAATCTTTTTTCCAATAATTAAGTTGTTCCAGCATATGGAGCCTTTTGGAAGAAGGTGAGGATCCATATTAATAATCGATGAGCAATTGTTATCTATATATTTACCAGCCAGGATATCAATCCATTCCCCAGAGGAAGAGAAAATTCTCCAAATTTGCTTAGCTAAAAGGATTTTATTGATAGATCTTATTCTTCTTAGCCCAAGACCTCATTATTTTTAGATCTACAGACCAGATTCCAATCAATTAGAGGAATTCTTTTATTTTCCTCAACACCCGACCACAGAAATCTTTTTTGAATTTTTTCAATAGTATCAGCATACTTGGCAGGAATCTTAAAGAGGCCCAGGGCATAGATTGGGAGATTCTGAAGGGTGGATTTGAGGAGCTGAAGCTTCCTAGCCTAGCTAAGCAGAGCACCTTTCCAATTAGCAAGCTTTTTGCTGAATCTATCCACCAACAAAGACCAGAAAGCATCAGGAGGTTTCAAACTTAAAGGAAGACCCAGATAGGTGGCAGGAAGGGTATCCACCTTACAATCCAAAATTCGGGCAATTTTAATTTGACGATGAGCCGGAGTGTTGAAAAAGAACACCGAACTTTTTTGACTGTTGATCAGCTGTCCTAAAGCTCTCCCATACTTATCAAGCAACTGTTTAATAGATTTAGCTTCAGTCACAGAGGCTTTACCCATAAGCATAGTATCATAAACGAATTATTGATGAGAACACACCAAATTGCCCGAGGATGGTCTGAGCCCAGAGATAACTTTACAATCAATCAGTTTATTCAAATTCCTACCAAGGCTTTCAGCCATGATAGTAAATAAAATAGGAGAGATAGGGTCACCCTGCCTGAGACCTCTGGTGCTCTGGAAAAAGGAGGTCGGGGAGCCATTGATCATAACAGATATAGAAATTGTGGAAACAAGTTGTTCCACCATTTGAACCACTCGATTATTAAAACCGAAGGCCTTCAAGATTTTAAATAAAAAGACCCAATCCACTCTGTCACAGGCTTTTCAAATGTCGAGCTTTAAGAGAAAACCTTTAGTCTTCGATTCAACAAGGGAGTGAATGTTCTCATGAACCAAAACAATAGAGTCGAGAATTTGTCTGCCAGGGACAAATCCATTATGTTGAGGAGAGATCAAGGAAGGCAATAAAACTAAGATTCTAGAAGTTAAAACCTTAGAAATGATCTTGTATACCGAATTACAAAGACTGATAGGCCTAAAGGCCTCAAATTTGTCAGCTCCAGGTTTCTTGGGAATGAGGACCAAGAAAGTAGCATTAAGTTCTTTTAAAAGACATCTAGCTCCGAAAAATTCCTTAACAGCATTAACCACATCCTCTTCAACCAAATCCCAGAACTGTTGGAAGAAGAACAAAGGAAAACCATCAGGCCTCGAGGCTTTGTTCCCATCAAAGGAGAAAACAACCTTCTTAACTTCCTCATTGGTGGGAATAGCAGTAAAAAAAGAGTTGTTCTCCTGGGTAATAATTCTTGGAATAGCTTCCACCAACTGATCTTGTTCAATTTGGTTTATTTCAGAGCTAGCCGACAAGAGAAGTTTAAAGAAGGAACCCGCCTGCCTCCTTATGTCTTCTTCCTCAATAAAACTAGTTCCATTCATCTCAATTTGGGATATTCTATTAACAGCTCTGTGTTTAGAAGCCGAGAGGTGAAAAAACCTGGTGTTTCAATAGTAATAGTGTTGTTCATGTTTGTTATAGTTGATTAAAATGTAAGATTCATTTGAACATATTTTAGTTGATCATGATATTTGAAAAAAATTGTTTATAAAAAGTCTTATTTATTTTTAATAATAGCGATGTCAAAAAATTAAAATTTGTCACTTCTTGGTTGATGCCTTATGTAATTCTAGATTTAAATATAAATATTAGATTCAAACTTTTTGAATTTTTTAATTTGGTGGTTATAATTATTTATTTTTGTTGTTAACTAGCTGTTATGGTGAACTTAAAATGTCACTAGATTGTCTATTACTAACAAATAATTTTCATTATGTTAATTTTTACTTTTTAACAATTTTTATTAATTGGTTTCAAGATTTTTGGATAAACTATGTGCATATTTTTACATCAACGTTTCAGATCATACTCCATGATCCATCAACGGATGAAAAGAAAAAAGAGAGAAGTGGAAAATGAGGTAGCACACTTGGATAGAAATAGGAGAGATGAGAGGGTTAGGGAGCACATAAACCAAAAATATGACAATGTGTATTATAATATACAAGATAACCAAGTATAATCGTAAGACATAATATAAAATATCATCCATAACATAAAGGAAGAAAAATATTAGAATAAACCACCTATCTAAATGAAACAAGATGATATTGCAAGTTATTATAAAAGAGTTATAATATTAGAAAACATAAAAGATTTAGATAAGAATAAATTTAAAAATAGAAAGCAAAGGGAGAGCAAAGACTCAAAAAATGAAGAAACAAGAGAAAGGAAGAAACCAAAAGAACAATAAAATTATAAATCATAAAGTAAAGTATAAGAAAATGTAAAGAAAAATACAAATACATTCAAAGATAAGTGAAGAAGCCAGTAAATGATTATAGTTAAGATGATAATAGAAAAAGACAAAAAAATAGTGAAGCTCCACAATATAAATTAAAAAGAAAGGAAAGGAAACCCAAACCAAGAACAAAGAAAGAAAGTAAAATAAAATGAGACACATAGTAATGAAGACCCAAAATAAATAGCAAACAAAAGAAAATAAAATGAAAATGTAAATCAAAACATAGAAAAATGATCAAAAGAAAAATATTATTATTATTTAATATAATAATAATAACAATGAACAAACAAAGAAAAAATAAATTAAATGAGACAGAATAATAATGAAGAACCAAAATAAATGTAATCAAAGGATAATAAATTAAAAATGTGAATCAAACAAAATATAATCACAATCAAATCAAGGATAAAATAATATTAAAAATAAGCACAAAAAATGGGTACAATGAATTAAATTAAGATAAATAATAAATATGATTACTAAAAGAGAAAGAAAAAAATAGAGAAAGGAATTTTTTTAAAATGCAACAAATTGAAAGAAAATAACAAAGAATGAAATAGAAAAAGAATAAATAAATAAGAAATATAAAGGAAATCATATGAATGATGATGATTCTATCAAATAATATTAAAAACACTATAGATAAAAAGAACATTAAGCTTTAAAATGATGAAAAATAAATCAAATAAACCAAAAAAGAAATTAAGAAGAAATAAAGGAGAACAAAAAAGAGAGAGGGACACCAAATTAACAAATAAATTTTAAAATAATATAAGATAAAAGAACAATAAATATGAAAATTGAATAAATAAAATAAAAATATAAGATAATAAGAATCATATATTGATTATGTATTAAAAGGAAAATTGGAGGAGAATAAAGAAAAGGAAAAAACACAATAAAAATAAAAATAGAAGACACAAAAAAGAATAAAAACATGAATAAACAAGGAATGAAAGAAGATTATTATTATACAATATAATAACGAGAACAAACAAAAAGAGAAAATAATAAAAATGCAATTAAAAAAGATGAGCAAACTTAAAAGAGGAAAATAAAATATATGATCTAAAAAGATAAATCCAAAATTTTAATAGAGGGGCTATGAGAAGCTAAGAGGAAGAATCCAAATTTATTTAATAGAAAGAATAATAATAATAATAATAATAATAATAATAATAATAATAAAAACAAGGGGGAGGGATAGGTGGAGGGAGAATGAAGGAGGAGCAAGGGGGGGGGGAGTTAAGGATGGGGGAAGAGAGATGGGGAGGAAGAGGAGGGGGATCAAGACTGACTCATCGGGAGGACATTAAGGCTATTTAAGGGGTTTCCAAGAGAAACTTAGAGTCCAACCCCCATCTCGATTAAGGTTGTGGGGATGATTGTTGATTTCAATGGCCTCTTTAAGTTTCCTCTTAAAGAAGTTTTCTTTGAAAAGGATTTTGGTGTCTTCCAAGGCAATGTGGTGCTTTGCCTTAGAGGAGTGTTCAGCTAAAGCTGATTTTAAGATGTGTTCATGTCTTATGTCAGCACAATTCTCTTTGATTCTAGTGTTGATGGACCGACTGGTTTCCTTGATGTAAGGGATGCCACATGAACACATCACTTTGCAGACACCGGATTTGAGAAAATGATCTTGGGGGCCTTTAGGGGAAGGAATGTGATTTCTTATTGTGAAGATGGGCTTGAAGCCTACAGTTGATACCATTTTTGAGGAGGATCTTAGCAATTTTGTTGGAGACACCCTCGACATAAGGTAGGGTGGCTAGAGGGGGAGAGGGGGTACAAAAGGGTTTAGGTTTGAGGATGAGCTTAGCTTTGGCTTGGTTGATAGCTCTATTGATTTATTTCCTTTTGTAACCATTTAATGTGAAGACATGGGTAAGGTGGGCCAATTCTTGGTTAAGGTGCTCATCATTGCAAATTATGAAAGCTCTAGAAACCAAGGTTTTGAGGACCCTAGCTTTTTGGCTCAGGTGATGGTGAGAGGTAGAGTGAAGGTATAGGTTAGTGAGGGTGGATTTTCAAAAGACAGAGTGAGATAAGGAGCTATTTGTTTTCTTGATGAGAATAACATCAAGGAAAGGAAGTTGGTTATCAAATTTGATTTCCTTAGTGAAAGAAATGTAAGGAGATAAGTTGTTTAAGTGTGAGTGGAATTCTTCAAGTTTTTCACGACCATGAGACCAAAAAATATTGGTGTGATCCACAAAACGTTTCCACCGCTTGGGTTTGAAGGGAAAAGAATGAAGGGAAATATCTTCGAAATGCTCCATGTAAAGATTGGCCATGATGCATATGGGAGAGAGAGGATAACCCATAACAACTCCATCCACTTGCTCATAAATGATACCTTGGAAGGAGAAGAATGTAGATCTGAGACATAACTCAACTAAGGAAGCAATTTCATGGCTTGCCTTTTGCCTAATAAGCTTGATTGAGTCAAGAAGGGGGACTTTTGTGAAGAGGGAGAAGTCATCAAAGTTGACAAGATGATCATTTTCATCTAGTTTCTTGTCTTTGATGAAGTCAACAAAATGGGAAGAGTTTTTGACAAAGGAGCTAGATTTTCCAATGAGAGGTGAGATGAGTTTGGCAAGATGAGTTGCCAGTCTATAAGTAGGGGAATTAATAGTATCAACAATGGGTCTAAGGGGGGTACCTACTTTATGGATTTTGGGAACCCCATAGATACATAGGGTTACCTCTTTAGAGGGATAGAGCCATTTTTTTGTGGCATCATCAAATGACAACTCTGCAATGTTAGACAACCTTTTTTAATAATTTGGAGGTAGGATTGGAATAAAGGATTTTATAGCTATTGGAGTCCGATAAAAGGATGTGCATCTTGGATAGGTAATCTTGTTTGCTCATGATCACAGTTGCATTGCCTTTGTCAGCCTTGGAAATGACAAGGTTGGGATTGCTCATTAAACTTTTGAAGGCAAGGAGCTCCAATCTAGGAATGTTGTGCTTAGGGGGTTTGGCATGCCTAAGGGCAACAACACAATCTTGACAAAATTTCTTTAGAAACCCCTACAGGAAGAGATTGGATGGCCTCTTCAATCTCAATGAGAAAGTCAGTGAAAGGAATACGGTGAGGGGAGATAGTGAATCCTAGGCCTCTTTTAAGAAAGTTGAAAGCTAAGGGACATAATCAGGTGTTTGAAAGGTTAATAACCAATTTTTTTTTGCAATTGTGAACGATTTGGGAGTTTTTGTTATTATCCTTAGGTCTATCCCTCGAGATAGATGGGACGATCGGCTGCATAGAGGTAGGAGGGATGTGGGGGAGGTTGGAAGAAATGGTGATGGGAGGGGAGTGACAGGGACATGAAGAGGAAGAGCACGATGACCGGGGGTGGAGGCTAGCACGAGAGGGTGAAGAGACCAAGAAGGAATTTCTAGATACAAGGAGAATGGTTGAATACTCAATATTGGAGCGAGGAGGTTGGAAGGATGCTCGAGGATGGTCAGAAGAGACGTGAGGACGACTGATACCAATCACAAAGGATGAAGGAGAAAGATTGCTGGTGAGGGGGAAAGAACGAGAGTTAATGCTAATGCTAGAATTCAAAGGAGGAGACATTTAATTAAATAGATGACCCAAGATTGGCTGAGGAGGTGTACCTGAAACACTAAATTGGAGATTGATGGGACTGATGCTGGGGTGGCTTGAGGAAGATGTTGAATCTGAAACAACAGGTTGGAGACCGTTGGCACTGAAACTAGGCCGACTTGAGGAAGACGTTGAGTCTGCAGTGGAAAATTGAAGAGTGCTGGAGCCATGAAGTCAGTTTGTGATGCAGGGATGATCTGAGGAGTGCGTTGAATCTCCAATTTTCTGAACCATTTCAATAACCTTCATTACGCCAATGGATAACGTATGAGTAAGAAGCAGTGGGTCTGAAGGGGGGTTGCAGTTGGATGGGCGGGTTAAGGGTGAAGAGAGAGGAGGCGAAGGATGGCGAGGAAGGGACAACGAGAGAACTTGAAGAGAAGACAAAATAGAATGGGATTGGGTGAGGGAAGAAGAAGCCAACCGAGTAGGAGAAGGGTTGTCAACGGTGAGAGAAGAAGATTCAGACAAAGCAACAGAAGGGGGGGAATTGTCAGGGAGAGCCGAGGGCTGGCCCGGGGAGCTTAAATTATGTAGAGAAGCCTCTATGTGAGTTCGGTTGAGCAGAGACCAAAATTTCTTTTTTTGCTTTTGTTCAAACTTGTATTTTTTACCTAAGGCTGTGGCTTGAGTTGTTGAATCGAGCCAATTCTATAGATTAGGACGAAGTGAAGATGTCAGTTCCAAGTGTAGAGGCAAAAGCCTCGTAGAAATTTGATTGATGAAAGCCCTGGTGGATTGGATTACCACACGAAGAAGCGAGAAACCAGCCTGTTGGAAGATACGTTTGGTTCAAGAGTTGAATAAATGATGGCAGATTTTGACGAAGGATGGTAACACATTGGAGTCACAACATCTTTTTAGGAAGGCCAAGTCTGCTAATTTCTTTGAAAGCTTGATTCTCAAATTTTCTAACTATCTTGATTTGAAATGTAATTCCCTCCTATGAAGGGTGTCAATTAAGAATATTTTGTTTTCACAGTCTATAATTCAAGATTTCTGGATAAACTGTGTGCATATTTTTACATCAACATTTCAAATCATACTCCATGATCCATCATCAAGATGAAAAGCAAAAAGAGAGAAGTGGAAAACGAGGTAGTAAACTTGGATAGAAATAGGAGAGATGAGAGGGTTAAGGAGCACATAACCCAAAAATATGACAATGTGTATTATAATATACAAGATAACCAAGTATAATCATAAGACATAATATAAAATATTGTCCATAATAGAAAGGAAGAAAAATATTAGAATAAACAACCTATCTAAATGAAACAAGATGATTTTGCAAGTTATTATAAAAGAGTTATAATATTATAGAAAATAAAAGATTTAGATAAGAATAAATTTAAAAATAGAAAGCAAAGGGAGAGACAAGACTCAAAAAATGAAGAAACAAGAGAAAGGAAGAAACCAGAAGCACAATAAAATTATAAATCATAAAGTAAAGTAAAAGAAAATGTAAAGAAAAATACAAATACATTCAAAGATAAGTGAAGAAGCCTGTAAATGATTATAGTTAAGATGATAATATGAAAAGATAAAAAAATAGGGAAGTTCCACAATATAAATTAAAAAGAAAGGAAAGGAAACCCAAACCAAGAACAAAGAAAGAAAGTAAAATAAAATGAGACACATAGTAACGAAGACCCAAAATAAATAGTAAACAAAGGAAAATAAATTGAAAATGTAAATCAAAACATAAGAAAATGATCAAAAGAAAGATATTATTATTTAATATAATAACAATGACAATGAACAAAAAAAGAAAAAATAAATTAAATGAGACACAATAATAATGAAGAACCAAAATAAATGTAATCAAAGGATAATAAATTAAAAATGTGAATCAAACAAAATATAATCACAATCAAAAGAAGGATAAAATAATATTAAAAATAAGCACAAAAAATGGGTACCATGAATTAAATTAAGATAAATAATAAATATGATTACTAAAAGAGAAAGGAAAAAAATAGAGAAAGAAAAAAATTTAAAATGCAACAAATTGAAAGAAAATAACAAAGAATGAAATAGAAAAAGAATAAATAAATAAGAAATATAAAGGAAATCATATGAATGATGACAATTCTATCAAATAATATTAAAAACACTATAGATAAAAAGAACATTAAGCCTTAAAATGATGAAAAATAAACCAAAAAAGAAATTAAGAAGAAATAAAGGAGAACAAAAGAGAGAGAGAGACACCAAATTAACAAATAAATTTTAAAATAATATAAAATAAAAGAACAATAAATATGAAAATTGAATAAATAAAATAAAAATATAAAATAATAATAATCATATATTTGATTATGTATTAAAAGGAAAATTGGAGGAGGATAAAGAAAAGGAAAAAAAAAATAATTAAAATTAAAATAGAAAACACAAAAAAGAATAAAAATGGGAATAAACAAGGAATGGAAGAAGACTATTATTATACAATATAATAACAAGAACAAACAAAAAGAGAAAATAATAAAAATGCAATTGAAAAAGATGAGCAATAAAATTAAGTTATGATGCAAGGACTATTTTTTTGTCTTTTTATATTATCATCTTAACTATAATCATTTACTGGCTTCTTCACTTATCTTTGAATGCATTTGTATTTTCCTTTACATTTTCTTTTACTTTACTTTATGATTTATAATTTTATTGTACTTTTGGTTTCTTCCTTTCTCTTGTTTCTTCAGTTTTTGAGTCTTGACTCTCCCTTTGCTTTCCATTTTTAAATTTATTCTTCTCTAAATCTTTTATGTTCTATAATATTATAACTCTTTTATAATAACTTACAATATCATTTTGTTTCATTTAGATAGGTGGTTTATTCTAATATTTTTCTTCCTTTCTATTATGGACAATACTTTATATTATGTCTTATGATTATACTTGGTTATCTTGTATATTACAATACACATTTTCATCTTTTTGGGTTATGTGCTCCCTAACCCTCTCATCTCTCCTATTTATATCCAAGTCTGCTATCTCATTTTCCACTTCTCTCTTTCTGCTTTTCATCCTGATGATGGATCATGGAGTATGATCTAAAACATTGATGTAAAAATATGCACATAGTTTATATAGAAATCTTGAAACCAACTATTATGGACTGTGAAAAGAAAATGTTATTAATTTTTATTAATGTTATTTTGATGGTGTCGCCTATCTCATAGTAGATGTGAGGCTATATTATCGTCAAAAATTGTCACAACCTCTTACAGAATCAAAATATTACTTTTTTGTAGATTGTTCTATAGCATCCCCATGCAACACCTATAGGCTCACACCATGCTCCCAATCATTGTAGGAGACTCTCAATTAGGATTACACACTCAATCATTCCCCTATTAGCAACATAAACATTTATACTTCTTCCAACACACAAATACAAGGAATCATCCATTAACATGAATAAGTAAAAAGGCATTAGCTTAGGGGTGTGCAATCCCAAATCATGGATAGAGAACAATGTACCATGCATAATCTAGTATGAAAAATCAAGTTGTCATCCTTCTTTAACATAAACTAGAATACCCCTTTGGCATTTATATTGACTGGTAATATTAAAAAACAAGATTGATTTAAAACTACCATCTCTCTCACCCTCTCTAAAAGGTGAATATACTCATCTTTATCTGGGATGTCTCTCTTCAGAGCTCTTGCTAATAGCATATCACTCCTTAGTCTTTTAAGTCACTCTTCTTCATACATGATGACATCCTTTACATATATTCTTCTCTTTCTTATTGTAATTCACTCTTCGTTTGTCCTTACCATGTGCTTTGTCTTTTCTCTTTCTCACATGTTGTACTTGTAGTGTATATTGCAAAAAAAAATTAAACTCTTCTCATATTATGGACTAGAAACCTCCTTCACATATTCTCCTATCACTAGCCTACATGAGCTTTGTCTTTTCTCTTTCTCACATGCCATACTTGTAGTATATATTTTAAAACAAAATAAAACTCTTCTCATATGTATGATGGACTAGAAACCTCCTTCACATTCTCTCCCATCACTAACCTTCTAACCTTTCTTCCCTCTTATAAGTAGCTCTCATCTTCCATCCCTATGCTACCATCACCTCAAAACTTATCAAAATCATGTTCAAATGGCTAGATAGCATCCAATTGAGTCTCTTTTCCCATATACATCTCCCCATGCATTTCCTCTCTCATGCCACACACCTCCTTATTCCCTCAAAAATCATATTTTATCCTATTTAAGACATACACCACTACCTCCTACAAACTCCCTCCATTTTTTCTTATTTATTACTAAAATGGGCCTCTTAAAATTTTGATCACCTACACTTTAGATTTTTAATTCTTTCATCCCCACTCAAACATATTCTTTGAGTGTTGAAATTGTCCTATCCAATTACAGGGGCATCCTTGTTTGATTTCAAAACTACCAACCTCTTCATACTTCTCTTTCGTGTGCTTAAATTCTTAGTTGATATAAGATGAATAGTTCCTTCTCTCTCAACAACCAATAAAAGATTCAAATTGTAGAAATGTGACAATTTTTAAACTTTGGAAATCATTGGCCCTATATCATACTCTTGGAACTACAAAAATTGTGAGCCCCTACTCATAATCAAAATTGGATTACAATTCCTAATCTATGTTGTTGCAAATAAACTTCTAGCTAAACACATTGTATTTCCTTTCGCCTTTGTGCCTTTAATACAAGCCATGTGTTCTCTTCATCATTTTGCTTGATATGATGTTAGATCTCTTGTATATATAAAAAATCCTCCATGATAATGATTTTTTTTCTCCTTTTTGGTATGTACAAGATAAAAAACTCATCACAAGTGGCTCCAACTTTAGGCAAAATATTGAACTCTTTTTCTTCCTCATCTATTTGTTATTCATCTCCTTATCCAACACATTTTTACCCTAATAAATAACTCTCCTTTAGTTGTTGAACAAATTCTTCCCTCCTAATTCTTTACCCATCTTTCTATATCTTTACAACCACCTTTGTATGTTTTAAAGTTATGCTTGTCCTCTTCTTGAAACTATACACTGACTTACCATTATTATAGTGGGGGTATTTTAAACATAACTTCCTACCTCATAATGGATTTCAAAGGAATTTTTTTTCTTCTCCTTATTTTCATTTTCCCTATTTATTTGTATACATTTATCCCACAAATCTTCATTTAGTAATCTAAACCATAACTCTTGATATTTGGTTGTAAATTCATTTCTTGGACTCAATTTTGGATGCATTATAAACTTGAACACAATGTCTATTAACTATCCCTTATCACCATTAATATCTATTGCAACACTACACCCAAATTATCATCCTCCAAGTTCAACATCCACTATTCAATATACCTTTCTTCATTTTCTACTAGTATGTATGGTACTCCTCGTTATCCTCTTCTTTCAACAAATTCTTCACATCAAAAGGTTCTTTACTACAATAAACTATCTTGGATACTTCTAGAATCTTTCAATTGTCATCACATGTTATCACTACTTGCAACATCTTCCTTCCAACACCATGTTCATTCCTTGTCTTCACTTGCAACACTATAAAGACTTAACCACTAACATATGCATTTTCATGGTTAGTTCCCTTTGCTATATGTAATTGCAACATATATTTTATAACTCCGAACTCTTAACTCTTGTTCCATATATTGTTAGAACATCTCTGTACCATATTTATTTGTGCATCACTCTACTATACCTAGGTACTCTTACTCATAGCATCTTTGGAGGTCCATCAATCTCACTTACAAATTCATGTTCACATCCTTTCTTTACTACACTTACTTGCAACATCTTCCCTATGCACTCTTTGATTGCACTTACTTGTAGCATCTTATATGAACCAAATTGTATCTCCTTTGTGTTCTCCCCTATTATCACTACAACCTCACATATATAGTTATCCTTCACTGTAAACTTTCTTGCAACATCTTGGCTCTCATCTCCATGTAGAAAACATTGTCTACAACCTTCCATAATTCCTTTCTAATGACACCCTTTCTCAATTATCAACCTTTCTTAGTTTTAATTAAAAAATTACATCTCTTTTTCTATTACTTCCCTTTCATACTCCTCTATGGCTGAATTATCTCACTCTTCTTCTCCAACCTCAGGTGCACACACTAGCACCTCAATCCCCTTCTCTTCTTATCATGCCTTTCTTACATCATTATCCTCTATAATGAGGATGTCTTCTCTTCTTTGCTACTATCCTCTAGTCCTATAAGAATAAATATGTTAACAAAATGATGAGCCTCATTCTTGCCATTAGTGATTGGCTTTGTCATGGCTATCCTTTTAGCCTCTTGTAAATAATGAGTTTTCTTCTTCTTTAACATGAATATCACAATATAATCTTGCAACATATGGGTTACATTAAATTCTTTCTCCTCATCCAATTTTTTAAATATTTCTTCTAACCTATCATTTATGAGGCCTTACATGGGTTGCACATAACCTATCTCTTCATTTATGAGAGCTAATTAAATTGAATCACTACCAAATCCCTTCCTCTAAATGCAATCTCCTCCATCCTCTTCTATAGTATTTTAATTCTCATCTTTGTCCTCTTCTTGGTACAATTGGTGTGCATCTATGGCTTGTTCCTATTGGTGTGAATAAGGTACTTTACCTAAATAGCTAACCTAGTAGGTCTTATTCACATGTTAAGTTTACTTAGGTCTTGGGAATCTTTCTAGAAGTCCTAGTTGGCACTAGATCTTATCTTTTCATTTAATTTGTATACTAGGTCATTTAATATTTTTTGTCTCATGAAATGGGATTAAGACACTTGTTATGATCTTGTATAATCCTATGTCTCACCTTGTCTATATAATCAAGCCTGACCTTTCACTCATCATATATTTTTTCTATTTTTATTCTTTGCTAGGAATACAATTTATTCTTGTCATATTGATCTTTTATCTTAATTGTTCTTTCCATTTGACCTCTAGATCTTTGGTGGCTATCTCCATAGCCAAATATTACATGATATAAGAGAAATTTGGGTTCCTTTGGTTAATTTCATTGAGAGATATTGAGTGCATATCTTGGTAGATCTTGAAAATCTGAGTACTCTCTTCTCTTGCATCGAATGATGATATGGACAATCAGAAATATTTAATTAAATACCAGATTCTGGGGGGTTCCTCTTTGTGGTTTTGTATTCTACATTTGTTTTGGAGCTTGTTGGTGCAAATTTGAGCTCACCATTGAGTTCAGGGTGTTTGAGAAAGTCAAAATTTCCCTTTTTTGTCCAAATCAGATAGTTGATACTAGATCTATGAGGGTTTTAAAATGGGAGGTGGTTACCAAATCTGAGAGGTAGTTGTAATTTGAAACATTTTAGGTCACAATAGACCCTGCCATCATGTCCAAAAGGCCTATGAACCTTAAGATCGATTATCAATTCATCAAAATTAGACACTTTTTACTAGAGCCATCAAAGAAAATATTCCCCTTCCATCATCATCTATACGATCGTACGATGATTATGTAAGTGCAATATGTTCATCATAGGTCAATATTATATGATTTTTAAATTTTTAAATTGAAAAATAAAAATAAAAAATTACTGTAAACCCTACATTGGCAGGGTACCACTTAGTATACAAGGGGCCACGCGGTAGGAGCCTATAGGCCTGTCGTCGCCCCACACACAACCACCACCAGTGGTAAAAATTGTAGGAAGTTGACACATCTAACATAATATTTTGACTTAATAACTAATATTCCAGTAGTGTGGAAAACTTGACATGCTAACAAAATATTCTAACAATATTTTGTGTAAAAGAATATTTTGATGAGGAGGGAAAATATTTCAGCCAAAAAATACTGATGTCAACATTGTTTTAGTAGTGACATCATCACTTTCCCCCAACCGACCCCCCTCTTCATTTTAAGTGTGCAATTTATTGTGTACTTTTTAGTGGTGTGATCAGATTGATCTCATTATGTCAAAAAAATATTTTAATTTTGTGGCCAAATTTGGCATTTGCATGTATCAAGGTCAAGACCACTTCATAGTCTTTGACAAGTGGCATTTGTAATTGCACTAATCATAAAGTGCCAAGCCCATAAATTTATTTGGGGTTATTTGATTAAGTGAATTTGGGGGACTATTCTTGTGGTTGTGGTTGTATTCTTCTTGATTTTTGCTCTTTCCTTCTTTTGTCATTGTGGAGAAATATTTATTTCCACTTCTAACACCTTTCAACTATCCTAAATGGAAATTTGAAATGAAAAAAATGCTAAGATTTAATAGGTGATATAGGATAGTTTATGGCCTTGAAGGTCAACCAAAATATGATGAAGCTAAAAAGAATAAGTGGTTTAATAGTTGTGAAGAATCCATTGGCTATTTTTTCTTGTATGTCTCTCTTAAGTTGTTATTCTAGATTGAGCATTTGGATACACCCATGGTTATGTGGAGTGCATTGTCAAAATTACTTGGGTAAATAGATGAAATTCAAGGACATGTAATTTTGACAATGATGGAACCCCTAAAAATGCTTTGGTTCGATTTCAAATATTGTAGAATTTGGTTATTTCCATGTCCTTAGGCTTAGGGTTTTGTTCACCATCAATGTTTTACGGTTTGCATTGTTAAAACCCTTTCCTAAATAACCCTTGGGTCTGAGGCCATTGATAATCATTAAATTGCATTATTGACCTTTTGCAGTAGGTTCTTGATTAGTTTAAGTTGTGACTTATGTTATCAAGCCCATTCTTCTATCGACCCCTGAGTCCTAATGATCTTGACTATTGCCCAACACCATAAAATTATTGCCTTATATTAATTGGAGTTGATGTCCTTCGAAATGTTTCATCTAGGTCTAAGTTGGGGTTTTAATATTTTCCATGGTTGCCTAAGGTTTTAACCTTAATTATTATGTCCCCGACCGTCATCTGCCTAGTAATGGACCCTTCTAAAAACTAACATTTTTGACATATGTAGATATTTGGTTTTATAATGATCATTTGATCTTTGTGAGAAAATCTCAGCTATCCCCTATGTTCCCACTCTACTTCATTTCTCATTAAAATAATCACACAAGCTGGCGGGCAATTTCTACATATCATATATGGCAGTGGGCCTAGTATTTTCAAAGGGGGTAGTAGATGAATTTTTAAGGAAGATCGATGGCCAATACCATGAGATGTGTCTTCATCTAGGTCGTTCCCTACTACCTTGTCTGTTCCAAGTCTTGCAATTAAGTAATGTCACGGGCTAGCGGGATATGGACGTGTGTCCTAGGGTTAGGGGACCTATCAAGCTGTAAAGTGAAGTAAACACTATGGAGTAAGGATTGACGGTTGATGGTGGGTGACATGGGTCAATCCTAACCACTCCTCGCCATCCCATAAGGTATCTTGCTTGTACCTTCCATTTCTCAACTGGGGAGTGGGTGATTGCCACGTGGAATCATCTAAAGGGTTGTAGGGACATCAGCATGGGTAGAATATCAATGAAATTGGCTGAATGAACATATGGGCTAAAATGGTGCCATATTTGAGTTAATTTCTTTTGGCATGTGTTCTAGATTTGGGGATTGCTTTCAATTACGGTCGTCAATTCTATCAGATGATGATACACGTGGGAGGGTGCTATTGAAGTTAAGGTCAAGTATGGGATGATGGTCTGGGATTAAATCATGGTCGTTCCCTATCATCCAGTGGATCAAAGGTGCAAGTGGGTTATTTACCATGGGAAAGCAAGAAAATCTGACACAACATACTGTTTTAATGCTAAGTAGGTGATTAACTATGTAGATAGAGTGGATGTCTATCCACATGGGTTTTTTCTGAGTGGAAAAAGGAAGCAAACACATGCAGTTAAGTTTCCTCATAATTAATTACCTCAATTGTAATTATTAGTTGATTTATCTCGATGTATAATCAATGATTGAGATTCAAAATCTAGCGACTGATCTTCAACTCGCTCGCACAAGCCTTCCTCAAGCATTAATGGTCGAAATTCTCAAATTGCTCGGTATAATGAGAGTCGACAACCATATTTTATTCATAATTACAATCAAAAGCTACTAATTGAGCTTAAGTTCATAAAAAGGATGGCGTGAAGTGTCTTTGGTAAGAAGTTGTAGAGATATTGTGATAGCTTTTCCCGGGTAAGTAGGTGTTCATGCTTGCTTTTTGTGAGTTTTAATGTCTTGGGGTGGTGAGGATTTTATAGTCTACAATATTTTTTTTAAGTTCATAAGAATCGTGAGGGTTTGAGTTTTTTATTCTACAAAATATTTTTAAGAGTAAACCGGTTAAGGGTCTACCTGCAAAATAGGCTCTCCTTGTTCTTGTTTTGTTCTCTTTGAAAATGAGTAAACCCAGTGTGTTTGTTCACCTAGTTCGAAGGTATAGGAGACTTAGTCTTCGTGATTCCCAAGATGAGGCACCTAAAACTGAACTTGGAATACCTAGAGCTCCTACAACACCAAAGGAGAAAGTGAAATCCCATGGGAAAGTTGTACAAGGTGGTGTCGGGAGCACCTATAATTTGAGGAGAAGGGTTGTTTTAGAAGAATTGGTCAAGTTTAGGAAGAAAGAATCAGTTAAGCCTGTGAGAGAAGCAAAGAGGAAGAATAAGTACTATAAGGATTATGAGTCTTTTATGAGTAGGTACAACTCCCCCATAGAGGTTTTAGATAGAGCTTCGAGAGATGAAGGAGATAGTGATCTAGACTATGACTGTTACCTTCTTACTCTGGTGCCACATGAGGATTCTGATGAGGGAGGGGTGGTAGCTTCTCCAGTTTTAGCAAGAACACAGAGTGGGTGGGCATACTCTAATGTTGATGAATCAAATTAGCACCTTGGTTCTATTTTTGTTTTTGATGACACCAGTGCCATGACAACAGACTCATCCTTTTCAGCATGTGTATGGTTTTTTTCTTTGATGCTGACCTAGAAATTGTTTTAGCTGGTGTGAAGGAGAGGTGTTGGACACCATTTCTTCGATGGAAATATGCCTTTTCTAGTTAATATGTGAGTTTTTTCCTTGGGTGCTGATGAAGAATCTTCTTTGATCGACATGGATGAAGAATTTTGGAGCTACTGCAACAACAAATGATGCCTTTTGGAAGGCTGGCTAGTCTTCTCCAACAAATCCTGTGGAGTTTTGTCTTTTGCTTTCCTCTATTCCAAAATGATTAAATGTAACTACCTAGGGAGTATCTAAAATTAAAGTGAAATGAATTGTCAAATGCAAATGTGATTGTAATTGTGATTTCGGCATGATGCTTGTCACTACCATATCTTTATAAATGGGATTTGAAGGTCGATTACAGAGGGAGAGGGGTTGGTTGTTCTGGAATTGATCATATAGAGAATTGTAAAGGACACTAAACATTTTATTGTTAATTCTTAGGTTCAAGTCTACTAATATACGTACGTAATCTTGATAATAATAGTGGAAATATAGAGCAGAATAGTGAAAGTTCGACACTATTTTCTCTCCTATGTACTAGTTTTATAAACTATAAATAATATAATCAAGGGTTATCTTATTTATCTCTGTTGATTTCCAATGGATGTATGGTTTTATTCTTTCCTATTAATTCAAATAATTGATGTAAGTTCTTGAATAAAGCTATAGGTAAAATACTAAATTGAGTGCTACGATGCTAGTAAGAAGTGATGGTTGAGATATAATGTTGAGATACTATAATGTAGTATTCTTAAAGCTTTGAATAATGTCATGTGTGAACATTGCTATCAAATTATGTGGGTATTAGAATTGAATCTATTCCAAGGATGAGGCACTGGCCTAAGTGAGGTAATTGTATTGCATTGTGTTGGTTAATTCAACAAAAAACCATTCATTAAATCAATTTTTTTGAAATGGGCTAAAAATATGTTAGGCATTGTCATCCTCATGCTCCTAATGTGAATTGTTGTTAAGAAGTGGCCAACTTCTTTGATACATTCTATTTGTTGAGCCTCTATGTGAGAATTATCTGTGTATGGAAATGTTCTTGATCAAATGAAAGAGGAATATCATATGAACATAATTAGGAATACCCTCCTGGGTTTCATAGAGTTTGAAGTGTAGAAGTAAGGGCCTCATAATCCTTTTTTGTTGGCCAATCCTTACCCTTTCTAATCATTGAATTCTAGTAGATTCATAGGTAAGTGGTAATATCAAGTTTGGTTCTAAAAGAATAACCAATAATGCCACTTCCACTTATGTTAGAAAACCCCAATAACGCTACTAACAACTGTGACTTTGGGGAAATATTGGGGTTTCATTTATTGGACCGTGGCAAGATGGTGAAAGAACACTACAACAACTGCACCTTTGGTGCCCTCAAATTACATAATGCACTTTCATGATTGGCATTGTAATGCAAAAATTTTCAGATTCAAAACTTCAAAGGGGAAAAATGTGATGCTAATAATGTTCATTGAGTAGTTTGAATTCATGAAGACACGTTGTGTTTTTGGCCAAATAATGATTGTTACGAGCCTGCACACACACGACTTCGATGGAGGGAGATCAAGCGCTTTTTGACCACTATAAACAATTGTATGATGTCACCATGATAAAAGAGAAGTAGTAGAAAGAAAAAAAACGAGGGCTCGAATTGATGGTTAGAGACATCCAACATGGATGAGTTTGAACCATCCCTTGCTTGCTCGAGGGGAACCACAAGCCTAAACCTTCATGTAGCGGGGGCATAGGGAGGAAGTATGCTTTCTTTCCAGCCTGTGTGAGTTCATGCTGTTGTTAGAAGGAAGGAGCGAGGAGGCGGGGAGTCTCCATCTAGCTTCATGTGGACCCTTGCTAAATATCTAAACGTATTTTTTAACATTGTTTTTACAGTGGAGGATGAAATAAAGTAAGGGGAGGTGGAATGTAAAAATACAAAAATGTAAAGGGTTTTAATAGCCTGATAGAAGAATTAAAATATTTCATCATTTAAAAGAAAAATAATTGACTTAAAGGAAATACTTTTTTAATAGGGTTTGTAATAGAGTAAGGGTCTATTTTAGGTTTTGGCAGTTTTTTAAATCTTGTAATGGAGAATATAATTACAGTACTATCATTTTTGATAAATAAATGGCAAGATATTCTAGGTTAGTTTTCTCCATTGTAGACATTGCATAAGTTTTCAATATAAAAAATCTAGGGTTTTTGTTGTTCATCTTCTTGTCTTTCCTTGAATGTTTGTTCACTATTATTACTCTTATTCAAGGAGTAAGTTAAATTGTATTAATACGAATGATTATTTGTGAACTGTATGCTTGGATTAATAAAGTATGACTGGTTTGGTTTCTAGTATCAATGGTGTAAAGCATCATCTGGTAGGCATAGTTATGACATGGTAAATGCTATGATGAATTTTGAATTTCATGATTTAGGTGACTCCATCATGGAATATGGCACTGGTTTGTTAAATGTTGTAGTCTCTTGAGATATTTTGTGGTAGCTAAAAATTATAAACAACTTTAATTTCCTATCTTTGTATGTTTGTGTGTGGAGTCTAATGAATTATATCTCTTATGTTTAACTTGGACATTTCCATGAAGGTCAACCAAACCTTTAGGGTACTATGTCTATTAAGCATATAAAGAAGAATTATCTATTTATAGTGTTCTGGATACTTTGGCACACAAGTATTAGTAAGCACACTATTGGGATCACCCTCTCGGGTTTCATATACATACATGAATTCATCACTAAGTTCAAGTCACTAGGAACACAATTCAAGGATTTTAAAATAAAAAAATAAGATACACAATTTGTGCTAAGCATTCTTTGAAAATTAGGACTTGGATATTTAGTGTTTGTGTCTAGTTTCTATCCTAAAAAGAATGCCTTTGGGAGTGAGTTTAAAATACCTTCTTTTGAGGATTTTTCTATGTCAATCACTAGGGATTAAGATGAAATTATTCAAATGGGCACTTCGAAGTCTTCAAAACCCCAAGTCTCGATTGTAAAGGATGATAAATATTCAAGTGGCAAAGAGAAGAAAACAACAAGCCTAAGAAGAACACACAGTCCACATCTAATTCAATAGAAGAACGTAAAAAATCCTCTTCTAAGTGGGATTCATCTAAGAATGAGAAGCCTACTTGTGCATATTGCAAAAAGGATGGACATGAAGAACATTATTGTTATAAGGACCTTGGTGAATTGAAACATCTTGTGAAGAACAAAATTATCTTCTAGAATGTATAATTTAGCTTCTTATTCCAAACAAAAAAAATTGATAAGCAAAAGATTCATAGCATTGGTACAAGTAAGAATAAAGGACAAGCTCTTTGTGCTTCTATAGGTCATGTATTAGGGAGATAACTTCTAAATTTAGGAGTTTCTCACCATATGACATCTTCATAGTCTATGCTCTCGTCTTTTGAGCCTTGTGTCATGCCACCTATTTTGATGGGAAATCATATTATGTTAATTTAGTTGGGAGGGGATCTATTTATATTGGGGATGAAGCCGTCAATGATGTCTTATGTGTACCTCATTTGATAAACGATTTCCTTTCTATCTGTTAAATCTCTCATTGTGGAGCAAGGAAGAATGTGGAATTCAATCTTGATTTAGTTATCATTAGAGATCATTGCTAATAATATGGTTGATCATGTATCTCAATTATACATCTTTTCATACTTTGTTCCTAATGATGAATTCGATCCTTTGGATGATGATGACACTTTTTGTGTGGACTATGATTTTGAGGAGAATTTTGGTTAGTTGAACTTGGGTTTTCTCACAAGTGATCCGGTTATTGAGCCTTGCATTCCATCTCCTCCATATACTATAATATTTTATGATTCTTGTGTTTCAACCTTTTTTGCTTCTTGTGATTTAGTGCAATAGAATATACATCACATTTTAGATATGGTTTCTTCCCAGATGATTATTTGACAGACATTACAAGTTTGCTTTGTGAGTCCCATATTTAATATTTGTGAGACATCTTTTATTTCATACATCTTCTCTTTGATGGAGATGATATTTCTTCAATTGGTTTGAGGGATCACTCTTACCCTCCTGTTCATTCTCTACATGATCGTTCTTCATAGATTAATGTGAGTGTGGATACTTTTGGCCAACATTTAGAGGAGGCTAAAAATGGGATATCTTTGTCTTTGGATTGTTTTATACATTCATCTCTACTATATTATGGTTTTCCATCTTCATCAATGTATCCTAGAATGCTTGTTTGGAGCGTGCCATATTTTGACATCAACATGGAGAAAATTGAGCATAATTTAGATACATCGCACATAATCCTTCTTCCTTTATCTTACTTTATGAATGGGAATAAATCTTGCATACATTCTTGTTTGTGTCTCTTGCTAAGGGTAGGAATATTACTTAACGATCTTGGATCATCTTCAACATTCAATTTTGAGCATCTACCATCATTGTAGGATACACTATTTTGAGGCGGGGTTGCATGGTCTTTCTTTTTCTCTCTTATGGGATTTCATCCTTCTCTTTCTTCATTGAGATAATTTTTTTCATCTCTTTTGGGAGGAGTTTTATCCCACTAGGTTTTCTCCTTTCCTCCATTTGCGAGGGAATGTGTTTGTATATGGGTACTTATCATGGCCTAGTAGTCAGGACTCATCATCATCTTTGCATCATTTTAATTAGTTTCTTCCTCCCTAAGTTGCACTTAAGGGGGATGCTTGTGTAAATAAGGTATTTTACCTAACTAGTTCACCTAGTAGGTCCTATTCACATGTTAGGTTTACTTAGGTCCTAGGAATATTTTTAGAAGTCGTAGTTGGCATTAGATTTTATCTTATATTTTGTAATTTAATTTTTGTCCTCTGTAATTTAATATTTGTTGTATCATGCCATAGTATTAAAATACTTTTCATGATCTTGTCTAATCCTATGTCTCATCTTGGCTATATAACCAAGGTTTTTTCAATCATTTCATTTTTTTTCTATTTGCATTCTTTGATAAAATATAATTTATTCTTGTCATATTTATATTCTATTTTAATTGTTATTTCCATTTAGCCTCTATATCTTGGGTGGTTATCTCAATATCCAACTCTTACAATTCCCTCTTCATTCTCTAGGGTTTCTAACCTTGTCTATATGTCCTTCAAGGCCCTCAACATTTCCTCAAATGTATCTAAAAATCTTACTAACACTTCAAATTTTTCCTCAACTTCACAATCACTACCTACTATTTAATGAATAATATCTCAATTCTTCAATAACTTTAATGAAATTCATCTAATTTTCCCCCCCTTATATCCTTCATGACTCCATTAATCCTTCCTGCTATATTTCTTACATTAGCTTCTACTACTCGCATTCTTCATGGCATATCATTATCTCAACTGACTATATTATACCACTATAACCCTCTCTTATTTTCAATCCCTCTTTACTACAAGGATATACACACTTGGTTCTTAATATGAAGTGGTAATTATTTGAATCCTATAAATTGTAAGCCATCAATAATGTACTTATTTTAAGAGTTTCAACCAACTTTGATACCATTTTGATGACACCAGCTACCCCTATGGCACAAAAATTACTCCACTCCATATCCATAATAAATGGGAGGCATCATTGTCATTGTTAATTACCATAACCTCTTATAGAAGTAAAACATCACTTCATTGTAGGTATCTTTGTAGTTTTCTACAAAACACATACATGCTCACGCCATGCCTCCAACCATTGCAAGAGACACTTGATTAATACAACACACTCAATCAGGTGCCTATCACACATACATATGTATATACATATAATTATTCTAATGAAAAAACACAATGAATAACACATTAACATAAACTTGTAAAAAAACATTAATATAGGGAATTGAGTTCCAGATCATAGACAAAGATCAATGTACCACATAAAATATAGTATGGAAAATAAAGTGATCACCCTTAATTAACGTAAAATAGAATACCTCATTGGAATTTACATCAGCTAGTAATATTACAAAATAGGATTGATTTTAACTTTCCCTCTCTCTCTAATTGGTGGTATACTCATCTTGATCTAGGATGTCTCTCTTTAGGGATCTTGTTGATATAAAATGGATCATCATTCTTGATACTTACTCTTCCTTAAAAAAATATGGCCTCACTTACTACTATTATTCTTTTTTCTAATCACAACTCAGTCTTCTTTTGTCCTTTCTACCATGCCTTGAACCTTTTTGGTCCTTCTCACACACCCTATTGGTGCTACAAATCACAAAAAAAAAGAAAAAATATTCTCATATGACGGAAAAGAAACCTCCTTCATATTCTCTCAAATTGATGAGGTCTTCTATTATTTCTTCCCTCCTAATAATCTCTCCTCCATCCCTATGCTATTATCACCTCGAAACTAATCAAAATCATGTTTAAATGGTTCTAGAACCTAATTGGGTCTCTTTTCTGACATGAAGCCCCCCTTACGATTCATTTCTGATGCCAAACATTTATTTATTACTTCAAAACTTAGCTTTTCACCTCTTTAAACCAATTCCCACCACCTCCTCCAAACTCCCCTAAAAAATCCACATTTTTTATTGAGCACTAAAATGCACCTCTTAAAATGTCTGATCATCCACATGTTCTATTTTTAGCTTTTGTCTCCCACTCAAACCTTCTCTTTGAGCATAAAAATATATATATCCCATAATAGGAGTATAATTTTTTAATTTCAAAACTATAATTTTTTTCATTCTTCTCTTGGTTGTGTACAAATACTTAGCTAAAATAAAATAAATGGCTCCTTTAGTCTCAATGGTTAGCAAAAGATCCAAATTCTAGATTGGTGGCAATTTTTTAAACTTTGGAAATGAATGAAGAAATTAATTTTGATATAGGTTAATGCAAATCCCCTACATCATATTTATTAGTAATTTTTGTTTGAAAAGGATTTGTACCAAAAAAAAATAAAGGTTGCATTTATTTTTAAAATTTTACTTAAATTTATGTTTTATATTTTTTATATTTTTCTATGTTATCTAGTTTATGGAGCTCTACTAGGATTTAGGTCTTTAACTTTCATATTTCTCTTTTGGGGAGGAGATTGTATTATTTTTCTACATTTAGTTTAGGACTTTTTCACTATTCACATCTATGGGAATTTTTTTACCCTTTAAATTCCTTAAAACATCATTAATCTATTATTTAGTGTTGGTGTTGATTCTTGAAAGGAAAATGAGGATGACTCCATTTTCAAAGAAAACTAGGAATTTTATTCACAAGGTATTTCATGAGACATCTCTTCTAAACAACCTTTAAATGTGGTGTTTCCATTCTAGAAATTGATAGTTCTTATCTATTTCTTTTACCCTAATAAGGCATTTTGTTGGAAGGGCCCCCTTAAAGTCATTCTTAAAGAATGGGTGGCTAGGGCTTGGGTCCCACATGGGATATAATTTTATGTTGTTTAAAACCTCATCAATGAATTTTATCTTTTTTCTTTGCTAAATTTAGTCATGTGGAGGCGATCCTCAAAGTCATTCTTAAAGAATGGGTGGTTAGGGCTTGGGTCCCACATGGGATATAATTTTATGTTGTTCAAAACCTCACCAATGAATTTTATCTTTTTTCTTTGCTAAATTTAGTCATGTTGAGGCGATCCTTAAACATTAACAATCATTTAATTAGATTTATGAATTTTTATGCATATAATGTTGTTGAAATATCATCCCTCTAGAGATGGATCATTGATTCAATTCCTACCACTACTTGGGTGTTGTGAATATATTTTAATATGGTTGAAAATATCTATGATAAATGTGGTACTTTTTCTATAAAATGAATAGCTAGAAAAAGAGAAGCATGGTACTATGTATATATAATAAATATGATATATTTTAACTCAACCTTGGCCATCATCATGATGATTTACCATGGTATATTTGAGTAGGTTAGGTATTTTCACCCTTATTTTTGACTAAAGATAAATATGCTTTATAAGGATCATAAAACCTAGTTACAACAAAACATCATCCAAAGAACAACTAACCACTAGCATATATATAAGCAGTAAAAAATTAGAGTTCAATAAAAACAAGAGGAAAAACATGCATAAAAAATTCTTAAACTCAGAGACAGGATCCAACTTCCTCAAGGATTAAATCAATGGCCTTTATCTCCTCATTGCAGAAACTTTCAAGTAATTTAATGAAGTCATGTAGGTCCTTCTCATTAGTTCTATTGTTTTTAGTTTTCTTCCTCTTGTCCTAGTATTGAGATCACCCATATCATTTATTTTAGTATATTAAGTGTAAATAGGGTCACAAATAATCTTATTTAGCATTTCAATTCTAATTTTTTGTCCCATAGCACTATTTCTTATTATGTATTTGCTAACTTCAAGAACTCTCTTTGTAAATTTTATTAAATTTTCTTTAAGTCCTATTATAAGGATATTATTCTTTTATATGATCTCATCTCCCTCCCTCCCACTATTATCTTATAGGTAATCCATCCTTCTCTTTAAATCCAAGTTCTTGGCTTCCATTTTTCTTACTTTGGGAAGGTAAATCTACTTTCTAAATGGAAAATTTATATTTTTTGGGTTACTCTATCCAATATTATTTTGTCTATTTCCAAAATTAACTTTTTAATATTTCATCTATTAATATCCATGAAGAACCATTTAGTTAAACTTCTCTAATATTCAAAATATTCCTAAGCCATCTTCATATTATGTAACATCATATTTAAAACCTCAACCATGTCTTCTATTGAGGTGGTTTACACTTCAAGAATACCTAAAGAATGAAACCTCTCAAAAAGGTATTGAAACATTTTCAATTGTTTCCTCATCTAAAGGGGGATGAATTTATCATCTCTCCTTTTGATGCTCATGTGATAGAAAGTTGTGAACCTATGATCATTGGATTTATTCCTATCCAAGATACATAGGAATTTTTATGGTTGGGATTATAAAAACTAGGATTTTTCTCCATGAGAGGGATAATTATTTAGGTGCTACAAGTAACTATAGAAAGATGGGGGACCAAAAATGGGTCTTAAGTGGCCACCTTTTTTTTTGAAATCAGGAAATAATGACCTTGGACATGAGAATTTGAGGATAGTTACACACAAAAAATTTAGATGCAACAAAAACAAGGATTGTAGTGCTCCGAGTCTACTTTCCAAACTACTATTTTTTTTTTAAAATGGTAGAGATTTTAAGGGGTTCAAAAAAGGGAGCCACAAAAATTGGTGTTGTTTTTGTCAAAAAACATAACATACCGTCTCTTGTGGCTCCCTCAAAAGGATAACTTTTTTTTTGGTATTTTCAAAATCACTTTGATGAGAAATTAGCTAACATGTAGTTTATGCCCAATTTTTTTGATATTTTTTAACGAATATATGATTTTTTACTAATTTTCGAAGTGGACACATCCTGAAAACATAAATTTGGTTGTGGCACTCCTATGACTTTTGAAAACTAATTGATTTTTTTTTTTTGAATATTTGAAGAATAGATTCTAGTTTATAAAAATGTAATTTATTTGAAATTTCAATGAAAAATTAAAATATAAAGTTAAAAATACCAAATAGCCATATAACGAAGATGTGTTTAACCAAATAGCCATATAGGCATACACTAATATATGTTGATATAATTATAACATATATAAAAAATAGACATATAGGCTTACAAGAATGCCATATAGGAATGTACAATGTCACATATATGCAATAAAAAATATATGTCCAAAAATACCATATAGGCATACAACAAAGGATCCCAATAAAAAGTCATTCCCCTCCAAGTGAGGAAAATAGATCACACCTTTGATTGTTGGGGGGATGGAGATGCATATGACAGTGGTCTACTTCAAACTTGAGGGATGCTCCTCCTATTTAATTCTTCATGGAGCTTTACTTGTTACAATAAAAAGTATAGAAATTAATATATAGAAATTACATTATAAAAATGAAATATTTAACAAAATAATCATTTACAACCACCAAATGATCTCTCTCCTCATTCACAATAGTGGCATTCCAAAGTCCTATAGAAACCATCGAGATAGAAATTAAACTACAAATCAATAATCATTTAATTTTTTAATAATAAAGAGCTATAACAACAAATGAAATTTTAAATTTACTAATCTACCTCATACCCCCATCAAAGGCATTGAGTTGTCTATTATAGTAGAGAGACAGTGCTCCATTTCCCTATCAACATTGGGAGGAGTTTCTGCTTGCAAAATTTGAAAATAAAACATTATTCATATATTATTGAAACAGTATGCTAGTGATAACAGTCGAGAGGATAAGAGTGAAATGGTATGCTACAAGCTAGTGATTCCACTAGCCTATATTTTTTGAGGTCAACAACATGAACAAATGAAATTCATAGATTATGAAGTGCATAACATCTTGAAATCAAATTAATCAAAAATTACAAAGCATATTTACAAACTATCTACAACCTTCAGGTCATTAAACTTACTCAATTACAAAATATAATGTATAGTCTATATTACCTGAGTGAAAATTTTATGTCCACCTCCATTGGGAGGTGTTGTTGTCAAAGCTCCAAGACTAACCTATTCAACATCCAAAATGAGATATAAGAATACCATCCATATAAATTTATCTATTCACATGTAATATTTATAATTATTTACTAGTTACATACCTCCACAGTACATGTTATCACATAATAGGGAGGTGGATGACTACTGAAAATAGAGTGAACACTATGACCCTAAAATTTCATTATAATCATTCAACTAATTTAGTTAATATTGCACTTCAAAAATGAAAATAAATTAAATTCAATGAACTTGCTAACATTTACTTGACTATCAAGGTTGAATGCCTCATGAAGGGGGACATCTGTCATCGCCATTTGATCAACTGCAGATGTACCCTAGGTTCCTACATCTTGACTATGTGTGGGATCATAACCACAAGATGGACCACAATCCTAGAAAATATGACGTGGAACTGCACTCATTGAAGACTCACCCAACTCACCCTATGCTAGAGGACTGACATGTTGTATGAGGCTCTGGGTCAAGGAACTAATTGACTATAATGTATCAACCTCAACACTCTCCTTCACAATATAAGAGATAGTCACATGCTTATATACTACTCTAGCAAGTGCTTGTATCATTGGCTGCTATGGGTCAAGACGTGCCCCCACTCTATCCTTTGTGGAGACCCCACCTCTACCCTAGAAATCCCACATCAAAATAGTTTGGGATTTTATTGAGGAAAAACTTGTTGTAGAGTTTCCTCAAAAAATATAGTGGCACCTCATTGTTGTTCCATGGAGGATGGTCAAAAACCATCCACCACCTCTTCCAAAAATGGTTCTTTATCCCTTGGTGGTTGCACCAATGGATAAGGAACCTATTTCTTGAAGGATGTAAAATTTGATTGATTCTAGGGTTTGTGAATAGGGCACACAAGTCAAATTTTGTAATTTTTCATCTTTCACTTATTTATAGGATAATTTATCTACATAAAATTCTCTATACTCTTGTCTCCTCTCCAACCAACTACTTATTTTCTTTCTAATTGAATCTACATGTGATAACATCAATTCAAGTGATTGAGAAAGCATGGTTCTATGCAATGTTGAGCTTGTAAGATTTGCAATTATATCTTGAATTTGTTTTTTGTTATTTTCAATTTTCCCCATTAAATTTTCTTGACTTCCTAAAGCATGTTGAGGAATTTTTGGAGGTGTTTTTTGGGGTTTTTCTTCAACAGGGATTTAGGAATGAGGTGAATTAGGATTTTGAGGAGGAAAAAGACGTGAATTATAATTTCCAAAAAAGTAAATAAATTTACATCAAAAACATATTATGTATACCTATTTAATAACAAATTCACACAAAAAAATAAAAAACTTACTCCTTTGACCTCCCCAATGTCATGGTAGAATTTTAATGAAGAAACAAAGTAGATTGAGCCTTCCTATAATGCAAGTGCACTTTTGAGGGTTTGTAGGCTGCAAAGGAAATTGGAAATAGCAAAGAATAGAATGAAATGAAGTTATTTTTTTTTATATCAACTAAAATGTGCCCACATTATAATGTGAGCATGTTTTGGCTCTGGTGTGGTTGAGCCTAAGGCTCGGTCACACCAAGCCATAACTCGAGCACGTTATAACAAACTCACATTATGAATTTTTTGAAATTTGAAAGTTGGGTTCCCACTTTTTGTCTACCCATATTTCTGCATCCACCCCTACATTAGAATATCTTGAAAAATATCCTTGTCACATGAGATCCACTATTTAGAAAGTTACTCCTTGAGTTCTTTATCCATGATCTCTCATCCTTGGTTATAGTTGGTTAGGTATATATAATCCAACAAGATAGCAAGAAATTTTCCCAAAACCATTCAAGGTTAAAGACCTCATAGTTAAAATTGATAACCTTATTGAAAAAAGAGTCAATGAAGGCAAAAAATTTAGATCGAATTAGAAAGTTATATACATCTTCAAACAAGAAATTAACAATGGTGACCATCTCTTATGCATAGTGGAGGGAAAATAATTTAGTGAAATATTAAATGCCTCTCCTTTGAGGAAATGTTATGTTTTAAAATATTATAAATAAAAATAGTTTAAAATTCAAAAAAATGAAAAAATGAAAAAATAAAAAATCCTAAAAATCATATATTCCAAAAATAAAACAAAACATGCCTTGCATTATATTTCATCATTGCATTTGCCTATAGTTTTCTCTTGTTATTTTTTTCCTAATAAGGATTTAAAACTTTTTGATTAGATAAGAAAGGGAAGGGCCCTGATCCCATGGTTACAAAGTCAGAACAACAAATAGAGAAACAAACTAGGAAAAACAACACTAACCACCACTAGGCCTAAAAAGACACGTAGGCCAAGAAACTGGAACTGCAACCACAAAACCATTATCAGCATAACAAAAATAATACCCATATTAATCCACTAAATGGTACAAAAGCCATTTATGAGATTAACCAAAGACTAGCAGGCGCAAAACCATAACAAAACTATCAAAAAATAGCAGTCTAGGACAATACTACTAAGCATTGATAGTTTCAGAGCACACATTTGACCAAAGCAAAAAACACCCAATTTTCACCAATTTGGGACACACACTCCATCCAATTAGGGTCATCTTCAACTTTCAAAATGGACCTTATAGCCAACAAAATAGGCCAACAGGCCACCCTCCAAGATGACAAAATAATAGCCTAAAATAGCAACCACCCCAAGGGTGGGTAAGACAATCTATACTTCAAACTCATACAAGAAAGATTGAGAGAATCCTAAAACCCAAACCACTAGAAAACAACTAAGTCCATCATCACTCCTTGAAAGAACCATCCCACATTGAGCCTGTTACTTAGAGCAACCAATTTTGAGCCAGAAACAACATTAACATTGATGGGATAGAGAGCTCCCATCCACCTTCTTGCCTCTCCATATTTATAGGAGAAATCATATCCCAAAGGTAGAACCACCCAAAAAACAACACTTGTAGAACACCAACCCCTCAATCGAAACACCAAATCTGGGCCAAAAATAAGAGCACAAACAACAAAAACTTGAAAGCCACCCATTAGGCTATAATAACAACAACCTTTAACAACATCTATCCCTGAGGGACCAAGACAACCTAAACATCAAGGCTTCCATTCAGCAGCAACTTCCAAAAAACACCATTAAAACAATAGCTCCTGAATAATCATTCGTCCAACACATCCAAACTCCCCACCACAATTTAGGAGTCGACAAGAAAAACAAAGCACTGAGGAGCCAACACCAGCTTAGAGCACCACTCCACCCAAAACATCTCAATCTCTACCTCAATAAAAGAGAGCTCCCCTATAAAAGAGAGGATGAAGTGAGGAACAAAACTACAAGAGCCACCAATCTCCTGCACAAACATGCTCCACCTCAAAAGGAACCAACAAAAAGAAAGGGAACAACCCACTACAGAAACAACAACCGTCTCCACATCTATAGGAGAGGGATCCACCTCAATGGGAGCAATCTCCACCTCTATAGGAGACCCCAACTATAAAACCTAGTAGGAAGTCAACACTCTAGTAGTAAGACATCACACCTCATCCCATGGCAACACGCACATCAGGTACAATAAAGAAGTAATATGAGACAACTTAGCAACCACTAAAGAGAAAGCACACCCCAACAACCTTAGAACCATCAAGATGGAAAAAAAATGAAACCCCAACAAAAGAGGAGCATCCCAATCATCAGAGAGAGCCACTAAGGCATCCTCGCTCAACTGGTTCAACCTTTGAACTCAACACTATTGAATAAAATCAATGAACCATTGAAGACCTTAGCCAAGAAAGAAGAGATTCTTGAAACAAGAGATTCCACAACACCCTTGAGTCCACAACACCCTTGAGGACCTTCTCCAAACTTTCCATAAAAGGAGCTAGTAAACCTTCAAAGGGGACCATATACCTCAAGTTCAACATAACCTTAGTAGCTTTAGTTAGAGCACCATTTGAAGCCAACACAACCATCTCCTTAAACAAAACCCAAACCTCATGAGGTAGGGACATAGTGAAATTAACATAATCCTTATAACCCTTAAGAAAACCTTTCTTGATGGCACCAAAGTAGGACAAAGGCATCAAGACCACCCAAAAAAATAGAAAGAAAACCACAATTAACTTTCTAGTGACCCAAGTCAGAAAGACACTGACCACCTTGAAACCCACAAAAGCAAGAACATGTAGCTCCAAAATAGATGAATAAAAGCACAAGACACCATCCTCGAATAATGTAATACTCAGAATTAATAGCCCTAAAATCCTAATAATACTAGAGTCCATAAATAGGACAATAACAACCTTAAGCTTGAGCCAAAATAGGACAACATAGAGAAAAAAAAATAGCACCCAATCCAAACAAAGCAATAAAGCAGGCACTAGGAAGGGTAGAAAACCTCAATAGACCATTAGGGCTCCAAAGAGAACACTTACAACAATGAATAACAACCGCCCATCCTCCAGCAATTAGGTAAGCAGCATGAGACAAAGAAGAGTTCACCATAGACCTTAGATCAACAACCACCAACAAAATCTCAAACAAAATGTTGCTACACTTAGAAGAAAGCCAAAACAAAGCATAGGATTTAGAGTAGAAGAGAAATATGTTGAACCCTTTAAGGGAAATACTCAACACAAAGGACCCGCAAGCCACAACAAGATCAATGATCTCAAAGAGAAATTGTTGTACAACAAAGATTGTGGAATTGCAAAGCTTCAGAAAAGAAACAATAAGGCACACGTCCCATCTATCCTCACCAATGAAAATCTCAGAAAAAGATTCTCCAGAGCCAAGCCCCTAACCACAATACCAACACTTCCCAAAGTTACCTTCAACAAATGTAGGTCTCTAGAGAGCAGCCAAGAGAAGGAAAGAAGAAACGAGTATTTCCCAATCATTGAATCCCCCAAACAATACAAACAACACACCCAAATAGAGGCCCAAAATACCAAAAAAAGAATCAAACACTCAAAAAATACCCCTTCTAACCAATCATGGGTAGAGGAGAAGGCCCCACCAAGGAAACACAGTACTTAATCCTACCCCGAATAGAGGTCCTTGGAGGCCAACCAAAATGCCATAGGCCAACAGGTAGAGCAGATGAACCCCCACCTTCAGAAAACACACCAAGGAGACTAGGAAACAATGAAGAAATATCCAATGATGCAGGTTGGAGTCTACAAAACCACCAAAAAATATCCTCATCACCTGCCTCCAAGCCATCTTTTCCACCATCGCCTGAGGAATTCAAAATTCCATTCCCGCTCGCCATTGCCTTTTTTTCCCAGCTCTCAAGTAGAACTATGTCCATAAGGATTTAAAAGTTTCTAGATTAGGTTTCCTTTAATAAACCATAGGTTCCTAAAAATAATCATTACCATCCTTCCTTTACTTTCTCAACAATTCTAAATCAAGATAACTTTTAACTTTATACTAATATTCCAAAGAATGATTCTTATATATGGAAAAATAAGAGAAATGATTTCCATCAAATTGATAAGAGGTTGGATCATCTTTTACTATGAGAAAATTGGTTGGACATCTTTGTCTTTGGTTTTCTCTTCCATTATTGATACACTAGCATGGTTAAATTATTTTCCCATTTCTCTATCTATTTTTGAGGATAGAATCCTGATTAAGATTTATTTCAAGTTTGAAGCACATTTGTGGTTTAGGGATGAAAATTTTGTCCCTTTATTGAAATCCTAATGGACTAGTTGTCTCTCCATTGAAGGATCTAGGATGTACCAACTTAGCAAAAAATTGAAGTATTTAAGGGAAAATATTAAGGATTGGAATTTAAAACACTTTAAGAATAACTTTTCAGGAAAGGAAATAATTGAACATGAAATTCCATTTCTCTATGAGGAGGTAGTAAAGAGGGGTATGGATAGGTCAATATTTGAAAAGGAAAAATGTCTGAAGGATGAGTTAGATGAAATTCTTTCTTGAGAAGAAAGTTATTTGAAGCAAAAATCAAGATAGTTATGGTTCAGAGTTGGAGATAAAAACACAAAAAAATCATGCTTCTACAAAAATTAAGAGACATGCCAATAGAGTCATCTCTATTCAAAGTGAGGATGGTAATATTTTGTCATCTGAGGATGAGATTGGGCAAGAAGCAGTCAACTCTTTAAAAAAAATTCTTGCACCTATTAAAAAAATAATATTTCCATGTAGTGAAGTAATTAATAATATTCCTTGATTGGTAAGTGAGGAGCATAATAATATTCTCATGTCAAGTTTCATTCTTGAGGAAGTGAAAAAGTGGTCTTCTCAATGGAAATAGAAAAAGCTCCAGATCTAGATGGATATATGGTCATCTTATTTCAAAAATGTTGGGATTTTGTTGGTCAAGATGTGCTTTTGGCTTTGGAAGAGACTAGAAAAAACAAAATGGTGTTAAAAGAGATTAATACTACATTTGTGACCATAATTCAAAAAAACCCAACTCTTCATCATTAAAAGGCTTTAGTCCAATTTCTCTTTGCAATACTATTTATAAAATTTTCCCTAAAGCTATAGCAATTAGATTAGCTAGGTTCCTTCTTTCAATCATCTCTAATGAACAAGGGGGTTTTGTGCCTAGGAAAGAAACTCTTGAGGGTAAAATCATGTAACATGAGGTGATACACTCATTAATTATGCAAGATAAAGAGTTTGTTTTTATATTGAAATTGGATATGATGAAAGCCTATGATAGGGTAAATTGGGAGTTCCTATTGGCTATCTTGAGAAAGTTTTGTTTTTGTGAAAATTTGGTGTAAATGGATATACTCTTGCATTTCAAAAGCTAAAATTAAAATCATAGTGAATGGTTCTCCTTGTGGATACCTTTCCTCTTCTCAGGGGGTTAGACAAGGCAATCCATTGACCATTTATTTTTATCTTAATGGTTGAAGGCTTGAGTAGATCCATTTCTTTAGAAAAAGCCACTAAAATATGGAAATGGGTAAAAATTAATCCTTATCCACATTCAATCACTCATTCCTTGTTTGCAAATGAAACTCTTTTGTTTGGGCATGCATGCCTAGAAGAATCTTGGGTTATCAAGAAGGTAATTACAACCTATTCTTTGAATTCAAGTCAAGTTTTTGAATAAAGAGAAGTAAAAAAAATTCTTTTTTCAAATGTCAATCCTTTGGTGAAAGAACAGTTGCCAAAGTTCTAGGAGTTTAAATGTGATTAATTACCTTGTTAATATATTGGTATAACATTATTCTCTGGTGAAGAGAAACATAATTTTTGGGATTAAATTATTGCTTCTACTTCAAATAGAATTTTTCTATGGAGATCTAAGTGGCTTATTTTTACTAATTATGTTAAAGGATTCTCTGCATTCATTTCCTACTTATTTGATTTATGTGTTGAAGTTTCCAAAGGGTAAGGGGGAAGATACTTAGAAGGTGTTTAGTGAATTTCTATGACAAAAAATGTGAGAAAAAAGAAACTACCATTGGTGGTCTAGGAAAATGTTTTCCAATCCAAGAAATGGGGAGGTGTTGGTCTGAGGGACCTGTTTCTTCAAAACAAAGCCCTATGGGTCAAGCTGATTTGGAAGATATGTAAATCCAAACAAAAATTGGTATCAAATAATGGGATATAAGTACTTATATTCCCTAGATAGGGAAATAATCTTTACACAAAAATCTCTTCCTACTAGCTCCAAAATATGGAACTTCATCTCTTCTTGCAGATCAGTTCTTTTTCCACATCTTTCTTGGGTTATAAATAATGGGGAGATAGAATTGTTTTGGGATGATGTTTGGAATGGGTACAAACCACTTATGAGTATTGGTAATTGGGAGAAAATTGAAATAATTTTAAAGGCTTTATGGGGGAACAATGTAAAATATTACATGGTGTTAGATTCTCAAAATTCCCATCTAGCTATGAAATGAAAATATTTTGACTTCATTCCAATCCCCTCTCATTTGAAATAATCTCTTAAGGAAGAAATATAAAAAAGATAGATATTTTATTCTAATAAGCAAGATGAAATAGTTTGGTTGAAATCAAAATCAAGGAATTACAATGTTAAGGATGGATATAATTCTCTAGGTGTTTTGGAACAAAAGGATCCTTTGCCCTTCACCCTTTATTGGGGGCTGATTGTGTTACCTAAAGTTGGAGATTTTTCATGACTAGCTTTGAAGGATATAATTCTAACTATCATGAGACTAGATGGATTGGTAATAACTCCTATGTTTCCTTATTTTTTGTGTGGTAAGTATTATGAAATTTTAGATCATCTACTTCTCTTGTTAATTTTTTTCCTATTAAGGATTTAAATGTTGCTAGATTAGGTTTGCTTTAATAAACCATAAGTTCCCAAAAATAACAATTACCATCTCTCCTTTACTTTCTCAACAATTCTAAACCAAGATAACTTTTAACTTTATACTAATCTTTCAAAGAATAGTTCTTATACATTGAAAAACAAGAGAGGATTTTCATCAGATTGTTGAGAGGTTGGATTGTTTTTTTCTATCAAAAAATTGGTTGTCTTCGTCTTTGGATTTTTCTTCCATAATTCATACACTAGTAGGGTCATATTATTTTATCATTTCTCTATCTATTTTTGAGGATAAAATCTCATTTTAGATTTCTTTCAAGTTTGAAGCAACGTGGTTCATGGATGAAAATTTGATCCCTTTGTTGAAATCCTAGTGGAATAGTTTCCCCTTCATTGAAGGATCTAGGATCTACCAACTTATCAAAAAGTTGACGTATTTAAAGGAAAATATTAAGGATTGGAATTTAAAACACTTTAAGAATATATTTTCAAAAAGGAAAGAATTGAATAAGAACTTTCGTTTCTCTATGAGGAGGTAATAAAGAGGGGTGTGTGCAGGTGTTTTTCTACTTCTAAAATGAAAAACAGAATGGAAATGCAAAAAGGAAAATACATAAACAAAAACTCAATGATAAGCCATAGTTGAATCCAAAAAAATAATAGAAAACAAATAAAACATTATACCTTACTTTCTTGGATTGACGAGTTGGTTGGCCCTTTGATGATGCTTGGTTGTATGCTCCTTGGATGGAAAATGCATACAATAATGGAGGTGGGTGTAGTGATTGAAGATGGTAGGTGAATACACTAATGGCTCCAAAATGGATGTAAATACTAAATGGCTTGAATGCAAAATGAAATAACTCTTGTATAAAAATCCCTGTCTAACCTCTATCTAATCTCTTTAACTTGAGACCAAGACTCTCAATTTAAAGAAGAATGGATGGCTAAGATTAAGCCATCATGGACAAGATGGAGGGTTGTTGTGAGTTGGGGACTCAAAAACCCTCACATCTTTCCATCTAGAAGGTGAGATGGAAAGAGGACAAGTGACATGGAAAAAGCCACGTGAGGTGGAGGTACTTGCAAGTACCTTGGGATTGCAGAGAATTTCTTGAAAAAAGAATTCCTTGTCCCCGTATGGGGTTGATAGTGACAAGTGAGGACTTTTAAAAAGTCCTCTCTTGTCACCATGGGGATTGGAGAAGTTGTTGGAGAAATAAATGTGAATTTTTAATTCACATGTTTGGAAGTACCAAATGGATAAGAAAAGGTCATCCTAAAGGAGGTCCTTGTCTCATGTACCTGATGTGACCTATGAGAGGTCATGGGGAATAGAAATGCATGGGAGGAATAAATGTGAATTTTTAATTCACATGGGGAAGAGGTCAATACCTGATAAGGTAAGTACCATGAAAGTTTGACATAAGGACATACCAAAAAAGGTAAGTTATTAGATTAAGGTTGTGCAAACAGATGATTAGGAAAATTGATGAAGATTAGATGCAAGTGGCCAAATATGGAGGATGTGACATTAATCTTGATTAAAGATGTGAACATCTTAGTCAAAGATTAATTAGATTGATCCAAATTTGAAGAAGGGTTATCGAGGATGGGACAAGGAGAGAAAACACATGAATTTAAAAATGAAGAAGATAAATGACTAAATTAAATAAATTGATACATTTATTTAATTTAGAGAGGAAATGGTAAAGAATAAAGTATTTAATTAAATAATTTTAGAAACCTTAAGGGAAGGGGAAATATTAATTAAATAGGTCATTTAATTAATATAGATGAATTAGATGAATAAATGATAGGATTTTGACCATATGGGAGTGGTCAAATTTGGATGTCTAGATTTTTTGACTCTTTGAAATATTGTTAGAATAATGGTGTTTTAGAGAAAAATAAAATGTTGATGACTATAGAGGAAGCAACTATGAAAAAGATGCCCTAGCACGGGAGAGGTTGTGTGAGCTGCCCCAATGGAGGGGAGTGAAGGGAGATGCCCCAATCGCATGAGAAAATGATCAAGAAGGAGGTATGTATGAACATGGTAGGTTACCCCCTTGAGAGGTAGTTGGGGAAGAAAAAGGGGCCTCGGGTAACTTCTCGATATGAAGAAACATAAGGTAGCATTAGATAGAGCTTGAAAAACCAAGAAAATTGGATTTTCAACGAGGTAAAATGAACACACGAGGTGCAAATGGCGGCCCTAGGAAGTTAGAGGATTAATTAAATTAGAAGAAGGTTAAATAAAGGGAAAAATACCCTGTATTTAAAAAAGGAGAAAAGGGGGGAAGTTATAAATAGTAATTTTAGAATTACTATTCCTCATTTACACAGCTGGTAGTTGAGTGAGAGAGAGAGAAGAGGAGAGGAAAGAGACAAGGAGAGAAGATTCTGGAGGACTACAATGATGAAATCATCCATCAAGGAGATGAGGTGCAAAGTTTCTACAATGATCATGTGGTTCCATGCTAGGTTAGGCCTAAATCCTCTTGATTTTTATCATTTTTCTATTAATTGTGAAATTTTAATGCTTGTTAAAAATAGGGGTTTGGGAATGGGGGTAGATTAGAAAAATGGGTAGAGGGTGAAATTCTATTTCACCCACTAGGTAGGGAGAAACGCCAATGAGAGGCATGGGGGAAAGAGGGTTTTTTAAAAAAAAACCCATAGATTTAGAGGAAAAACCAAGTTTGTGCCCCCCAATAGGGGCGATCGTGCCTCTTAAGTGGTGGCCCTGCCCACTAAGGGGTAGAAGCACCCCTCTGATGGGTGGCCCTACCCACCAAAGGGCGGTCGTTCCCACCAAGGGGCGGCCGCCCCCCTATCGTGGGTGGCCCTACCTTGATAGGGTGGCCCTGCCTCGATTGGGGCAGTCCTGCCCTTGCAGGGGCGGCCCCACCCCAAAGGGGGTGGCCTTGCCCCATGGGGTGATGGTGCCCCCCGAGGGGTGGCCCCACCCCAAGGAGCGGTCATGCCCATTAAGGGGCGACCCATCCCCAAGGGGCGGCCTCGCCCAAATGGGCGGCCACACCCCAAAAGGGAAGACAAAGAAAGGGGGGCCAAAATAGGAGAAAGGATAAAGTTGGGAGGGAAAGAAAAAGAGATGAAAGGGGACAACTTAGGAATTATTGTCCAAAGAATGGAAGAAAAAATTAGTGAGAAGAGAACCCGAGGTCGAGAAACAAAGGAAAGAAGGGATTTGATGATTGACAGGTTGTGTACTATGGATGCAATGGTTCAACATTTTGCAGACTCGAGAGAGGAGATCAGAGGTGTTGGAGGTGATGTGGTGAGTGATGACAAGATCAAACCATCAGGCTCTGGCTGAAGTAGGGTTGTTACATATGTTAGGATATTTGTCTATCAAAGTGCATCAGGTGATGTTGACAACCCTCATTGAGTGCTAAGATTCAACAACCTTGAAATTTCATATTGAGGCTTCATCTAGCAAGTTGCCTAGTGAGCATGGCGAGATCGGAGGGGGAGGCACTAGATCAGATCATATGAGTCCTGTTTGGGCGAGATGACTTGCCTATGTAGAAGAAGGGTTTGGACATTGAGAGATGTTTGAGATTGAGAGTACCACCATTTCCACTATACTTGTGTGGACTGATCAGTTGGATAATAATATCAGATAGGAGTGGATGGTTCTATAGCTTGGGCTACATGGAGGTGATTTGACACATTGCCAAGGGGAGAGAGGGAGAGTTCACATGGGGGCCATGCGTCTTGGCATAGCTATACATGGATATGAACGTGGTGTGTTACAGAGAGGGACTCAACGTGGCACATGTGATGCTGCTTTAGGTATGGGTGTGGGAGCACATCAGTGTGTCCAGGCCAGATGTAGTAAGAGTGGGACTAGAGGATGCAACACTACCAGTGGTATATTGGTATGGAGTAGAGTATGAATGGGTGTGGCAATATCAGGGCTGTGAGGATTTAGATGGATGGATGAGGCTATTTGATGATCTTGAGGAGGAGGAGATAGTGTGGAGGCCGTATATGACATGACACTTTTTTCAAGTGGAGGGAGGATGAGGTGAGAGATAGATGACACTTCATAACCTGATGTTATATAGTCAAGAAGGAGTCACGGATAGGGGAGTCACACAGGATAAACCAAGTGACAAGGCAGTTTAGGTTGACATAGGATATTCTAGGCAGAGTAGAGAGGTTCAGATGGATTACATGGGAATGACCATGGGGGGAGCCGATTCTGCCAGAGTTTTCATGGGAGCATTGGGAGACATTAGAGTAGGATCGGGTGACCTATCCAAGGAGGACAGGAGTGATAGCAGAGGAAAGAGTGACCATTAGATATACTATGTAGTTTGCATGACACCAATCCTTATAGATTACAGCGGAGGAGCTGATCAAAGGGGCATTATGATTTGGACCAGAGGATGAGGTGAGATTGGCAAGATAGAGGAGAGGGAGAGGGAGGGGATAACCGAGGAGAGAGCCGGAGGTAGGCAGGGTAGGAGGACAACAGAGGAGAGGGCCATGGGAAACCATAATAGGAGGAGGTTAGTAGAGGAGAGAGCTAGGGGCAGCCATAGGAGGAGGTCAACAAAGGAGGGAGCGAGAGGCAAGCAAGGAAGGAGGATAGCAGAGGAGAGTACCAGAGGTGGCCGAAGCAGGCGGGCAGTAGGAGGGAGGGTGGGGGATGATGAGGTGAGAGGTCCACAGAGGCCAGGTAGGAGGAGGAGAAGACGAAGGGCGTGGGTCAAGCCCGAGGAGGAGAGACATGAGGCAGAGGTAATGGACATGGGAGATGAGGTGGGGGTAGAGGATATGGATATGGATGTGCATGATATTCTCCCATTGGCCATGATGCCATTGATAGTAGAGGATCCATCTGTGTAGTTGAGAGGAGCTGAGGCAAGAGTACATATCACCGAGCAGAGATTGAGAGACATAGAGGTGATGAGGAGTAGATTGGAGGCTGAGGTGATCATGTTGTGCACTGAGATAGCTCAAGTACAAGTAGAGGGTGAGAGAGAGTTCTTGGCGATGGCTGATACGGTGCTCCATCATGAGGTAGAGATGTAGAGGGAGTTAAAGAGGCTGGGAGCCAAGGTGGACAAGGTGCGAGCAGAGGTGAGTGAGTTACAGGAAGAGGTGACTCATTTGGAGGGAGAGGTATCTAGGGAGCATGAGGCAAGGGAGGTAGCGAGATGGGAGCAAGATAGACTAGAGGTGACTGTGATGATACTATAGGTGGGGGGGCAACGAGATTCTGGAGGAGTGACAAAGTAGATACCGACAAAGACCTTGGTGGAGGCAGAGAGGCATATGGAGGATCTGAGGAGGTAGGTAGAGGGACTATTGAGAGAGAGGGGGGAGTTGAGACAGGAGTGAGATGAGATCAGCAACATAGTTGAGGTGGCAGAGCAGATAGTGGGAGACATGGGATAGATGTAGGAGAGGGAGGAGGCCATGAGGGCTCATGTATAGGGGATGGAGATAGAGAGGGATGCCTTATAGACATAGGTGCATGTCTTAGAAGAGGAGAGGGGTGCAACAGTGGCACATATACAAGCTGTGGAGAGAGACACAATGCAAGGGTAGGCACATGTAGCACAGGTTGGTGAGATGGGGGCAGAGGTTTAGATATAGGCACAGGTAAAAGCTATGTAGGAGGAGAGGGACAAAGCCATGGATCAGGTGTCATGGATGGGAGTGGAGATTGAGCAGCTATGGTTAGCACATGGTACATGGGCACAAGGGAGGAGGTCCATATGTGTATTTTAGGATAGGTATAGGGTAGAGTGGGACTCAGCCTGATAGTAGGTGGAAGAGAGGGATGATTACATGCAAGATGCTAGCTACTACATGTGTTCCTATTTCACAGTAGTGCCAGATCTAGGACAATGGGTACTCGCTTATGTTTGAGTGGTGCCACATATGCCAATGCCATCCCAGTCAGTAGGGACATATACCCAAGGATATAGTAGCTTGAGAGAGATGCCTCCACATAGAGTGCTAGTGTCAGAGTCACCATAGAGGTCAGATGCAGGTAACTCATAGTTTAGAGGATCAAAGGGACATGATTCCGATATATGATAGGTACAGGATGAGATTCAGTACAGAGTAGCAGAGATGAGAGTTGAGCCCTAGCTCTATACTTGTACTTTATTTGATGACATATGATGGATATGTATTGTGATGTATATGATGGACATGATTATGGATTATGTAATGGATATTGTAGTTTTTAAATTTTTGATATGATGTGCAAGAGCCCTTATTGACACTATATGATGTGTATGTGATGGATGATCTACTTATGCATATGTGTATGTTTATGGTTTTATTATGGATGGTTATTATGATGCGATGTATGGATATGCCTATATGGATAATGTGGATGATATGCATGATGCCTAACACTTATGATGTAGGATGTGATGGATGATGTATGATTTTATATACTATGGATGTGGAAATGAAACTAACAATGTGTGATGTAGGTGATAATGCATAGGAGATGTTAATGATATGAACTAAGGTGAATATGTTAATGCAATGGATTAATAATGAAATGAATTTTAAGATGTATAGAATAATCAATTAAAATTAATCTAAACAATCTTAAAAATGATTATGCACATGGGATGAAATGCAACTTAGCAAACCTAAAATATGGGATGAGAATGCAACTAAATTCTAATAAGTAAATGAAATGCAATGTGATCATGTATGTAAATAAGGGTCTACATAATGATGGAAAATAAGGAGGTGATTGGTGTGCAACTACACCTATCAAGAACCATGGGAATCCTAAGAAGAGAGTAAAACATAGGGAATCAATGTTTGCACAACCAAAATCCTAAGTCATGGCTTGGGAGAAGAAGGGATGGAGGAGAAAATGAAATGCAATCCTAATGCAATTTACCATCTTTAAAGAATTTATTTTTTCTATAGCATAATACACCGAGTACCATGATATGTGAACTAGGGCGGATTAGTGTCTAATGCATAAACAAACATAGCAAACAAGAAGGCTATTCCAACACTGCAAAGTCATGATGACTTTAGTCGGGCCATACATTGGGATAACCACAAGCACAGAAGGATGTCCTAGTGTAACACAAGACCACATGGATCTTGGTGGGTACTAAGTGAGACAACCAAGAAGAAAACAAACAAATAAAAATCTAGATATGCCCCTATGCAAACTAGTAAAAAAAAACCATAATATGATAGCTCATGGCGGTCTTGAAAAGTGATGATAGGGAGCTCAAATGATAAATATAAGCCAAAAGCATTAAAAGATTGCAATCAAATTCAAAATGTCCTTTTCCATAGGATCGAGAGGATGGATGGGGTTGGTGAGGTCTGTTAGGAAGGATACATCCTATTGAGACCAAAGATGGATGCTAAACTAGAAGATCGATAATGATGCAGGAGATTCAAAAACTGATTAAAGCTCATGACACAAATGGATTCTATTTGTGAAACACCAACTAGATAAGGACATACCTAACAACACAACACAAGGAACAAGACACAAGACACAAGACTAACACACCCTCAATACCTAGGGGCTTAGGGGTTGATCAAAGATCAGCCTTTCCTATGTGAAAGTGCAGAGCCCTCGTAGTTCAGGAAAAGACCATGGATAAAAGCGGAAAGAGGACGATGAAGGAAAATGATGGATGACAACAACATGGCAGACCAGAGTGAAGCAAAACAAAATAAAAATCCTCATGGGTGGATCAAATGATTGACCTTGCCTACATGCAAGCATAGGGGCAATGTAGTTCGAAAAAGCCAAACAGGAAAAAATGACAAACTAGACAAGAAACAACCCCGGGGGCAGATCAAGTGATCGACCTTGCCTACGTGAAAGTGTAGGGGCAATGTAGTTTTCCAAAGATAGGATGGGATCTAGAAGGAGACCGACATGATGAAATAACCTAGATGGAAGTGAAAGATAGACAAAGCAACAAGATGACACGAGCTTAGATTAGGATAAAAGATCAAGATGATGGATAGTGGATGAAGTTCATCCAATGCTCAACCAAAATATACCAAGCAACCAGATGATGTAAGTGGATGGAAGGATAGGATTGATGAGGATGATGAGGATATGAGGTCTGGATGGATGAATCATAAATAACTAGGATGTGAGGTAGATAATGATTAAGCCCTATACGAATGGTGCCTGTTGCCAGGTTTTCAACAATTGTACATATCCAAGGCACCACCAAGGGTGGTTTTCACCATAGGATGAATTCTTTCTCTTTACTATTTTTGGATTTTTTTGACTTTTTTGTTGTTTTTGTATTTTGATAATTTTGTATTTTTTTTGTATTTTTTTGGATTTTAGCAAGAAGGATACCCCAGCTTACCTAAGTATATAATCTCTTTAGGTGCATGATATTGATGGGTTCTTCCAGGGGCTCTCCTTTAGGTGTAGACAACATGTATGCTCCTAAACCATATTTACTTGTGATGACATAAGGGCCTAACCAATTTTCTTTGAACTTGCCCTTCTTTTCCCGATCTTGTTGGTTTCACTGATTTTCTTTAAGGACTAAGTTGCCAACATTGAATTGGAAAGAGAAAACCTTCTTGTTGTAGCTTCTCTTCAGGCGATGTTGATAGGCTTGTAAATGGTTGTAGGCTTTGATCCATTTTTCATCCAGGAGTTCCAACTGAGCAAGTCATGCAACTTGGGTGTCTTCATCACTTATTAGATTCTGTAGAGATATGCGAAGTGATGGGATTTCAACTTAAATTAGCAAGATAGCTTCAACACCATAAACTAATGAGTATGGAGTGGTGCCAGTGGGGGTGTGGATGGAAGTGTGATAGGCCCAAAGGGTTGGATGGAGGTGGAGATACCAATCTCAACCAATGTTGTTAACCAGCTTTTTAATGATTTTAATCAAGGTTTTGTTGGTTGCTTCTGCTTGACCATTACCCTGGAGGTAATATGGGGTAGACCAATGATGTTGGATATGATAAGTCTCACAAATGAATTTCATGCACTTGTTTTTGAATGGCTTTCCATTATCAATAATGATGGTGGAGGGGATTCCATACCTACAGAGGATATGGTAAAGGATGAATTTGGATATCTGAACACCAGTAATTTGAGTGAGTGGCATTGCTTCCACCCACTTAGTAAAGTATTTAGTGGCTGTAATTATGAAAGTATGGTCACCAGAGGATGGAGGGTAAATCTTGTCGATCAAATCGAAACCCCATTATGAAAATGGCCATGGTATTGTGATGGGTTGTAAATATTGTGTAAGAGCATGAATCAGATTCGCATGTTGCTGACAAGGAAGGCACCTCTTGACAAACTCGCAAGAGTCATATTCCATAGTAGGCTAGTAATATCCCACTTTGAGAATTCTCTTGGCCAAGGCCATGCCACTAGAATGGGCCCCACAGATACCACTATGTACTTCTACCAATGTGGTGTGGGCTTTGGTCTTGTTTAAACACCAGAGGAGGGTTCCATCATACCCACATTGATAAAGCATATCACCTATGATGGTTTAATGGGATGTGCATTGGATAAAGGATTATTGTTGGTTACGAGTGAGGTTAGAGGTTAAGGTGTTGTCATGGAGGTAAGTGTAGATGTCCTGGTACTAGGGGGATTTGGGACCTACAAAGTCACATACCATTTCACTCTCAGGGATGTCATATGCAAGGATTAAAAGTTTCTCCATAAGGAACTCACATTCAGTCTGATATTTCGACATGTCCAGGAGGGAAGTAATGGTAGCCATGGCATCAACTACTTTATTCTCCACTCTAAGTATTTGATCAAATTGGATGGAGGCAAGTAATTTTTGAAGTCATCTACCATACGTTTATATGGTAATAACTTATCATATTTTGTTAGAAACTCATCATTGACCTGCTTGATGAAAATTTAGGAGTCACTAAAGATTTGTAGGTGAGAGATACACCATTAGACGACAATCCTAAGGCTAGTAAGAAGAGCTTCATATTCAGAAATATTGTTGGTACAAGGAAAGGCTAATCTGAAGGACTTCGGTATGTAATCGCCCTAGGGAGTGATGAGCAAGACTCCTACTCCTGATTGATTGTTTGTGCGTGATCCATCAAAGTATAGTGTCCATGTGGTGGCTTCTAAAATTGCAAAGACCCCTTCATTAAGAAACTCTATTTCTAAGGGATAGGCATCTACTAGAGGAGCATTGACCAACTAATCGACTATTACTTGTCCTTTGATTTCTTTACAATCCACATACTCTATGTAGAATTCACTTAGTAGCATGACCCATTTAGCCATGTGGCCAGTCAGTATTGTTCTAAATAGAAAATATTTAAGCAGATCAACCTTAGAGATTAGCTTGACCAGATGGCTAAGCATGTAGTGTTAGAGTTTATGTGAGCTAAAGACTATGGCTAGGCAAGACTTCTCCATTGGGGAATAATTCAATTCATAGCCTACTAAGGTCCAACTGATGTAGTAGATTGCTCTTTCCTTGTATGACTCATTGTGTTGTGCTAACAATGCTCCCAGTGCCATGGATGCAACTGAAATATAAAGGAGGAGTGGTTTACCCTGAATGGGTGGCATAAGAATAGGCGGGTGAGCCAAATATTCTTTGATTTAATCAAAGACGAGTTGAAATTGTTGGTTCCACTTAAATACAGTATCTTTCTTTAGGAGG
>CM021105.1:197415929-197748913 GCA_007115665.2 Sequoiadendron giganteum
GATGTTGTGTTGTGGAGGTTGTTGATGAGGTGGTTGGGATGAAGCAACAATAGTAATAGTGTGTTGTGGTGATGCTTGCAATGTAGTGGATTGGTGAGGATTAACTGGAGCTTGCTTTAATGTAGGTGGTGGTAAATTGCTAGTAGGTGTAGGCCCTAGAGGTGGCATCAATGCAAGGACAGGTGTGCCCCTAGTATTGGTGGGTGGCTAACTAGGATACTGAGGTGGATGTGGTGGAGTGGATGGAATGTATGATGGCATGACATAGGCATAGGGATCATTAGGATTAGGTTGTGATGTAGAGGCTGCGGTGGGGAGGTGAGGATAAATTATGACTTGATGTATCACGACATTTCCAAACTCAAGGTGATACTAGTTATCTATAGGTGTACTTTCGAGGACATACGAATTCCATGGAATGTTTTATGAAGTTTGTGGATCTGCAAGTGCTGGAAGTGTGTGGGTACTGGCATATTGTGACACACCAAAATCGGATGGTGGTTTTATTCCTCTCATGATCAGGGTGGTGAGAATATTATCCCCACGCTCGTTGAGGAGATGATACGTCATCTGAGAATTAACAATATTACTGATATATTCGTCAACCGTGACTTTAGGTTGATTGACCATGTTTTCATCACCAGGTGGCGTGGTTTTTTGAATGTCAGTATTAGATTGTGATGAAGCACCATTATGGGGATCTTGTGGAATATTTGGAATGTTGATAGGATCTTGTGGGATATTCGGCTAGGAACCTTGGGCTTGTTGTTCTGGCATTTTCTTCTTTGCTTGTGATCGGGTCTGAACAGGCATGAAAGTGCAAGACAACTAAGTGAACTAAGATGCAACTAAACTTCTAGGATGTAATGCAAAGATGATCTAAGTGATGATTGGATTGATTAATCAGATTGGATGAGGGATCAATTGACTAGATAGTTGGATAAAGATGTGATTGGATCGGGTTGGATAAGATTGATCCATAAAACAATTGACAAGATTGGATTAGATTGGATGATTGCAAGGGATTCTAAACTAGGTTCAGAAATCACCCTAGGTAACTTAAGATGCTGATTGATTAGATTAAAGGATGAGCTGATGATCACGGTACTGAATTTGTCTTGAGATGGAAGGGGATTGATATGGCCAAGGACGATGACTAACTTAGGATGGATGGTGATCCTAAGTAGATGTTGAAGGATGACGATCAATTTCAAGCACCTAGGTCAATTCGGATAATAACTTCAAACAAAGTTCAAAGGATTTGGATTAAGGAAAAGATAATGGATGTGTAACCTAAGGATGATTAAGGATGCACCTATATGATCTGGATAATGATTTGGATGCAGATGGATTGAGATGCAAATGGATTGATGTGAGGATTATGCATGGACATAAAGCATAAACGACTAGGAGAACAACAAGCTTTTCAGAATCCTAGTAGGCTAGCTTTTTAGATCAAGCTTGTGTAATGGATACAAGGTCACTTAGTTTCAGGGTAAGGTCACCCAAACTAGGGCATGGTCACCCAAACTTGGGTGGGGTCACCCAAATAGGGGTAGGGTTGCCCAAACTTGGGCATAGTCACCCAAATAGGGGCAGGGTCACCCAAATAGGGGTAGGGTCACTCAAACAGGTTTTGGATTTGAGTTAATCTAAAATACGGTCAAGTGATATTGATAAACGGGGTGAACGAACTTCTAAGACGGGAAAACGGGTGCATGGAATGGGTGGGTGACCACTCAAAATAGGTGAACAGATGCATGAAATGGGAAAAAAGATGCTTGAAACGGGTGAACGGTTACTCAGAATGGGAGAAAAACACTTGAAACAAGAAAACAGATACCCGAAATGAGACAACGGATACCCAAAATGAGAAGACAAGGGCTCAGAATGAGGGAACGATGTTTAGAATAGGTAAATAGATACTTGAAATGGGTGAACGGATACCCAAAATGAGAGAATGGATACATAGAATGGGGAACGATACTCAGAATGTGTGGACGGATAGTCAGAATAGCGAAACGGTTGGCAAACAAAAGATGAAAATGACTGTTTGGAGGGCAAGGTCACCCCTTTGAGGGTAGGGTCACCCCTTTGGTGGGAAAGGTCACCCCTTTGGAAAAAATGATCAGATTTGACTTGGAAAGGGTGAAAAATAATTGAAATGGAAGTGAAAGGTTGCTCCTTTGAGGGCAGGGTCGCCCCTTTGAGGGTAAGGTCACCAGTTCTAAGAAAGTTGGTCAAATTTGACTTGGTCCAGGTGGGGTCATTCCTTTGAGGGCAGAGTCACCCCTTTGAGGGTAGGGTTGCCTCTATGTGTTGATCTAAACTTAACTTATGCAAAAAAAGCTATGGAAAAGGACAAAAACAACAAGCAAATGGCCAAAACTGACTGATAAACATTGGTTTTGCACAAAGAAGACAGTTCAAGCAACACAAACCTAAGATTAGTGTTAAGGTGTGGTCAACATGGTCCTCTTTCTAGGATGAACAAGGTAACTAAGGGAGTCCACGATATACCCACAGTACATGGGGCACAATCATGAACATCGGCCCATCACAAGCATGAGTCGGGAACAAAAAGAAAAAGGGTACAAAAAGGACTTAAGTGGACTACATTTTCTCTTCACCTAAGATCAAAAAATGGTGCAAGGGGATTGGATATATCAATAGCCCACCGTTCAAACATTTCAAGCAAGTTCTTTGACCCTCTAATTAGAGCTATGTGCCTAGTTAAGATGAAAACAACAAGTAATAATCTAACTAAAAAAAAAGTTGTTTTCTCCCCCTGCAACAAGTATGTTAGTAGTTTTTTCCTCTTGTCTTTAACAATCATTAAAAATCTACACAAACATTAGCAAAAAAAACACACTCACAAACAAAAACACATTAGAGGGTCAGTGGTAAGGAAAACAACATCAATCTAAACATTGGAATAAAATATTAACTCTCTGTTTTACCTGATTTACCTTTGTTCAGGGTGGGGTCGACTCTATGGGCATAGTCGAATCTTTGGGTGGGGTCACCCCTTTTAGGGAAGGGTCACCTATCTATGGGCGGAGTTGCCCCTTTGTGGGCGGGGTGACCTGTTTGTTCCTGAACCTACAAAATGTTAGAAAAACAAAAAGAATAAAATAGATAGATGGGCGCGGTCATCCCTTTGTGGGCGGAGTCACCTCTGTGTATCAGAACTTGCAAAATGTTACAAAAAAAGAAAAAAGATAGATAGGCAGGGTCGCCTATCCATGGGCGGGGTTGCCCCTTTGTGGGCAGAATCACCTCTATGTATTAGAACTTGCAAAATATTAGGAAAATAGAAAACAAATAGATAGGCAGGGTCACCTATCTATGGGTGGGGTCACCCCTTTGTGGGTGGGGTCACCTCTTTGTGGGCGAGGTCACCCCTTTATGGGTGGATTCACCTCTATGTTTTGGGCAAGGCCACCTCTGTGTTTGTGAACCTGCAAGATATCAAACACCAGAAAATGTAAAAAGAATAGACCCATTTGTGGGTCCCACCGGGCATGCCAAAAATGTTTGCAGGTGTTTTTCTACTTCTAAAATGAAAAACAAAATGGAAATCCAAAAAGGTAAATACACAAAAAAACACTCAATGATAAGCCATAGTTGAATCCAAACAAACAACAACAAACAAATGAAACATTATACCTTGCTTGCTTGGATTGATGATTTGGTTGGCCCTTTGATGATGCTTGGTTGTATGCTCCTTGGAAGGAAAATGCATACAATAATGGAGGTGGTTTTATTGATTAAATATGGTAGGTGAATTCACTAATGGATTCAAAATGGTTATAAATGCTAAATGGATTGAATCCAAAATACAATAGCTCTTGTCTCAAAATTTTTGTCTAACCTCTATTGAATCTCCTTAACTTGAGGCCAAGGCTCTCAATTTAATGAAGAATGGATGGATAAGACAAAGCCATCATGGACAAGATGGAGGGTTTTGTTGAGTTGGGGACTCACAATCCTTCACATCTTTCCATGTGGAAGGTTATATGGAAAGAGGAAAAGTGACATGGAAAAGGCTATGTGAGGTGGAGGTACTTGCAAGTTCCTTGGGATTGGAGAGGATTTCCTCAAAAAAATATTCCTTGTCCCCATATGGGGTTGATAGTGACAAGTGAGGACTTTTAGAAAGTCCTCTCTTGTCAACATGGGGATTGGAGAAGTTGTTGGAGAAATAAATGTGAATTTTTAATTCACATGTTTAGAATTACCTAATGGATAAGACAAGGTCCTCCTAAAGGAGGTCCTTGTCCCATGTACTTGATGTGACATATGAGAGGTTATGGGAAAGAGAAATGCATGGGAGGAAAAAATGTGAATTTTTAATTCACATGGGGAACAGGTCAATACCTGATAAGGTAAGTACCATGAAAGGTTGACTTCAAGACATAACAAAAAATGTAAGTGATTAGATTAAGGTTTTGCAAATAGGTGATTAGGAAAATTAATGAAGATTAGAGGCAAGTGGCAAAATATGGAGGATGTGACATTAATATTGATTAATGATGTGCACATCTTAGTCAGAGATTAATTAGATTAATCCAGATTAGAAGAAAGGTTATGGAGGATGGGACAAGGAGAGAGAAAGAATAAATTTAAAAATGAAGAAGATAAATGACTAAATTAAATAAATTGATACATTTATTTAATTTAGGGAGGAAATGGTAAAAGATAAATTATTTAAATAAATATTTTTAGAAACCTTAAGGGAAAGAGAAATATTAATTAAATAGGTCATTTAATTAATATAGACGAGATAGATGAATAAATGATAGGATTTTGACCATATGGGAGTGGCCAAATTTGGATGTCTACAAGGGGTATGGATAGGTCAACTTTAAAAAAGAAAAAGTTTCTGAAGGATAAGTTAAAACAAATATTATCTCGAGAAGAAAGTTATTGGAAGTAAAAATCAAGAGTTATGGTTGAGAAATGGAGATAAAAACACAAAAAAAAATCATGCTTCTACAAAAATTAAGAGATAGGCCAATACAATCATCTCTATTCAAATTGAGGATGGTACTATTTTGTCATTAAAAAATGAGAATGGGAAAGAAGAAGTCAATTTTTGAAAAAAAATTATTGCACTTGTAAAACATAAACACTCTTTCTATGACAATGAAGTAATTAATAATATTCCTTGCTTGGTAAGGGGGTAGATCTTCAAAAGGTGTTCAAGGAATTTCTATGGGTAGAAAATGTGAAAGAAAAAAGAAACTGCCATTGGTGGCCTAGGAAAATGTTTTCCAATCCAAGAAAAGGGGAGGTGCTGGATTGAGGGATATGTTTCTTCAAAACAAGGCTCTAAGGGCCAAACTGATTTGGAAGATATACGAAAATCCAAACACAAAGTGGTGTCAAATAATGAGATATAATTACTTGGATTTCCTAGATAAGGAAATAATCTTTGCACATAATACTCTTCCTACTAGCTCTAAAATATGGAACTTCATATCTTCTTGTAGATGAGTTCTTCTTCCACATATTTCTTGGGTTATAAATAATGGGGAGAAAGAATTATTTTGGGATGATGTTTGGAATAGGCACAGACCAATCAAGAGTGTTGGTAATTGGGAGAGAATTTAAATCATTTTAAAGGTTTTATGGGGAACAAGGTAAAATATTACATAGTGTTAGATTCTCAAAATTCCCCTCTAGCCATGAAATGGAAATATTTTGACTTCCTTCTAGCCCCCTCTCATTTGAAAGAATCTCTTAAGGAAGAATTATAAAAAAAATAGATATTTTATTCCAATAAGGAAGATAAAATTATTTGGTTGAAATCAAAATCATAGAGCATTTTCATGGCTAGATTTCAAGGATAGAATTCTAGCTAGCATGAGACTAGATAGACCAAGAATAAATCCTATGTTTCCTTGTGTTTTGTATGGTAAGGCTTATGAAAGTTGAGATGATTTTCTTCTCTTATTTGATTTTTCTGATCAATGTTGGTCCTAGTTAAGGAATATGTTGGGTTGTTTTGGCCCTTTTTAGGGGCTTTTATTTAAACATTTTCAATGTTGGCCTTTGCTTTTTAGAAATTATATTCTTGCATTTGAGATTTGAGCCCCTCTATTTTGATTTTTAAAATTTGGTTAGACAGGAATAACAAATTTTTTAGAAAGGAGGATTTTGAAACAAGTAAGATAATTCAAAATATTGATATCTTCATCTTAGAGGTAACTATGTAAAACATATTTAGATCTTCAAACAACATGAAGGTTTTTTCTTCATGGGATGTCTCCATTCAGAAGAATTAGTTCTTGTTAAAACCTCCTCTAGTAAAGGGTTCTATTCAGACTTCTGGTCCTAGTACAAGTAGGAAGATTTTCAAATGGATACCCCCTCTGGTTGGTTTTGTGAAGTTAAACTTTAGTGGTGCTTCTAGGGGACACTTTAGAAAATTGGGATTGGCATGGTATTGAGGGATTGTGATGACAAAATTATCAAAAGAAGCTTGCAAGATGTTAATGGATGGTTCAAATAATGTGGTTGAATTTAATGCTTTGTTTATTGGTCTAGATCTGTCTTTAAAACTCAAAATATCTCATATCATCATTAAGGGTGACTCAATGGTGGTGGTAAATTATTTTTCTAAAAGGGACTCTAAAGATTGACATTTAAATTATTTGTTGGGTTATATTCCATCTCTCCTTCAAAAATTTCCTTATTTTGATATCATGCACTATTATAGGGAAGCTAATGGATTAGTAGATTCTTTGGAAAACAAAGCTATTAATTTGCCTCTATCACATGGATAATTTTCATAGGAGGATATTTATTTGATGGAATAATAATTTTTGTTCAATTCTTCAATGAGGAAATGTTCTCTAGTATGGTGTAATTTGGGTGTTGGATTTTAATGATGGTGTCTTATTCTTCTTTAGTGGCCCATAAGTGCCTCATCACTTGTGGATTATTGTTGAAGAACTAGATGCTAATTGGCTTTAGGCCTATGCATCTCATTTGGATGAATGGCTTCTCAAAATTTCTTGGTTAATTAAATTCCATTTGTTGTTGTTCTATGGGTACATATGTGTTCCATCTTGGATATTTTCATCCAACTTGTACATTAAACTTGGCTAAATTATCTAATCTCTTCCTCGTTGACCCATATGTGCTCTAATCTCGAGCATGTATGTGATGTGAAATTTTTGACATCATTCAAAAAGCATAATCTAAATTAGTCAGATAGTCAATCTATTGCAAAATGGTAGGGATTCACTCCCTAAACATAATTGGCTCTAAGGTAGCTTGCAAACATAATGCACGTAAAGTCAATTTTTTAAAAAACCAAAAAAATCCTAAGTTCACTAGCCTTTGTTATCAAATGAGAATTCCACAATAAAATATGACCTTGCACAGTCATTTATGACCCTAAAAATCAAAAGCATTAATCCATTAAATCATATGCGATCCTTTTTCAAAGGCATCAATTTATCAAAATCATATGTGGTTAGACTTTTCAAAAGCATCACACTTTATTAGATGTGATTTGACACTATCAAATGTGTCCTGTCACATTTCAAAAATTTCACATTGGGTTTCAAGTGATCTAATTCATACTTCGATGTATTTGATTTCCTATTTTAAACTAGAAATATATGCAATCAAATTTATGTTTAGGGACCTACAGGCTAGACACATATTGCCTCAAGTGATCCCAATGGCCTATGGTACTGTCAAAATTGATCTCCTCAATGTACAACTCATGGCACTCCAACCATCTTTGCAACAAATTTATGATGTGAACTCTCTAGGGGCTCTAGAAATCTCTAAACTTTGAGTGTGCAATTGAGTTGAAAATGACATCCCAGGGCCACTATATAGACACAAAAACCCTAAATTCCCTTCATCCCACCTACCCTCATCCAATTTTCATAATACCCTACCTTTCTTGATCCTTTTCTTCACCAACCAAGCATGATTTTCATCCTCATCTTCACTAAACCTATCTCGTTTACCTATCGTGAGCCTCGCCTAAAAAGATTTTTTTTGGCGATCTCTCAAGGGGCAAACCTAGCATTCAACCATCATCCATTAATCTGTTGGGGCAGAGTGGGGCATCTTATTGCCAATTTTTTCCATATCATTAGCATTTGTTTGAAACAATGCAACAAGGTACATTATCTCAAAGAGGGGTAAAATGTAGACACATAAAAATATCTAACACATTCTTCTAAGGTCACAATTTCTCATAATCATCACTCATCACCCCTTTCATCACTATTAATTAAATAATTCTCAATTTTTTGATTAAACTAACCCATTTCCCACATTAATTAAGTAGTTTATAATTATTTAATTTTTTCATCATTTTCATTCATTGCCTTTAATTAATTAATCATTTTACCTCATCCATTTTAATTAAATTATTTTTAATTATTTATTGATTTCCAATTATTTTTCCATCTCCATAATTAAATAATTTTTAACTATTTTGTGAAATATTGCATTATCCTTCTATCCACATAATTAAATAATTTTTGATTATTTGATTAGATAATTATTCCTCCCAAATTAAATAATATTTAATTTATTTATTTTGCACATTACTCTAAAAATAGATAAAATCATTATTATATTTATTTCCTAATAATAACAAATCCTATCTTTATTATTCTAATCCTAAATTTAGTGAGTCGACTGAACTTCCACTCTAGTGCACTCTTAGTCACTCCACTTCATCCCTCCATGCAACCTCATTTATGTTCCTCATAATCTCTCATTAATCCTCATCTATTGATATCATTTCACATCTCACACCATTGATCTGATATCTTTGAAATCTATAAAGCATTCGTCATTTGATCATTCAATCTCCTCATCAAAATTATAGCCAAACTATACTTGTTTTTCACCATGCTTTTTCTTAACAAGGCTATACTAAGGTTTTATGAGAAATCCACATATCATGATAATGGAATAATTTTACGCTTTACAATGGAGTAATAGTAGGCAATTTTTAGTGGAGGTAAAGTAGATTAGTCAGATTTGATTTACATTTTTATTGATTTCATTTTGATGTGCACACACTTTATTGAGATTAGGTAATTTTGATCACTTGAATTTAGTTTATTGAATATTGTAATTATTTTCCTGTCATTTGAATTCAATTGATCATAATCAATTTTTACCTATTCACACCTATATAGCTAATAGAACACCTTGGAAACATGTGCAAGGTGGGGTTTTCTAACACTTTCGAAGATTGAGAGGGGGTGAATTAGTCTTATCAAAAACCCAAATCCTTTTGAAACTTGAAAATTTCAGCACAACATAAACTTCTTTTAGAAGATCAAAAACCTTTCAAGAATAATATATCAATTTTAATTTTTATCAACTTCAACAAACTTTACAAATGAAAGATATAACAATAATCAGATCAGAAGAAAATAGATAGAAATAGATAACACACACATGAACAAGGAGACACCAGATTTACTTGGAAAACCCAATGAGGGAAAAGCATAGTGAGAGTTAAATCACAATAAAAGGTTTACTGCTAAAAAGACTTGTAGGAAGGTTCACTGCCTTAAAGCAAGATACAAATGACTTGTTAAATTGAAGACAACACGAATTCAAGATCAAGATATAAGGACGTGGTGAGATTAGCTATCTTAGAGTGGGATATAATATGATTTATATAAAGATTATAATGCTTGTCAACATAACACTCTACTGACTGAGGTGTTGTAGCACATATGATTATTTATTTATTTTTCATAAATTAGTACTCACTCTATTGGATATTCAATACATTTTGTACATAAATTTTTTTTCACTTGTTCACTTATCCATATTGTTGAATACAAAATTATTTTAGTATTTATATCTATCACAAAACTTCAATTCTTTAATTCGGTCAACTAAGAAGAGAATAAACAATGAATTCAATTGCTCGACCACCAAAAAGATAATTCAGTCCTATCCCTAAGACAAATATGACCAAAAATATCTTAGCACTTCTTCCAATGTGATCCAAAACAATTTACATGTAGGCACACTTCAAGTTGGTATTAAGGAATTGTGTGGATGAAACATTGAAGTGCATAACCAATTGGATCAAGGACATACTTTTAATTGAATTTACTTGATGTGGTCCCAAAAAAGATAGGTTAGAACCCAAATCTATCATAACACATCTTCCATTGCTGGTGAATCCCCCCAAGCACATGGTCCAAGCAAAGTAACAAGCCCTATCAGCCAGATATCCATAAAGGACCAAAAAATCCAACTCAAGACATAATGCAACACTAAAGCAGCCAATTAGCAATGTGTGGATCACATGGGGATGTTCCTTGAACATCCCAAAACACCTTCATACATTTCTTTCATATTTTCATGCCATCTAAAACCATCACAAAACAAATATAGGTAAAAAACACTTTATCTAAGAAGCACATAATGCATAATCATGAGATATAACATTAACATATCCATTTACAAACCACTTTAGCACATAAGATTGGAATTGAGATACTGCATGAATGCTGAGAGAATATTCACCAAGCTATAGGATAAAATAAATCAATGCAGAAGAATGCAGAGCATTTCCTGGACCAGTTTGCACAACCAACAACATTGCCAACCTTTTGCAATTCAAAAAAATCTCCTCAAAAACATTGGTGACCTGAAAATATAAGAGTGCAACATCCACAAAACACTAACATTGAATAAAAAATTGCATGACTAAAGCATCAACAATGGAGGAATGTGGATAATTTTCTCGGATAGGCTTCAATGCATCTTCCTAAACCAAAAACACCTAAGCAACTTGTGGAGGCCAGAACTTTCTTTCATCAACACATACTTCATCAGGAACACTAGGAGAGAGCATAAGACATACTATAGAATTCCAAAAAAATATCTCTTCACTATTATTCATGTATCTAATCCTCATCTTAATATAGCATTATGAAATTAACTTTGCTCCATTATATGAACATCAATAATTCTTCTTTGATAAGGAATGACATCTAACCATGAACTTAATAAACTCTTCTTTAGATAAGACATGACATCCAATCATGAAATTCATCACTTCTTATTTGATAAGGCATTATATCCCACCATGAACTTCATCAAATCTTCTTTAGATAAGGCATGGAATCCAATCATGAACTTCATCACCAATGTTAGCCCAAGCTGAATATAACAATGATAACTAGTGCTAAGGACTACCCACCTTATAATAATCAATGTTGACACAAAAGACAATCACATATAGAAATCTAACAAATCATTTTGACGACAAAGATAACAACTACCAACAATCTCCTTAGTGTTGACATCAATGACAACCATCAATGTTGACATCAATGAAAAAAACTACCAACACTCTCCTTAGTGTTGAGATCAATGACAACCATCAGTATTGACATCAATTACAACAACTGATAACAATATCACCCTTTGACATTAATGGAAACACACACTACTTGTAGCCATGGAAAATGTACATTCTCGATCTGGCACACTTGATCCAAATTACTAACGACATTTCTTCCTCCTAAATCATACTCTCAGCACTTCATCATATTATATCTTTTAATTTAATAAATCATTAAATTATTGGATTAAGTCTTCCTCTTTCAGTAATTAAATTAATCAATTTAATTTAATTGACCTTACATCTCTGTTTAATTAAATAAATCTTTTTATTTGATTAAATTCTCTAAAGTCTTCTTATTAAATTAAATAAATTAGACCTTATTTGATTTAATCTAACATATTCCTCCTTAGTTAAATAAATCAAATCATTTATTTAATTAAATCATTTCCTCTCAATTCTGATTTAAATTAATTCATCTATTTGATTTAAAATTGTCAAATCATCTAATTCTTCATTAAATTAATCAAAACCTTGGTTAATTTAATATCAATCACTAAAATCCTCTAGAGAATGCAACTTGCACAATAAATCAATTACTTTGATTTATTTAATTGCCTATTTTCTCTCAACATGGAATAAAGAAGGAATATTCCCTCAAATTTGAAATTCAAATTTGACTGGGAAGGGTACTTCCAACAAGGCATTGAAGGCCTCTTACATGTCCTTGTGCATTGAGCCAAGTGACATTAACTCCATTTCTTTCTCCCTCCAACATGTCACATTCAAAATTCAAATTTGAATCTCATGGCATTTATCATGCACATTGACCAAAATGTGCTCATTCCTCCTCCAATCACATGTGGACAAGTGGCCTTCTCTCATTGGTTGGTATTTTGTCCCACATTGATCTATTTCACTCTTTCTTCCAATTTTTAAATCTATAAATGAGAGACTCTTCCTCTCATTCCAACATCCACAATTTTGAGTAGACTTACTATACTCGAATTTACCTTCACTACATAAATTTCCAGCAAGGTTATTCTCTTCATTTGAGAATTAATCTTACTCTCACCATCATTCAGCTTGTTCAAGGATTGGGAAAGGGCTGCTTACTACACAAAAATGGTGGCACCAATCCACTATGGGATGAAGATTTAATCATGCTTTTTTATATGCTTCTGTTTAACTCATTTTCATGCTCATTAGTTGCATATTTAGACATGATTAAGTATCTCATAGGGATGTTAAATTTGTTGTTTTAAACTAACTTTCATGCTAACAACATGAAATTGTTTGAGATGATTTTCCTTGCAGATTTTAGCATCCACATTCTGGCACTAGAAGGAGGGCAGTTTTATTTCTGATTTTGTTTTTATGATCCCATTGATATCTCTGTCTATAGGAAATATTGTTAAAAATATTTTACTATTCTACCGACAGTAACCGTTGCTTTTTTTTTATATATATGTTTAACATCATCCCGTCTGAGTGAAGGAAGAAATCTTTATTTGATAAGGGAAAGCTTTGATTTTTTTTATTCAAATCTTTCGGTCTAACTGCAAATTTTTCCTCCTCCCTATGCTTTCCTTTCTCCTCACGACTCTCTCACACCATCGCCTCAGCTCTTTACTGCGCCCCTGTGTAGACATCTTTTCCTTTATGTTGGTGTCAACCTTCATCCACCGCTCTACCGTACCCCCACGTTCAGCTCTCATGGTTCTGTGGTGAAGTATTCATTTACCGATCACCTCTTCCCACCGCGCTACCGCGGTCACTGGCTTGACTGCCAGCGATACCGCGATAGCTACCTTAACCACCCATTGGTGGTTTACTTCATGCTCACCACCTTACTGCGGTCTGTGACAAGAACCTTGCAGTTGTGTGGTAATTCTCATCGATGCCTCATGGTTTCCTCTGCCACTCCTTACCTCGTTACCACGCCACCCACTCTGGTCACTCGCGATATCACGATTTCCACTCGCTATTCATCTCCATTTTCTACCGCTCCACCGCGCCCTTCATTCCATCTCCCTGTGGTACTGCTCTCCGGTGGTTAATCCTCCATTTCCTTACTGCGGCCTACTCTGCCACCACTCGCGGTATCACTATCGTCACCACTTCCTTCGTCGTCTACCATCTTCTACTGCTCCACCGCAGCCTTCTCCGTACTCCCCGTGGTATCCTAGTTTCCACTCACTGCCTTTGTCGCCACTCACAGCCTTACCACGCCTACCCTTCGACCACCCGTGGTCTGCCTCCTTATCCCCACATCACCGCAACCTTTCGCTGAACCTGTCGTGGTAGAGCAGTTTCCACCTCGTCACCGTCGGTTACCCCTTCCTTGCCTGTGATAGCGCGGTAACCGCCTCGCCACCTGTCTTCGACCATCACTGCACCCCCTCGGTCTATTCGCTGAGCCTCACGATATTGTGATTGGCCACCACTGCCCTCACCACGTCACAGCGGTCTGCCGTCTCATCCCCCAAGATAGCGCGTTAAACCTGTTTCACTGCCTGTCTTGATCGCCACTGCATCCCCACACAGACTGTTCCAACAACTCGTGGTATCGTGGTGAACCTGCCTTGACTGTCTATGCAAGCCACCAACCGTGATACCACAGCCCGTGGTAAAACGACAGAGGATTTAATTCGGGAAATAAACAATGAGGAAGGAAATTTTTTAAGGGGGTTAAGTTTTTTATATATGGTAATTTTATATGATTAGGGCATTAATACATGAGATATTTTTATGAAATATTTTAGTAACTTTATATTTTCTCCTACAGGTTGATATTGGAGTTAAATCAAGACAAAGCAAGATGGGAGAAATTCACAAAAGCATTTTTTAATGCTTGTTGAGCTAGATTTTTTCACTTATTTTCAAACCATCTCACATCTATTTTTGGGGCTTAAAATTAATCATTTTGACTTGATCTTTTGGTTAAAATTGAACCTTAGAAATGTACTAGATTTCAATTTGGGTCTAAAATTGAACAAGACAAACTCACACTTCATTTGGTGCTTAAAAAGAACTCATCATTGCTTTGAAGGTTAAAATGAAAAAGTGTCTTTTATGTTTTGCAAACTTTTTCACAAATTAACATCACTAAAATGCGTATGTGCTTCTCTCGTGCTTTATAGTGATCTTGAGAATCAAAAGCATTTTTGTGATATTAACTTGTCAAAAAGATTGTCTCCACATTTCAGTTTGGGCATTTAAAAATTGAACAAACTTGTCTAGTGTGAGAAAAAGGCATTGCGAGTGTTCTCTCTTTGTTTCTTAACAAAGATGATCGAACTACGAATGTACTTTCTTGCTATTATGTACCTTTAGAGAGCTTGCCTTGGTGGAAAAAAGTACTCACTGCAAGGGAACGACTCAAACCGGTAATGAGCTAAATGCCAAGCTATTCCCAACCGGTATAGAAATTCGAATGGTGAGGAAAGTTCATCATTATAGGAGCTCCTACAGACAAGCCGGTGATACTCTTTATATGGGTTGATCCTGCCTCTCGTGTGGTCTTCTGAATGGATACCCTAATTACGAGCCAAATTTCTAGAAGGCCAAAAACCTTGTCTATCTTGTTGGTGCAAAAGGTCATGTCCTTTGAAGCTGCCCCATGCATACATGCGGTCTTGTTGTAGAAATGGAAAGTATGCCATGGGAGATTCATGGGTACTAATGCTTGGCTGACCCAAATAAGTGAGTGTCGTGGAGGGGAGCCAGTGTGGTCAAGCATTTAGCCATTCACACAAGATATGCGTAGCTGGATTTATCCAAGTGGGAACCCAACAAAGTATTGTCTCATCATCCTAGGATTGTAAAAGAGTGCTTGAAAGAAACACATTGCTTGATTCTCAAAACAATTTAAAACAAACATCCACAAAGCCTTCAAATTTCAAACCCCTTGTGGGAGACAAATACTCTTGATGAATTTAGCCACTCTTGCTTTCCCTAGGGATCACATTCCTAGAGGTTTCTAAGTGCACAAATTCTACCATCATTTGTTTTCAAAAAGGTTAAACATAAGAGACTTTTTCCCTATTTTCTTTCTTGATTTCCACATAATGGACTTTGTGGGATGACAAAAGAAGAAGGACACTAGACATATAGTTTGAAAACATAATCAAGAAAGTGTTTTTGGTAAAAAGAACCAAACCTAAGCAAGATAACAAACAATTGAACCACACATGTGCCTGCAATCTTTTGTGTCTTATGGTTTTTATGCAAACATTGATCTTTTGGTTTGAAATGCTCTTAGGGAAAAGCATGTTCTTCAATTCCTTGGTCTTGTAAAAGGATCCTCTTAGGGTTATCTAGGATTAATTCAAACGCTTCATCCATCCAAACATAAATCAAAATCTCATCTCACCAACAACTTTTGGAACTTTACAACATCATTTATGCTAGACTTTTGGAAAATCGAAATCACTTTGTTTGGCTTAACACACCTAGCCAAATTATCATCTTGTGTACACGTTTTCTCTAGGATAACACAACTTCCTAGGGTTTGCAAGTGCATAATCATCTTGTTTGATTTAACACACTTAGTCAAGCTAGCCACAATCAAAATCGAATCAAACCAAGTCCTAAAGTCTAGCATTGATCCAAAGTTCCTAAGAGATCAAACACCCATATCATTCACTCTTTTCATCCTTCATATCATCATTAGTCCTAAACCCCTTGGAGGTCAACAAGGTCAAAACACAAGAGGAACATGAAATATAAATTTGATCCATCCATCACGAGTAACCCAAATCAACTGAACTATCCAAGCCTTACAATGCCATTTGATTTTCAAAGCTTATACAATGCATACATGGGATCATTATCTCATACAAACATCAATGGTACAACAAATGTGGGCATGCCCAATCCAAATTTTGGAACACCTTTGCCAATGGTAGATTTAAATCCAAGTCCAAATTTGCAAATCTATCAACCAAGCACTCAATGCATGAATCTTCAAGCAAACAACATTATCCCACCAAATCCATACATGCCAAGTACAACTTTACCAAACATGACCATTTTAAATCCATACTTGGTAAACTTTGGTGTGGACATGTTTGCAAATCAAACCAATGTTGTTCAAAATCCAAGTAGTATATTGGCAACTCAATGTATTGATCCAAGTCAAGGTAACACCATACAAAATCAAAGTTACCTAAATCCAAGCAATGTGATTCCCAATCACAACAATATTCAATCCCAATCCATCATGCCAAATCAAAACATCATACCAAATCATCCCATTTTGCCATCGATATCGCAACAGCAGGTGACAATCATCCAAGCAATCCAAACAATCAAAACCATTCCCATTCCACCACCACCACCAAAACACAACACGACCAATTCATTCTCCATCATGTTGCAAGCTGCTCAAGAAGCTTCCCGCAAAAAGGCACTCCAAAACCAATAGGCTGCTCAGCAAGCACAAGTGGCTAAAGTAGCCCAACAAGCTCAAGCACAATTTCGAGCACTATTGCAAGCAATCCAACAACAAGTAGCTCAACAAAAAGCCAAACAAAAAGCATTGTTGGAACAACAACAACATGACCAACAACAAACGTTGTTGGCTCAGCAGCAAACATAGGCCTTACTCACTCAACAAAGCTTGCAATAGATTCCTATCACAATCGTTGAAAATGATGATCAAGATCCTTCCACCAATGATAATGTTGAAAATGTCTCTGCATCACCTAATGAGTCAAAAGACATATCTCAAGAATTTATTCCAAAGCATGATCAACATCTATCACCAAGGTCTAGCAATGATCCTTTCCAAAACATATGGACATCCTTTGACCTCATGACATTTTAGAAAGTTCCTATGCCTAGTGAATATATCCAAGAAAGCAATCCATTCTTTGAAATTGACCCATGTCAAGAACTAGATCCAAAGCATGTCGAAATCAATTCTGAAATCATTCAAGATCAAGAATTTGTGTCTCCAAGCTACTACAATGATATAATGGACACTCTTTTATCTATACGAGATGATCATATCCATATAACCCATACCCCTCCATCTACCCATGAGATATTTTCTTTAGATGGACACGTAGATGATCTTCATTCAAAACAAGAGTCTCATACTTTTGACATCATTACCAAGGAACAAGAGTCTTCTAATCTTAACATTTGTACACTTGATCAAGATATAGAGAAATCCAGAGACATATCAGAAATGGGTCATGAAGAAGGCTCCTACAAAAGTTATAAATCAGAAACATCATGTGAAAGCATATCAAGAATGAATCATGAGGAAGAATTTTACAAGGACAATGAATCATCAACACTTCTTGAAGAAGCATTAAAAATTGATATCTCACAAGATCAATTCAAAGAGATCAATCAGACATTCATCCCACATATGGAGGATCCTATCACCTATAAACTAGGATCACTTACCTTTCTTAGAGCAAGTTATCCCATCAATAAAGAAGCTGAAACTTTTGAATGTCCAAGACAGAGCAGAGAAGGATTAGCGCCTTGTTTCCAAGGTAAATCATCTCTTATTTCAAACAAAATGTTTCAACAGATGAATTATCAAGGCAGAGGATTAGGCCTACAAGAACAGGGTATCCTAGAACCAGTGCAGATTTTTGGCAATCCTAAGCACCAAGGCCGTTATTCGACAATCAAGGGACATAAACATATCAACGATACCTCTATAATACTGGGGGAAACTTCATCTCAAGCAAACGTCAACATAGGGAGCGCGAAGAATCCTTATGATGAAATCAATACCAATACTACAACCAGCCATGTCATGAATCTTCATCCACCCATCACCCCATCCATGAATTGGGACCAACATCAGAAGAAATATTTGAATCAAAACATGAAGAATATTATCAAAGCAAAAGAAGTAGCAAAGTATGAAGGACAATTCAAATACACATGGATACCAAAGAATACAAAGAAAAATTATCCCTATCAAACTCCATTAGTCAAAGAAACTATGGGGCAAAATAAAAATGGGGCAAGTATCCATCAAAGATGTCCACAAAGGAAAACACAAGCTTATCAAGTAACATACAAAGTGTATCAAGCAGTTGGTCCTAATTCCACACACACTTCCGTATCCACTCATTATTGCTCATTGTCCTAAGTTTGGAGAGTCAAAGGGTCCAAACTATCAACCAATCCATATTTTATTCCTAAACACACTTCATCCATGCGTCCACGCATGATATCCTATTCTCACATTGACCATGTATTGGCAACGACCCTTCATCGTAAGGATTCAGAAGGCACTCTATTGTGATGTACGCACAAAGACAAAGTTAACTTCGGTATCAGAAAAGCAGATCAAGAATCTCAAAAGTTGCTTTCAAATGCACGTGTCTTGACAAAACAAATTCTTCAAGCAGGATATCGATGGCACATTATGACAGAAGCATCAATGTCACCAGTACTGGGTGGTTCAACATTAGCTTAAAATCTCTCAGAAAATACAAAAAAATAAATCAGAAAATACAAAAATCCAAAAAAAATCAGAAAAAGGATTGAAAAACAGTAAAGAAAAAAATTGTCCTCTAGCGAAAACCACTTCGGTGGTGCTTTGGACAGGTACCATGATGAAAACATGGTAAACAGGCGTCATGTGTAGAATCGAGCATCTATGTGCATCAGTTCAGGTGAAAGCATCTTATCACATCCATAATAAATACAACATTCCATCCATATCATCCGTTCATCGATGAACCATTTATCCAATCCATTTTCATCCATTTGCATTCATTACCATCTATCTGCATTATCTTGATAGAATTTTGAAGCATACTTTACACTTGTTTATGGTAGACATCTTGACATGGGTCATTTTCATTGATCCCATCCTACCCAACATTATCTGAGCCTCAAAGCACTATCCAAATGAATATCCTTTGTACAAACACCCTTATCTTATCACAAGATGATCCATATCCATTTGTCCAAGAATCCATCCATGGCATTCCATACATTGCTAGATACTGGGGGCAGATATTTCCATCTTGCTTCAAGAATAAATCTTGATATATATCCTCCAACTTATGAAGTGATCTAAACATTGGAAAACATGAAAGAAAATTGTTCAAGCATTTATGATCCAGATCCAAATCCCTAGCCCATGCAATATTTTGATAGGAAGATGTTCCTTACCAAGTTTTATCCTTCATCGAACATCAATTTGAATAATCAATATCAGTCACATCTAACTTGTGCATCAGTATCACATCAAATCATCAAAACAATTTTGTTCGAAATCAAGCTTCATCAATCTTGATTGATTGAATCCAATCATCATCACCTTGTTTGACTTAACACACTTAGTCAAACCATCATCTTGTGCATGAGTTTACTCTAGGATAACACAACTTCCTTGGGTTTACAAGTTCATTATCATCACTTTATTTGGCTTAACACACTTAGCCAAATTATCGAATCCAAAACCACCTCATTTGACTTAACACACTTAGTCAAACTATCAGTTCGTCAATCTGATCAATCAAACCTAGCTTGGTTTTCAACAAAATCCAAAAATAGAGCACTGATATCATCATGTATCCATATCCAAATCATCAAAATCATGCGAAAAATCAAAAACATCAAAAAAATCAAAAAAATTCAAAAAACATCCAAATCATTCAAAAAATCCAAAACCTGTCAAATATCAAAAAAATCTTCAAATTTTTTTTTTTTTCATCATTTAGTCAAGGCAGTCTTTCACCTTGTCGAACTACATTGTCTCTGAGCTTGAACGTAAGCAAGGGTGATCTTTGATCATCCCCCGAGATGGTTAGGGTTAGTCCTTTAGGCGTTCATCGCATTGGCAATCCGTTTTCCCATCTAGTCTGCATCTTTAGGTCAGTCCTTGAGGTGTTCGTCACATTGGCAATCTGCTTGCCCATCCATCTTTTATTCAATCAAGTTTGTTGTCAGTCAAACTACGTGGTCTCTGCGTATATAACATAGGCAAGGCTAATCCATGGATCAGCTCCCGAGACCCCTAGGATAGGTCTTTAAGTTAGTCTATTGGTCATAAATATCGAAAATACCAAAAATAGTTGTAAAACATCTCAAAATTCCAAAAACAGCCTCAAAATATTTGAAAAAACCCAAAATGGTGCATCCATTTCATTTCGCCTTCACCCGCAATAATCATCACTCATAATAAAATCAGTCGTCACTTTCACCCTTTGGTGAGTCGGTCAGAAGCAAGTCTAGCAGGTTCAAAAGTGAACAACTTAATCGTCAAAGTCTCAAGTCTAGAGCAGTAAGCAAGCAAGTTAGTCACCTCGGAGTATCAATAGCTTATCACCTAATCAATCTCACCAAAACCCTGATCACTACATGTCCTAGGATGAAGCTTTCCTACGATGGACATAAGCATCAGGTAACCCTCACACTAGTTTAGCCTGGCTAGCGATACGAAGAACATTGGCTTGTTTGTTTACTTCTCTTGGTCTTTTGGACTTATCTTATTTTGCGCTCATTCCAAGGACCTCTCGATGATGCCTAAACAAAATAGGTTTAGAGAGAAAGGAATGGGGCAACAATCATTATCTTTTTTATCTGTTGTGCTTGTTGGATGTTCTTGTAAAATAACTTGGCAAATGCTTGCTTTGTTAGGTCCTTCCTAGCAAGGTTTCTGTATGTCGAGTGTGAACAAGAATACTCCTATCTGATTGATGAGTCAAATTCCACCACACTAGGTACAACGCCATCCTGATCTTTTATACCTTGATGCATCATACCTATGTGTGTTATCAAACATAAAGTAATTAGCCCTTTGAAAATCCCAACTCCTGGTAAGCAAATCATCACCATCATGATTAATAACGAAGGCTTGTGGATCTTCTTCTCTTTCTTTTCTTCTTATTCTTCTATCTTTACTAACATTTCTATCTAAAATCAGTGTGTTATATCAAAATATACACGAGGCTATCTGTGGCCGATGACTGTCTATACATCATCAGATTTGTCTACATCAAAGAATTATCTTGAGTCCTCTCATCAATGGAACCATTCCTCTCGCATTCTATCATGATCTTGATCGGAAAATCGAACATTTTCCACTCGATCTCTCGAGGGGGCAATATACCAGCATAATCCTTCCATTGGGGCAATAGTGGGGCATTTGAAAAATCAAGAAATTTTGAACTTTGATCACAACAGTTTATTCTTTGAATCAATGCAACAAGTACATTGCTTGAAAGAGGGGCAAAATGTAGGCATGGAAAATGTACATTCTCGATCTGGCACACTTGATCCAAATTACTAACGAAATTTCTTCCTCCTAAATCATACTCTCAGTACTTCATTATATTATATCTCTTAATTTAATAAATCATTAAATTATTGGATTAAGTCTTCCTCTTTCAGTAATTAAATTAATCAATTTAATTTAATTGACCTTACATCTCTGTTTAATTAAATAAATCTTTTTATTTGATTAAATTCTCTAAAGTCCTCTTATTAAATTAAATAAATTAAACCTTATTTGATTTAATCTAACATATTCCTCCTTAGTTAAATAAATCAAATCATTTATTTAATTAAATCATTTCCTCTCAATTCTGATTTAAATTAATTCATCTATTTGAGTCAAAATTGTCAAATCATCTAATTCTTCATTAAATTAATCAAAACCTTGGTTAATTTAATCTCAATCACTAAAATCCTCTAGAGAATACAACCTGCACAATAAATCAATTACTTTGATTTATTTAATTGCCTATTTTCTCTCAACATGGAATAAAGAAGGAATATTTCCTCAAATTTGAAATTCAAATTTGACTGGGAAGGGTACTTCCAACAAGGCACTGAAGGCCTCTTACATGTCCTTGTACATTGAGCCAAGTGACATTAACTCCATTTCTTTCTCCCTCTAACATGTCACATTCAAAATTCAAATTTGAATCTCATGGCATTTATCATGCACATTGACCAAAATGTGCTCATTCCTCCTCCAATCACATGTGGACAAGTGGCCTTCTCTCATTGGTTGGTATTTTGTCCCACATTGCTCTATTTCACTCTTTCTTCCAATTTTTAAATCTATAAATGAGAGACTCTTCCTCTCATTCCAACATCCACAATTTTGAGTAGACTTACTGTACTCAAATTTACCTTCACTACATAAATTTCTAGCAAGGTTATTCTCTTCATTTGAGAATTAATCTTACTCTCACCATCATTCAAGTTGTTCAAGGATTGGGAAAGGGTTGCTTACTACACAACAATGGTGGCACCAATCCACTATGGGATGAAGATTTAATCATGCTTTTTTATATGCTTCTGTTTAACTCATTTTCATGCTCATTAGTTGCATATTTAGACATGATTAAGTATCTCATAGGGATGTTAAATTTGTTGTTTTAAACTAACTTTTGTGCTAACAACATGAAATTGTTTGAGATGATTTTCCTTGCAGATTTTAGCATCCACACTACTCACTCTCCCACTTTTCTATCAAGGACAAAGGGTCATATATGTTTGTATAAAGCAAAAAAACCTATTCTCACTTCAGTGACAAAGGGAGAAAAGATTTTTTAATTGAGATAGAAACATATTATCCCCCTTTGACTAGTAGCACATCTTCTTCAAGGAGCTATTCATTCACAACTACACAAATTCTTCAAGAATACCCCTACTACTAGCTCCCCTTGAGAGATATTACTCATCAATCCAACAAAAAAGGATATGAGATGTAGTTCCCCCCCTACAAAGATGCACCATCTATGCACCTAGTTAGGAAAATGAGGGGAAATAACCCCTAACTTTTTCTAGAGATACTTAAAAGTATCTTTTTAAAGTGCCTTTGTGAATATATCTACAATTTGATCCTTGGTAGGTGCATACTCTATTCTGAATTCATGTCCTGGAACTTGGAACCTTATCTCTTGGAATGTGATACCAGATTGAAATGTGTTTAGTTCTTGAGTGCATTACCGGATTCTTGGTAATATTGATAGCACTTTTATTGTCACACATTATAGGAATAGGTTCATCAATACACCACCTTCACATCCTTCAAATTTTTCTTCATTCAAAGCACTTGAGTACAACAAGATGATTTAGCAATGTATTCAACTTATGTAATGGACAAATACAATGAGTCTTGTTTTTTATTGAACCATGAGATCAATCCATCTTCCAAAAAGAATGAACTTCCCCTTCTACTTCTCTGATTATCAACACAACCTACCTAATCAGCAATAGTATAGGCACTCATAGAGAAATTTTGATCCTTCATAGGCCATAATTTGAAGTACCCTTCAAGTATTTGAAGATTCTTTTCATAGACGTCTCATGAGATTGCTTAGGATTGGCTTGAAATCTGGCAACCAAACATACCACATGCAAAGAAAACCTGAAAACTACACCAACTCATATAATTGATATGTTCAAGAACTAGTTGGCACACATAAATATATGTTTTGTAAAACAGATAGGCATTATAGAAAACTATTATTTGATAATAGAAAATTTATAGCTCACCAAAACATCTCATACAATAAGATAGAATGCAATGGACATTTCCATAGATCTGATAAGAAATTTGTTTTCAGAAGGATTCAAAGCATTTCAACATTTCTTTTCTATGCTAAATCAAAACACTGTCACTAATATCTTCCATATTATAAGGTATAAAGACTTGAAAGCTTTGATGTGATTCCTTCATATCTTCATTATCTTGACTTATAGATTGCAAGGTAAAAACATTTTTTTTGGAGAGATACAAATGAAAATACCTTGAATTTTCCAGAGAGAATTCATTGTGAATGCCTTGGAAAAAAATACTAAAATTTACTTTTCTATATTGAAATAATGGATGCACATTGTCCCTATGAAGCTGTAGCCTTCAAGAGGACATTTTCCAAGAAGAAATTCACCCACACAACAAGTGTTGGAACTTAGGCATTCAAATTGAGATTATCTGATTGATCTAGAATATGATTACAAAAGTACAAATTCCATGAATATATAGGAAAGAGTGAGATACAAGATGTATTATGATTTTTCCATGTGTCTTGATCTAACAACATGTGACAACATGTAAACCCTCACTAACTACCTAGAGAATGCTGAATTGATTGAGATACGTTCTAGATGATATTAGAGAAGGAATATCATCTCTTAAATACATGGAAAGGGTAATGAACCCATTATTAATGATTTTATAATAATGCAACCTAGGGCTTAGTTACATAAAAAACCTAAGTTAAAATTATGCTAGTGTAGTTAAATAATAATTACACCAACACCCCCATAAGTGTAACTTAGGGAGGAAATGAAAATGTAGTTATTATGCAATGATGGAAGATGGTTCTCAGCTACATGATGGCCATTTTAGGTACCCATTTACAAATGAGAATGAAATGAAACTAATCTCGCGCAAATGGAGCAAAGAGGAAAACCCATTGGGAAGTAAACCCCTCTCTAGAAAGGAGATGAAATGCAAAAAAGTGAGAAAGGATGGAGGACTCCATAATACCCCCCAAGTACACCATCCATCACATGGATACAAGAAATTTAATAGCCCCCCATAGGATGGAAATAGAGAGACTATATAGCCCCCCCAAAATATGAGATCACCCACAAAAATGGTAAGTGTTTGAAGACAAAACAAGATCCAATGTCGACAAATAACTTGTCTGCCTTTTGAAAGAAACAAAACCAAGTGAAAATGTAGGGAAGCTTCCCATTTTGGATAGGAATTGAAGGAAGGTAGTATGAATGTGTATGATGATGGTGTCTCTGAAAATTGCTCATATGTCTCCTTTGCCACTAAGGATGAAGATGCCACAATCAAAATAGTTACATGCCCAAATAATGAAGAAGGTAACAAACCAAGACAATGCATAAACATATGCTGAACAAGATCCAAAGACTGAAATATAGTGATCGTTTCATTGAATGAATAGATGGAGACTGGATTTCCCCCCAAAATGAAGTGTACTCAAAACCACTGAAAGAATTTTGAAGCAACAAAGGTGTCCAAACCACATGTCTCCCGCTAGGAAGAAACAAATCCAATGGTAGATGTTGAAGAAACTCCAACTCCATAATTAAATGAGAGGGAATAATTCTCATATAAGAAATATTTGAAGAGAAAAAAAGTGCCTCCAAGGTAGTCTCAGGATCCCTAATCGAGGTCGAGACAAAGAAATGTGCAAAATCAAGAAAACTCTCCAAAGTAGAATCATAATAGAGGAGAGATATCCCCTCAAGAATGTCCTCGAAGCCTGTAGAAGTAGCCAAGTCAGCAATACCTGAAACAAAGCCATCTTGTGATGTCAAGTGTGGAAAACTAAATGTGTCTTGATGAATGATGGAAGCCTCAATCAATGAATTTGGAAAAGGAATCACTGAATATGAAGGTATATCAATTGTCTTTGGCGAAGAAGAAGCATTTATAGAGCTCTTGACATCTTCATCTGAAGATTCAATAAATTCCAAATCAGTAAGCTCTTGAATAGAAATATCATCATGGGGTACTTGGTCTGAAGAATGACATTATGAAACATGATCATCAGGGAATGGTGGAGTATCATGATCTCCATATATCTCCCAAATCTTAGTCCAAAGGATATAAGGACAATTTTAATGATCAATAGATTTCAAAAAATCACCATCAACTTGCATTGTAATGATCTCTAAGATAGTATATCTACTGGAACTCCAAGCAAAGTCCTGAATACCTTCACTTGGATGGGGAAATATACCATACAAATGTGGCAATAATTCAAGTGTTTGGAGATGGTTTATGATCTCATCTCTCCATTATTTATAGTTTCCTTTGTGCAACATAACCAAAAAAGGATAATATGCAAACCCCATAATGTACTATGAAATTTGTCCAAGATTACAAAGATAGTGACCTTCAATATCAAATAGAAACTTCCAAATAATGATATGCAACTGAAGAGATGCTACCCAATGCATAAAACCTTTTTCCAATCTTCATAACATCCAAGTAATTTAAAAAAATGCACCGAATTGAAAAAACAATGCAAGAGCACCTAGAGCTTAAACTGAGGAAAAGGAAAGGGCTGATAAGAAAAGCTCTAGAGTACCTTCCTGATGCTGCTAGAATCACCAAATTTTGATAAATGGTTGAAAAGATATAATCCTTTAAGTTCAAATTAGGGTTTTGACTTTAGTTGACTGTAGAGTTTTTTGGAAATAAAATTCTACAAAAAAGATTGTACCACTGGAAAGTATAGTGAATCCTCTTTCCGATGATATCTTGTTTACCAAATTTTAAGATCTTGGTCAAAAGCTATGAAAAAATGAAAAAAAGGCCTATATTAGGCACTCTGTAGGCTAATTTGGGGGAAAAATCTAGCCCCTGGGCACTAGACACCTAGTCGCTGATATGACCTAGGTGGCATATGGGGCAAAAAAATACAATGCCACCCAAGGTGGTGGCAGGGTGGTAGAAAATAGTGGCGCCACTGGAGCTCAGTGGCGGGTCTTTCCAGTGGATGAAGTGGAAGGGGCCCACCGTCGGTGAGAAACATAGTGGCCAGTGAGGACTCCTTGACAAATGACATTGGACGAGACGGTGGAGTAATGAATGACCAGTGGGATAAAGTGTCGAAATAGAGAAATGAGTTTTGATGGTCCATGAACTGAGGCAGGTCAGCAAGAGGATGGTGTGATACCTCCGTGATGCATGAAGAACGGGGCCGGTCAAGCTGATAAGACCTAATCAACAAGAAAAATACCTTTGCCTGTGAAAACCTTGGATGAAATTTTTTTTTTCTATATAATTCTTTAAATAGTTACCAATAAAACAATACAATTTTTGAATAATGCCAAAATATTGGAAATTCAAAAATATTTCAATGTTGATAAAAAAAGCCCAATGATTATTCTGCACAAAAAAAAAATTGATGCTAACAATTATAATATACCTACAGCAATATAGATTCTGATGGAGAAAAAATATAAATCCCAATGATTTTTTTGAAAAATGTAAGCCTACAGATGTAAAAAAAAATTGTCATAGAGGACAACTGACAGGGAGGGTTTTTTTACTACAAATTGTACAGATTTACAATTTGATTTTGCAAACCCTAAAATACCTTTGATGGCTCCCAGGTTGATTGATTTGATTTTGATGAATGAGCAGGCGATCCTAGGATTTGGAGGCCTTTTGAAGATAATGGCAAGCTTGGATTGGACTCAATCTACTCCAAAAATCAGCTCGGTCCCTAGGTGGAGTGAAGTAGCCTACAAGGAAAACCTTCAAGCCTACAATGAATCTCTCTAGACCAACTTTCTTGATCCTGAGATGAATCTTCAATGGAAAATCTCTAATACCATGTCGAAATAATGGATTCACAATGTCTGTATTAAGCTACAGCCTTCAAGAGGACCTTTTCCAAGAAGAAATTCACCCACACAGAAAGTGTTGCAACTTAGGCATGCAAATTGAGATTATCTTATTGATCTAGAATATGATTACAAATGCACAAATTCCATGAATATATAGGCAAGAGTGAGATACAAGATGCATTATGATGTTGCCATGTCTCTTGATCTATTAACATGTGACAACATGTAAACCCTAACTAACTACCTAGGGAATGATGAAATGATTGAGATAAGTTCTAGATGATATTCTAAAAGGAATCTTAACTCCTAAATATATGGAAAGGGCAATGATCCCATTATTAATGATTTTATAATAATTCAACCTAGGGCTTAGTTAAATAAAAAAACTAAGTTAAACTTATGCTAGTGTAATTAAATAATAATTACACCAACATTCTAAAGCTTTAATTTTATGTGCAACACACCAAACTAGAATGGTACCAAAAAAATAGGTATACTGACCTCCACACCCTTTCTACTTCCTCTATAATCTTCATTAAAAAGGTTCATACTTGCACAAAAAATCTACCTATCAACTTGATTTAGTCCAACTCTTCTTTCATGCTGAAGACTTTAGCACCTTTTTCCTTTTTAGGGGTAACATCTACAAGTAAAATCTCCCCTTGAGATAATAATTTATCTCTATTTTTTTAGAATCTTGTGTAGAGTGCACAAGAGTGAAATCATTCTTCTTCTTCTTCTCATGATCTTGCTTCCATATCTTTTCATTTCCCTTGTTTTTCTGATTATGGAATTGATTCCTTTTTTGCACTATTGGCTTAACAAAACCACTTCTACAATAGTTTACCTTATGTCCTATATTATTACATTTGTAGCACATAATTTTATATTTTGAAACAAGGTTTTTCCTCTTCACCTTATATTTTCACTCATTAGCATTGTGACCATAATTGTTGCAAGCATAGAAATGTCCATGAAATAAGACATTCTTGTTTCTTTGAGACAAAAGATCTTCTAGTCATGCCATTATTCCTTCTTTGTCTAACTCTACAATCAATAGCTTTATGCCCAAATTTATTGCAAAAAAATAGTAACATTGAAATGATTGATTGAACCTGGTAAGAGCATGATGTCTTGTAGATGGAGGACTTCTAGACCCTTTTTGCTTCTGATCAAGGTTGGATCCACCTTCTTTGTTTCCATTTTGAATATTATTTGTATCTTTGGAAGCACTCTTCTTAGTATCTTTAATGCAAGATCTTTCCACTTTTGTCTTAGTCTTTTCATTTGATATGGAGCTATCAAGACCAAAATTATTACCTTTTTATCTATTTTCTTTTTCTCTTTTCAAGGCATTCCTTAGAGTGACAATTTCCTCCTCAAGCTTTAAGCATTCAAAATTTGTCATTGAGATTGACATTCAAACAATCTTCAATTCTCTTTCCTTCCTCAAACCTTACTTTCAAATCAGAGATCATACATTCTGCATGTTTTACTTTGATTTCACATTCTTTTCCTTTTTCTACTTGAGTTTTCAATTTGTCAAATTCTTCCCTTGATTTTGCAAGAAAGCTTTTATATTTTCAATTTAGTCCCCTTGCTTTATATAGGTCTTTTAGAGTAGTACAAAGTTTTTCCTTCAAATTCTACTCCCTAGTTATGTGAATTGAAGTCCCATCCTTTAGGTTTTGCAGATTCTAGATCCAAATCTGAGGAAAACACATCCTCATCACTTAAGGAGTTGGACTCCTTGCATTTCTCAATTTTACATATTTTGTCAGTTGTATTGAAAGCCATACCGAGCATTTTATTATTTGAATCATTCTCCTCATCTTCATAGGATCCATTGCTTTCTTTGGAATATATACCCCTTTTAACCTTATCTCTTTTATTACTATCATCTAATTCTTTAGTAGGGTATTTAGATGCAAAATGACTTATTCTTCCACAATTGAAACATTTGAAAGGTAACTTACATTTATATTTACCATTCTCTTTCTTCAATCTCCTAACATTTTTTTCTTTAACCTCAACCTCATCAAGTTCTACATGGAAAACCCAATGAGGGAAAAAATAAGGTGAGATTTAACTCACAATATAAGGCTCACTAGATTCGGGTGATCCCACAAAGTTGGTTTACAATTTATGAGAGGAACTGATTTTTGCTGAAATCACATATTTTTCGAAAATATAATGATTTAATCCTTTAAAAATTCCATTTTAAGGATTCCAATTGAAGAGGGTTTTATCAAACCACCTTAGATCAAACCCCCTTGGATAGAACCTCACTAGTTTTAAACCATACCTATAAATGAGTTTCCTTTACACCTATCAAAATGCTGATAAAAAATCACTTTTAATTTACCTTTTGGGGGATCAAATGAGTTCATTTAAAATTTATTTTAATGATTATGTTATTCCTCAAAATGAGCTATCCCACGAATATAATTTTAATATGTTTTGGTTTTATTATGTATCTTTTTTTTTAGTTTTATCAAACATAGGATTTTCATTGAAAATCAAGCTCTTTGTTTTGCACATGTGGAAAAATAGAAAAATATCAAAATAATTTTTGTAAAAGTATGTTTGTGTTGGGTATTGATGTCCTTGATCCATTAAAAAAATAAAAATTGAATTTCGATACATACAAAAAAAGTTATGTTGTATACAGTCTACCTATGTCTGAATTGCAATTGGTTTGACTTTGAAACTTTATTAAGAAAAGAATATTCAATAAAAAACTATGAGACCAAATGAAAGTGCTAGATATCATAGTTACAAATCTAAATTCAAAAAAAATAGAATTTTATCCTTCATACAAAAAAATTTATGTTGTATACAGTGAGAATCACTTTTTAAAAATGTTGTTTTCTGAAAAAAAAAACAATTTTTGTGGGAGATGGAAAAAGAAGTGCAATCTTATTCCAAAAATTTTGAAAAAATATTTCTAGAATCTACATACAATATTTTATGAGACTCTATTTTGCATCATCTTCAAATTCCTCAGGGTTTAGCCGCTATAGGTGCCCGAATGTGAAGATTTAGTTAAAAATAATAATTTCAGTGTCCATTTTGGTCAAAAATTGTAAACCACTATTGTGGGATCACCCTATCAAAAATTCTTGTAGGAAGGCTCACTACCTTAAAAAATATACAAAGTACTTGCTAAAGTGAATAAAACATGGCTTTAGGAGCAATATACAAGGACTTGATGAGATTCGCCATCTCAGAGTAGGATACAATATGATTTAGATAAAGATTGCAATGCTTGTGAACATAACACTTTGATGACTGAGGCATTATAACACATCTAATTCTATCTTTCCTCTTCAAAAAGTAGCACTCACTTTGTTGGATATTCAATATAGTTCACACATGATTTTGTTCACACTTGTTCACTTATCCATCTTGTTGCATCCAAAATAATTTTACATTTATATCTATCACAACAGTTTAATTATTCAATTCAGTCAGGCAATAAGAGAATAAACAATAAATTCAATTGATTTTCCATCAAAAAAATAATTCATTCCTATCCCTAAGATAGAGAGGACCAAAAAATATTATAACTTCTTCTAATGTGATCCAAAATAGTTTACACACAAGAACACATCAACCTAAGTCAACATTAAGGAAATGCGTGGATGAAACATTGAAGCACATAACAAGTCATCTCAAAGATGTACTTTCAATTTAATTTACTTGATGTGGTCCCAAATAGGATAGGTCAAAACCCAAATCTATCATAACACATATTCCATCATTGGCACAACCCCCCAAGCACATGGTCCAAGCAAAGGAACAAGCCCTTCCAGCTAGATATCCACAAAAGACCAAGAAATCAAATTCAAGACATAATGTGGCACCAAAGTGGAAAATTAGAAATGCACAGATCACATGGGGATGTTCCTTAAACATCCAAAAACACCTTCATACATTTCTTCCATATTGTCACACCATCTACAACTACCACAAAATAGATAGGTACAAAACACTTTATCCAGGAAGCACAAAATGAATAATCATGAGATATAAAATTAACATATCAGCTTGTGGACCACTTTAGCACATAAGATTAGAATTGAGACACATCACGAACATTGAGAGTTCATTCACCAAGCTATAGGAGAAGAGAAATCAATGCAGAGGAATGCAAAGGATTTCCTAAACCATACTGCACAACCAACAACACTGCCAACCTTCTACAATTCACACAAATATCCTCAAAAATATCGGTGACTTGAAAAGATAGGATTGCAACGTCCACATAACATTGAAATTTAATACCAAATCGCAAGACCAAAGCATCAAAAAAGGAATTCAGATCATTATCTTGGATAGACTTCAATGCAACTTCTCAAACCAAAAACAATTGAGCAACTTGCGAAGGCCAAAATTTTCTTTCATCAACACATAATTCATTAGGAACAACAAGAGAGAGAATAAGACATACTATAGAACTTCAACAACATCTCTTCACTATTAGTCATGCATCTAATCCTCATCTTAATATATCATTATGAAATCAACTCTGTTGCATTATATGAATAACAACAATTCTTCATTGATAAGGCATGACATCCAACCATGAACTTAATCAACTCTTCTTTAGATAAGGAATGACATACAATCACAAACTTCACCGCTTATTTGATAAGGAATGGCATCCAACCTTGAACTTTATCAACTCTTCTTTAGATAAGGCATGAAATCTAATCATGAACCTCATCACCAATGTTATCCCAAGCTAAATATGACAATGATAACTAGTTCCAAGGACTAACCACCTTCCAATAATCAATGTTGACACCAAAGACAATCACATATAGCAATCTAAATAATAGTGTTGATAACAAAGATAAAAACTACCAACAATCGCCTTAGTGATGACATCAATGAAAACCATCATTCTTGAGATCAATAACAATAGTTTCCAACAATCTCCTTAGTGTTGACATTGATGACAACCATCAGTGTTGACATAAACGAAAACAACTACCAATAGGGGTAAGTTTCATGATTTATAGATAATAGTTTTAGATTCTCCCTACAAAAATGATATCATGAAATTATGAAAGAAAAACTGAAAATAAATGATTTTATACAATTTGTTTAGATTTGGATGATTGGAACATATACATGAGACCAATGCCTACTCCTAGGAAATAAAGTCACAATCAGCAAGGAGGAAACAAAAAGGGAAAAAAAACTTATATGATCTACTTATCTGAAGCATAAAAAATTTTCATTCAAAGGGTTACTTACTTAGTTATCCATCACTAAGTTACCTAAACTCACATGCAATCACATATAAGAGTAGTTGCAATTCGTACAACTAACTTATAATTCTCTCAAATTCTTGTAATACTAATTACATTTGTAGCATCAAATGTGCTAATTAAAACATGCTAGATTTAATATATTCTCTAAGTTTATGTACACAACCATGGAGACATAATACAAATAATGATATTACAACATTCTTACAATACTTTGTCAAAACCATTGTATCCTTGTAACTATTCTTTGATTATTGCAAATTTTTTCTTCCTCTAATTATTCCTTTGCACCCATTTACTATAAAATTATTTAAAGGATATCCAAAATACCTATAAAACCAAGCAATAGGGGAGAAACCTAAACCAAATCACTATAGTAGCTTCAAATCAAAGCCTAGGTAGTATTTCCCCCAAAATGGATGCATCAAAGCGATAAATGGCCCCTGTAATAAATTTTGGTAGTTGAAAGAGTGACAACATGAATGCAGGAAGATAAAACAAAGGTGTGTCTAGAATTAATAATATTTGGTAAATTTGAAATCTATAAATAGACACATTAGACACAAGAATAACAACATAGAGCCTCATCATAAATTCATGGCTGGTGGAAGAATCACCAAATACTCTTAGATTCACTTAGAAATCATCGAAGAAGAAGCCACAAACTAATATCATGAAAAATAGGATAATCAGATCTATCTACAACTCAAAACAATACATTGCAAGACTTTAAAGAGCATTTGGGATAAAAGAAAGAATTTTACCCCTATCAGGTTCTTGTAGGAACTTCAAGTGTTAGTGAATCTGCACCTTCAGATGATATGTATGATTCACATTGGATTACTTGTAAATCATTTACATAGTATTATCAGTATTTATCATATTCATGTAGGTCGGAAGGATCTATTGGGTCAAAGTGGATGAAAGACCTCCAAGTGAAATGAGTGGAAAAACCAAGTGCATCTACACTTTTCAACATGTGTGGTCTAGATTAAAAAGTCCCACAAGTGATGTCAACAATGGGTGACATCAAAAAGTGAGAGTGTGATAGAGTAGGAAGCTCTGGATATGTTGACATTATTGTGATGTAAGTATGGTGGGATGACATCAACATGACATCATATAGGTATGGATGTAAGAAAATTCATCTAAGTTGGATTAAATAAACTAGAAAGGTGAGGTTTAGATAGAAGAGGAAAGTACACAAAATTAATATTGTGGAGAAAATAAGTGAACTAGACATTTGCACATGAAAATAGATGTTCACATGAGAAAAATTGCAAAGAAGAAGATGACGTCACTAGGGTGGGTATGGGAAGATGGGTTACATTGGATTACAAAACCTTTACTTAGAAGATTTGGGAACATGCTCATGGGAAAATTCTAGACAAGTGAAAAATGTGACAAAACCACCAGGATGTGGAGATGAGCTGATTCTCATGAAAAACCCACAAAATTGAATGGGGTGAAATTTCTCGCAAAGAAAAAAATTCTAAATTAACTAGATATAAAAGAGTGAATAATTGAATTTAGATAGAACAATAATTTATACAAAGTTGACACTTAGCCAATTTTCAAACACTTAAAACCTTTGTGAGAAAATAATGTGGAATTGCACATTTGTGGGTAAATCCAACATGACAAGATATTGTGGGTTAGATGGATTGAACTGGATGGAGGGGCCAAACTTGCATGAGAATAAATTTCAATCCTTGGTGAATTTTGAAAAAAATCAAAAGGATATTGGGATTAATTATCTATTTTGTACCTACTAGTACTAAGAAATTTTAACAAAACATGACCCATGAAATATATCTTAGATTGGGTATAAAATTATGCAAAAAAAGGGAAACTATAGAATTGAGTCCCAATAATGACTATAGTTGGTTATGTGTGCTTCTTGTAGGCATAGTGAGAACTTAGAATCTCTGATAGACCACCAAAATTTAGTAGGAAAAAACACCATCTTGACTTAAAAGGAAAGAAGACTACTCAAAAGAAAAATCAAAATTGAGGATCAGGAAATGTAACTGTTGTTATCATAGGGATTTCTACCTACATGCAAGGTTGGAAATATTTGCAATCCCATGTAACATTGGAATAATTTCAGGTTGTGGGTACCCTATTGTGAAACTAGACCTCCAGATTATTGGCTGACTTCCTTTTGAATCCCCTAGAATCTAAAAAAATTGTGTGAGGAAAGAGAGAAAGATTTAACAATGAAACTAAATGAAATTATAACCATATGTTACTTCTAAGAGGTGATGCACTGGAAAAATTCTAATATGCAGACCTTTTTTCACAACTAATATTCTTAGAAAATTTATTAACACAACCCAATTTGACCACTTTAACCACATAAATAATTCACTAAAAGGATATGTTTGTTCTTTTCCTGTTAAGGAGAATTGAGTTCTCATGAATTAGGAGAAAAAATAAACCTCTAAGCACAATTAATGACCTGTAATAAACTGTAATTGTATATATGCATGAATAAATAAGACATAAATTTGAAGGTCTTTGGAAATAAAACACATCAAACTTGCATCTGATTATTTAAACAATGAAAAACACTAGAAATTGTGAAGGTCTCTTTGTTTTTGTTATATTATAAAGGAAAGATTCTACAAAAAGACAAACTAAGGTAACCTGTAAAGTTGTAAAACTGTATTAATGTAAAAAGTTGAGTTGCAAATCTTAGTCTCTCTGCAAAAAGGTATGCCAGAAGAGATGAAAAATAAGAACTAAGGAAAAAGAATAACTTTTTCCAATATATACAAAGTATGGAATGCATAAAGCATCCAAGAGATGAAAGTCCATGTGAACTGAAAGTGAAAAAAAAATCCCGAAGTGTCCTCTCCCTAGCAAAAGGAAAAAAGCCTCGATAAGAGGGCCTGCTACTGAGGTAAACTACACTGAATATTCTGCAAACTCCCACTCATATCATGCATGATAAAAATGTACTCAAGGAAGCACTTCAGTTTGATTGAAAGTAAAGGAAAACTTAATTGAAGCTCTCCAAGGTGCATGAAAATAACCTTCAATTCAACTCCAAAAGAAACTCAAAACTCCTTTATTAGTCTTATTTTGCATGATAAAATTTTGATAGTCTCACTTCTAATTGCATGCATAATACACACCTACACTTCACTTTCCCCTTCTAAAAATAATCGGGTATGTGCAAGATCATGATGGGCCAAAAAGTGGTGATATTTAAGTGATATGATGGCCCATGTGGCTGACGACATTTTCTTTACCCAAAATTGATGATATGAAAAGGGTTTTTAAAGGAGATTCTCAACTTTCCACCAATATAAATTTTTCTTTACTTTGAATTTAATAAATAATTATTATTCATTTTCTATTTGAATTACGACTAAAGTCCTAATTGATAGGCTGATTGAAAAACATCTATAACTTTCAAACGGTATCACATTTTTTGAGTCTGAAACATGTGTCACATTATATGCTTCACATACTATAGGATTAAAAACAATAAAATTGTATTTCATGAAGTTTTAACCAAGTTATGGTGGTTAGACATATGACGTTTTATATTTTTAAAAAATTGTAATAAAAAAATCATAATAAATTATTTACTTGGAAAAAAATTATAAAAAAATATGCATCACATCGGGACATGAGTCCCAAACTTATATCTAAAATATTATCATTTTATTGTGGTTAGGGTGGTCAGACAGACACCTACTTCTTATTCTTTCCTTGAAATTTAAGTACTACTGCATTGAAATTTCAAATTTTCACCAAATAGATTTAAAAAAAAAAAAAACCTAGTAGTTTGGAAACTACATTCAATTTGCTATAGATTCTATTCTTACATATTTTTGAAATAATATAGATAAATTATTCAAATTTTTACATCAAATTGCCTAACTCTGATTTTCTAAATTTTATTGCCACTTAAGGGCCTATTTTTTCCATGATGATCCTGCACATACCCAATCCATTTTAACAATTATTAAAAACCAATCAATAAGATTGTTTAAATAATGTTAAAAATATTTTACAACAATAATAAGGGGATTACAAAAATATTTTCAAGAAAAATAAAAATAAACCTTCATGATGTCTCCCAACTCCATTCTTCTTCACGGGCTCCATGCAAAACATTATTAGGTTGATTGACTTAGTAAGTCATGACCATAGGGAATATAGATAAACATCATTTTTTAAAATAAACAGTCAATAATACCCACCGACAGGATAAAGATTAGGGAAAACCCTAATCATTCATTCACTTGACTTGGTCGGTGATCAATGAAGAAACTTTGAGGCTGCCATGAAGGTTTGTTGTGGTTGAGGCTACCATGCAAGGGTTTGCTCAAGCTCTCTGGAATTTGACTTTGAGACCACCCTCTTGAATCAGTGTCAAGACCGAATGGTAAGCTCCGTTTTCTACTTATCCTTGTTATATTTCTTGTGAAAGATATATTGCGAAGATTTTGTCTTTGTAAAAGAATGAAATAGATCTGTATTTTCATTTTTTGCACTTGAAATTCCTACAGAAAGACTAAAAATTTGTATCTTCTTCCATGTTTTTTGGAAAAAACAAGTGTATATACACTATTTGTAGGCCTCCATCAGTTTCTTTTTCATTTCCCATTTCTATATTTTGTGTTTTAGTGCTCAGCCTCTAAACTTCCTACTTTTTTCCATTTCCTTGGGTGCTGCTTTAATCTCCATTAGCATGCTTGAGGGTTTTAGAAACCATAAGTTGTGGCCTCATTTGCTTTACTTTTGTGTAACCTGTGGCTTCTCCATTTATATTTCCAAAAAAATGGGTGTAAAACCCTTCAAGAAGCCAATTTCTGTGTTTTTTAAAATCTTCTATGTACTTGGTAGCATCCAACAAATTCTCACAGTATCTAACATGCAACTCTATTTCTCTCTCGTTACTCTCAGAGAATCCTTTTTTCTTAGAGAGGACTAGTTGTCCACAACATCCTTTGCCTCATTCCTCTGAATTTATTGTTCCTCGAATAGATGTCATCTCATGGAATGACATGATATGATTGTAAACTGTGCAAAAAATGGATTTTGTAATAAAGCTCTCAAAAATATTTGAGTTAATGCCGACATTGTAATGTCTTCTTGTGTTATAGATTATCATCGCCAACATCAACATTGTGCCACATTTTGGCTTGCTTTCATCCAAAAATGTGAACAAGTTAATGCATCATCTGAGTTCCTAAGCACATATGTGACAGCTTGTTGTTGTCTCTGCCTCTCCTCCTTCAATTTTCATAATGTAACATTGCTTTATATTGTTGTTTATAAATGCAATATTATATTGAAATGAAGTTGTTTTTCAAAGAATTTTCATATATGTAGATATTAATTTCCTTCATATCATCTAGGATAGATTTCTTTAGAAATGACTATGTTGCTATCATGTATCATATCAAGTGCTTAATTGAATTTGCATATTCTTTTCATCATAGAAGAAATGAAGGAATGCTTGAAAATTGTTGCTCTATATTATCCTTTTGCACTCTTAATTACAACCTCAAAATACTGATAGATCTTTGCCTTCAAACTTCTAAGATAAAGATTACTTGTTACAATGCCTTTAATACTTTATGATTCTAGGTTTCATCTTCCTTAGTGTTTGATAACTCCACCTATAGCTTGAGAATGTGCACTTGTAGTCTCTTGAGCTTTACTTTACCTATTCATCGAATAGATGTCCAACATATCTAGGACTGTCAAGGCCTATTTGTTACCTCTCTGAAGTTTTATTAGTCATTTGAAAGTTTCATGTAGCAATTGATGTTTGATATTATATTGATATACATGAATCATCATTATTTTTTATCTTTTTGTAGGAAATTAGGAATAATGAAATGATACCCTTGATCTTTTGATGATATCTCTCCATGACTATATGTAATAATGATTTCATTGTAGTTACGTAGACTTCCCTCTTAATGAAATTGTTCCTCCTGAGTCTCTTATAGACTATGTATATACTTTGAGGTTATGAGAAACAGTTTAATGCTTGAGTACTCTATTTTCCCTTCAGTGTAAAGGGGCTCCATATTTTATGTGAATGCAATGTAAATAAAATAGATCTGAAACTGAGCTAATACATACAATCGATTATTTTCCTTCAAACATGTTTTTGATTGTTCCTATTGGATGATGAGCAAAAGGATGATTTGCTCAATGAGTTAAAGGTCGCTTCTATGAATTTCACCTATGACAACAGTCCTATTTCATGATTGTTTTGAATATTTTATGACTCTCATGTGAGAGAGTGTCCTCTTGATATGTTGGGCTCAACCCTTATGGGAGCCCATTTTTCTCCACATATTTTATGAAAATTCATCACGAACATAATGAACCTGTTCCTACATAGTGAACAAAAATGTGAGAAAAAATAGTGTTTCTGGTGGTTATGAGTTCATTATATTTGATGATCTGGCTTTGAATATCCGATGTTTGAATTGATCTAATTGTGTTGGTTGTATCGAGTAATGGTTGTAGGCTATGTTTTTGTGGATGGGAAGTGTGATTAGGCTTATATTTGGATCTCTAATAGGGCTATTTTCCATTTTTTTGCAGGATCAATTGGCTTTGAAGTGTGAGGGGAGTTGATGGCACTTGAGAAGAGGGTCAACTCAACAATGAGCCTAAAAGGAAATGATGGATATATTTCTCTTCACACCTTCTCTCTATTTTATTCTTCAAATGTATAACTTACATTTCATTATTAGGTATAATCAATTCAATTTGAATTAAATCAATTTAGTTATTCCCACGGCTTGTGTGGGACACTTAAACACTTTTTTTGTTTTTAAACACCAAATAGAAAGGGTTTATGCTATGATGTATCTTTTCCACTTTATGATGAATAAAAATAGTGTTACTATGCAATATTTATAAATTTTTTGTGTTATGATTTACTGCATAATAAACTGAATTTACTCAAATGAATATATTAGCATAAATTATGTGTACCTTTCACCTATAAATGAAACAATCAATATTAGCTCTGCCAAAATGAGCTATAGTGAAAATTATGGTAACAATTGTAGCTCATATTATTTTTAAATAATTTATAAAGACATAATATCTATTATAAATAAATAAATAAATTCAATCAAATTCCATATATGAAATGATTAAACTATTTCTTAACATTTAGATCAATGCATATCACACACAAATTTCCTATTGGATTGCTAATGAAATAAATGTTGTGTGACCAACTCATGGAATTAATTTTTTCTTCAGGTTTATATTCATTTAATAATTATTATACTTTTCCTTTTTCTACTACATATGAATGCAATTTTTTAAAAGTGAATACATACCTAATATGACATCGAAGAGTTTCAAATTGTAAATAGTAAATGTATGTTTTTCAAAATTTGTGAGACAAATATTTGTGTTTATATTTTCATTGATTTTCTTATTTATCCAATATTATGGCATGTACTATGGTTTAAGCAACCCAACAAACTAGCCATCAAAGTAAAAATACTTAAAAATTTAAAAATACTCTTGAACAAATGTGTTTTTTTGTGCATTTTGTAATCATTGCATATCATGACACAAGTATTGATATTTTCCTTACCTAGTAAGTATTGTTGCATGTATAATTGTTTAGCCTAATTTTTTCAAGATAAATAGTCATGTACCACCTAAAACATCATGAGATATTTTAGATTTTCTAATCAAACACCAATTTATATTCCATGACTATAATAATAGTTATATTAGCTTGTAAAATTGACAAAATGATGGATGCATACCCTCCTCAAAATAAACTATATTAGGGGTTGTTACTTATAACTAAATGTTTGAAGATTGATTTAGTCATGGGGAAATTTTTACCTCTATCCTAACATGTCTTACCATGCATCCAATAAATGGGTTGTTTCAATAAAATGGCCTTGATATAGAAAATAAAAATTTCTCAATTCTTTTGGTAAACATACTATGCCTTAGTTTGGATATCATACCACATTTTTCTTGCATTTATATGAAAACACTTCGAAGTATAATATGTAACAAAAATCTCGATTCCATTGACTTTGATAAAAAATATTTCATACAATTTGTAACTATGACATCTAGCAAAAATCTCGATTCAAATATGGATGTCGATATTTTGTACTCTTATTTTGGCATAGGCAAAGAGAATGCCAAAAAATGTTATCAAACCTAGTTTTACACCTACCAATTGTATTTGATTGAAAGTATATAAATAATTTAAAAAAATTCTTTTAATGCATTTTCTACAATCATTATAACCCATGACAGCACATCTATTTGAGTTGTGGCTTCAAGTGATTCACATTCCTTGCTTATGTTTCCACATTTTGCATATAATTATACTGAGGTAGTTCTGACTACAACATCTAGAGAAATTTAATATCTAATGAATTAATCTATCATTTTATGCTTTGTTGGATGGATGTTCATATTTTTCTTCAAAGATCCTATTTTGGCATAAAAAAAATATTTTAGCAAAGTCTATGGAACATGCTTGTACACCTACTAATTGCATTTTATTGAAAATTTATCAAACTTTCTCAATAGATCTATTTTATGTATATCTTTCAATCATTTCTTTCATGATCTAACACATTTATTTAGGGATTCCTTTTGATAGTTCACATCAAAATTATAGTTAATGTAATATCCATTCTAATCATAATGCAATAATCTATACTAGTACATAGAGCTTGTAAACAACTTGATGAATTTACCACTATAAATTGTGGTATAGTAAATTATGTTCATAACTAATTTTTGGGGAAAAAAATCTTGGAATTTATTTAAATGTTACATAGATACCATTATGTAGATCCTACTCCCTTCATAAAGATTAAATTTATACTGATGTTAGCCAATTGCTATCCTTTGGCTTACTTTATAACTGGTGTAATTGCACATTGTTGGTGTGAAAGGGGTGTTTTAGCTAGCTAGTTCATCACCTAGGTAAATTTCAAACTTGTTACTTAATTTTACTTAGGGTACACATAGGATAGTTATCAATTTTTATCTCAAGTCATAAGATTAAGAAACATGTCATAATATTATACAATCCTATGTTCACCTTGGCCTATATAACCAAGGGATTCCCTTTGTAATATCAATTCATTTCAATCAATCCATTGTAATATATCATTTACATATTTTGGTAGAATAAAATTATTCTCTTAGTTTATCTTTCTTGTGCATTCATAGAAGTTCCTAGATCTTGGGTGGCTACAATCTTTAGTCAAAACTTGCATAGTGTAGAGTATTCTATACCAACTCTTACATGACATTAGAGCTTGTGGGATTGCATCTTATTAGTCTTAATTGATAGATCTAGGTTGTATATCTTGGTAGATATTCAAAATTTTAGTATTCTCTTCTCTTGCATCAAATGATGATTTAGAGAGTTAGAAAAAATTGATAGAAATATCCAATTTAGGGGTTTCCTCTTTGTGGCTTTGCATTGCAAGTTAATTTTGGAGCTTTTTGGTGTAAATCTAAGCTCACCATTGAGTTCAAAGGTTCTAAGAAAGTTATTTTTTCCTTTTGTTTCATCAAAATCAAACATCTAAGGCCAAATCTATGATGGTTTGAAGCTGAGAGGTGATTTCTAGATCTAGAAGGTAGCTGCAATTTTGGAGCATTTTGGGTAAAAATAGGCCATTGCATCTAGAAGGCCCAAGAACCCTAAGATCGACTATAAAATTTTCAAAATCAAAGACTTTTGTGTACCAAACCCTTAGAAAAAAATTCAGCTCCTTTATCATACAACATTTCATACAATTGTAGAGTCCTTTTTTGTAGGCACTATGCATTCTTAGTCTATTGGATGGTATAGGTGAATTAAAAGCTTCTACTTTTTAAATTAAAAAAATTTCAAACTCTTTGTCAAAAAAATAAAAACATTTTGAGCATTTCCTACACAGTACCTATGTAGAGGTAGAGTACCACAGTCACACGTAACACACCACATGTCCACATCCATTTTTTCCACATGGTTGCCTTGGCCTTGCTATGCCTCAAGAACTATCAAGCCACTAGGGGAATATTGATAAAGTATTTTTCAAGATCCTGTAAAATAATCAACAAAATATTCTATTGGGAATATTTCATCTAAGATGAATATTCTAGATTCCACCACAGATATCACTAATAGAAGAATATTCTAGAAAAGAGGAGAGAATATCTTGGTGAGAGAATAATCCAAGAATATTCTTTGTTGACATCATTTTTGAACACCTAGAATACTAAGAGGAGGGTAAATTATTATTCTCTTAAACCATTCAAACATTAAGCATCCAATCACCAAAGCATATTCAAATAAAATAAAGAAAGAAAGCATGAAACATCCACAACATCACATAACACATGCACACCAATATTTTTATGTGGAAAACCAAAAATGTAGAAAACCACGATGAGGGTTACCTCACAATATATCATAACCGATTATAGTATAATTACAAAAGTTCTCACTATAAGTGGACTCACTATCCAAGTGGACTCACTATCCATAGAGAAAAATATAGAAGAGAGATGGTGGCTCACAACCTATTTTGAACTGTTACAATTGCATCTACAATATTTAGGAAATACAGTTCCAATGAAGCTTAGTAAATTGATTATGAATCAATACTATACCTTGCTTTGCATTTGCAACTCAACATTCACAACTTAAATTCTCACTACTCTAATCAAATTCACATCATAAAAAAATTGTTTACCAAACAAGATATCTAAAATCACTAAAAATGATCAAGCATATATATCCGCATAAAGCATAACATCAATTAGGTTGGCCTAATTTGATGTAACACCAAAAAATAACTTTTTAGCTCCAAAAATTTTCATCCATGCCTCGTGCCACAATTAAAAACTCAAAATAAATTAAAATAGGATAGCATGGACCTATAATATATCCCACATAAGAGCGCAACACATATTAACCCTTCACATACCACCAAACATGTTAGGTCAGCACAACATAAAAAATAGTAGCAGAAACCTCCAACTATATATCCACATCCTGACATGTGGACCTCAAAATTTGATGCCAACAAGAATCCATACAAGCTATTACCATCTTTCAAATTATCCTCAAAAGTGAAAATCCAAAAAATTATTTGCAGAGAAGTGCAGACTCTCCCACACAAACACATTGTACAAAAAATAACTTTAATTTTCTAGGCCAAACACTATAACTCATAGTTCACAAATCACTTGTCAAAACCTAATGAAAAATTTGAATTATGTACACTAACATACAAAAAATTAATGTTAGAAGTGTAGGGTGAAACCTTCATTTAAGGAGTGGTGTAGACCCAAAAACTAATGCACTATTGCCCTAAACTAGCAGAATTGACACTTAGTCAATTTCCAACACAACTAATATCTTTAGACCAAATTAACTGGAAAAAATGTTGTCCACGACAACTACAAAACTTTTTAGGACTAATAAAAATGATCCACAACATTGTTGACATCAATGAAAACACTGTATCACATTGTTATGAACATCTTCTTGTCCCTCATGCTCATGTTTCCAACAACAACATCAATGCCATTCTTCCAAAATATCTCCAAACTTACAAAAATACCCCCTTTGTCATTGATGGAAACATTCCAAAATTCTCCAAAACATTCTCCCCCTTTGACATCAAGGGCAAAGGGTTCCTATACAAACTGTTTTAACTCTCATTGGAACTCCCCCTGATAAAGGTAAGAATATGTACAAATTGAAAAGAATGGATTGACTCCCCCTGAGTCATGTACTAGAGAAAAAACCAAAAAGGTACTGAAAAACTTCTCTATATTGTTTGCATATATACAAATAATTTGAACATAAATATTGAGATTCATAAAAGGTGATAAATATGTCATCTAGAGGTGGTTGACATCTACAAATTTTGTACATGGGCCTCCCACTCTTTCCTACCTTCTTCCCATTCTCTCTTTGCTTCTGCAAGAAATCTACAATGTGTTCCAAACTCCAATAATAGCTCTTCTCCCTCTTTTGGAGTGCTAGGTACTAGATTCATCTACTTAACTTTATCTACACTCAAAAGATCTTTTGAAACAAGTATAATTTTAGGATTGACTAGATCCCTTATTTCTCCAAACTATAAGATGATGTGTTATTTTTGGGCTTGCAATTGAAATAATTTCCTATGTACATGTTCTATTGCATTCCTTATCTCATTGGTTAGGTCAACCGTTGGATTATAGGCACTTGAGGCAGTGTTTATTTGAGACTCAATAGAGTGCATATCCTTCCTTATACTCTATGTGGCGTCAGGCCACTTCATGCCATATTGATATAGAGCCATCACCTCATAAATGCATGCTTCAACATCATTCAAAAATTATGAAAATGTCTTATGTGCAATATAACATTTCTCAGTAATTTCTAGAACTTTCTTATCATTGATTCTCTTTTCTACTTCTTTCTCTACTTCTTCTTTCAATCCAGATGCATATACCTTAAAAGAATCAATCAATAGTTTCAGATTTTCCATACCAGATAGAGATGTGTCTATATTTGCACCATAAATGGTCTCTTATAATGTTTTCAGCACTTCTTCCATCAGTTCACCACTTTTTTGGTTTGTTTCAATGATTTATTTTCTTGTGGGTGCATGAAACATGTCTCCCAATTGTAACTTGTGAAGGGGATAGATCCTATTCAAATCAACATTACCTTGTTGCATCTGTAGTTGCAGTAGCTAGGATGACACAACAGGTTGGAACTTGGGCTAGATACTTAAAATATTCTTCAAGGAATCTTCGAAGGAGTCGAAAGACTCACCAGAAGCTTTAGTTGTCTCTATTAGTTTTCTTGTTTTTATTTGTGCAGCTATGGATGCATCCTTATTCTTGTCTTAATCCCTTTCATGTTCTTATTTATCCCCATCAACATTATCATCCTCATTTATATTTTTTAATCTTTGTAAGATTTTTTGTGTTAACGGGAGGATTAACTACTTGTATTGGGGGAATGATATTTTCCTTTGCAATGTCTTCTTCGATGATTTCTTTTCAACTTTCATTTTTTTCATGTTCTCCACTTCTAGAGGAGTACTTTCAAGTGCAACTTCTTCTTTTGTATCATGCTCATGTTGAGCATCATCTATCTACATGTTATCTTCAATGTTAGTTCTGGAGTAGTGCTTTTGACATTCATTTCTTCTTCATTACTAGTAACATTCCTAGTTTCTATTCTATCTCCTCTAATTTGTCATTACATTCCTTCCTAAGATTTTCAAGATCGCCTTGATCTTTTCCCATAAGGGTTTTCACCCTTTACTTTTTCCTCAGCTCCTTGTTGTATGTAGTAGCCAATATGGGTTTGTCTTCCTCAGAGAGATGAGCACTTATTCTTTTTAGGGCTTCTTCCCTTAACTTAGCTTCTTCATCTATTGCTTCTTTTCTTCTTTCTAACAAAATGTTCCATAAGTCCATAGGTATCTTATCATTAATCTTCCTCATAACAACATGAAGAACTAAAATATGCTTCATAATAGCTTCAATAATGGTAGTCTTATCCACCTCATCTGCATCCTTGTAGATAGTTGCACTATCTCCCAAAATTTCATTTTGTAAAATATTATTAAATAATGCGTCTAATTTCATAGGTGAGTGAGGCCTTACCGATTCAAACTATTCCTTTTCTTTTTTTTCACCTCGAGTCTTATTTTGAATTGTATATGATTTATTCTTCTTCTCCGGTGACCTTTCTTGGTAGCTTCCTTCCTCATATGCACAAAAAACTTTTTCTTTTCTTCCTTGATCTCTTCTTCACTATCAATGTCAATTATATCATATCTTCTTCTTTTGGTGCTTTCTTCACCTTGTGAAGCTTCACTTTTTCTTCTCTAGACCAACTGTGGTCCCTCTTCTTACAATTCTTCTTCTTCTTCTACAACATTTATACTTGTAATCTTTTCTCTCATAACTTTTTTCTTCACTCTTCTTTTAGTAGGGGCAATGGGTGGTGTAGCAATGACATTTTTTTTCTTCTCAACCATTGTAGTTTTCCCAATCAGAGGAGATTTCTCCCTTATTGAAGGACTAGCAATTATCTTTCACTTTTCCCCAATAGAAGGCACAGTCCCAAAGGAATTTTGGACAACATGAGGAGTGGTAGAGGTCCTACTTGATCTTCTTAAGTTGGGTTCTCTTATTCCAGTTGATTCTCCCTTGGATTTTTCCCTTACATATTGAATTTATTCTTTTGAATTTCCCATTTTCATAATTTTTTTTGGATCTACAAATTCTTCTATTCCATGTGCACCTCCATGGATTTATCCTCATATGTACCACATCTTTCTTTTGATGTGTCCTTAGGGCTCTTCAACAAAACTTCAGCTAAGACAATAACTTCTCCTCTAGTTAGCTCATATGAAAGTTCTAGAATCCACACACACCTTAGTTATACTACTTCCATGATGTATTGGTATGTTGATTCCAAAAATGTAATATCATTCTCATATTTCTTCACCATATTCCTTGGAATCCTATATTTTTCATGAATTCTTTTTCTAAAATACTAAAAGCAAGAGCCTCATCTTGTTCTTTAGAATCCCAAATACTCCTCATGCAATCTGCTATCTAGTGGAAAACTAGTCTATCTTTCATCTAGTTAACACTTTCACTACCAAGAAAATCCTTCAAGAAGTAAAATAGTAAACACATAACCAAAGTGCAATGTTTAAATAAATATTTCTTCTCCTCTATTTTCTTTAGATTATCCATCAATTTTTACCTTAGCAACTCACAAAGATCATAATCCATACCATTCTCAACCATCTCATATGCCACATTAATTGCAATGGTAGACACATAGTTTTATGTGTTGGTAAAGTAGATCTTGTAGCCAATAACCATTGCAACATACCTTACAATAGGATTTTGATAGTGTTAATGGTTAGGGACTTCTTGTCATAAGAAGCACCAGTAAGTTCCATAACCACTTCATTCTTGATAAATTTAAGAACAAGAACTGGTCAGGTGGAGCATAGACTGATGGCATCTCTAATTACCTCCTTTGTTATCATACCAATCATATTTGTTCAAACAAATTTATCATGGATTATTATCAAATCCATTCTAATCCATTGGACATCATAGTAGAAATTCAAGAACCATTTCCATACATCCAATTTATTGTCAACTAGGTTTTTGTATTCGGGTTTTAGGGAAAAGTTACCTACAATTAGCTCCTTTTCACATAATTATCCTAACTTAGTAGGAGGATGTTCTTCAATTTTACCCTTAATATAGATCGTAATATCCTCAATTAGTAAAACCCCATACAAAACATGGGAGAATTCTCCTAACAGGTCATCTTCTATGGATTTGGCAAAATATTTCTTGAATTTTGGTTGTGATTTCTTTGTTACCTCTATAATACTTAGTGTAGCCATTGCAAAATAGATCTAAACTGATTTTCCAACAATTTTTTTCTAAACTAAGGAAAACAAGATTCACAACATACCTTTTTCTTTTCTTTCTGAAATAGGGTTTCAATGCACTGAATCTGAAATCACCTTGAACAATTCACATGATGCTCTGCTCCTTCTCAAATTATTTTGTGAAATGAATTTTCCTTAGTGAATTCACTTATAATCCTTCAATCTGACCTAATTCTACATTTAATTCTTCAAACCATAAAGTTGGCAACCCTTTTTTAAAATAATGAAGAAAGAACCCTTTAATGTTTTTTCATTGATGCCAAGATTGATTGTTGACAATTTTCTCAAATCCAGTGAAAAAAATGGAGACATCTTAATCCAGTAATTTGGTCTAGAATCACTTGCATAATAAGATTATCTTATGAATTTATAGTATGTGATTTAGGACTACTAAATGTACCTATGATCGAGATTTCATAAATTTTGGATGAACATGCTAAAAGTTACAAGTAACATAAGTTTGTCATACAGTTTTTGGCTTTATATAAGGTAAATGGGTAAGTGTAATCTGGTCCACATTCCTCTGCTAATTGGAATCTAACTTTACAATTTTGGGAGATGGTTTACATATGTTAGTACACTATATATATATTCTAAATGGTGAATTATTATATTATTAGATGGATCGTTGACCTATGTGATCAGTTGGCTTACTTTGTGATAGGTCTAATTCCTGGTTGACCTAATGCTTGATATATGTTGAGATTAATTAAGTATTGCAGATGTTAAGGGGATCTATTTTACGTCCATGCTAGCCTAAATTAAGTGTTGCACATTTGGTTTGAGCGTGAAGATGTTTTTGAATCAAGTATAGAGTTGGTAATGTAATTTTGAATTAAAATAGGGCTACATCTAATAAGGTCGACCTAATTGATGTATGTAGATGTAATTGGGTATATATGAGATATTTTTTGAGTTGTACGATGAGATGATATGACATGATATGTGATATGATGCGAACATGTGAATTTGTTTGTATGTGATCTGAATGATAGTAGAATTATTGTGAATGTTGAGTGACTACAAGGTAGAGTAGATTTTTATATTTAGAGCTTCAAAGGATTTGAATTCAACACAAGGAAGGTGCACTTTGTATCAATTCACATTTTTCCCATGTAACCTTTTATGTTTTGTATCTATTTTTGGATGTGAGCCTTATTGGATAGTGTGTCTTCGTAGTGAGCCTCTATAATATCTTATAATTGGTTATAACATATTTTGAGCTAATCCTCATAGTGGTTTTTCCATTTTTGAGTTTCCATGTAAAAATCCTAGTGTTCATATGTTATGTGATATTGTGATTCCTTTCATGCTTTCTTTCATAGTTGTAGCTAGATATATTTTTATTATTGGATGGTTTATGATTAAATGCTTTAATAGAATACTGATTCATCCCCCTCTCAATATTTTGAGTGTTCAACAATTGGTATTAGAGCTTGGTTCCTTTTAAGAAGCCTAACAACTTGAGGAAGATCTTGGAGATTGAACACATGGCTGATAAAAAGTGTCTTATTCCTTTGGAAGAATTTTTTTCAATTGAATACATAAAAGATGACCAAATGATTGAAAAAGAAGAACTTAAAGCTACTCTTGAAGATCTTGACATAGCTGAAGGTGAAAATAAAAGTCTGAAGGAAAACCTAGAAGAAGCAAATGAATGTATCAAAAAGTTGAGAGAACAAATCAAAAAATTTAGAGAGAGACATAGAGAAGTCAATGAACAATTGAAGAAATAAAATGAAGACATCATTGGACTAAAAATTGAAAGTAGAAGAAAAGAAAATAATTGAGGATTGCCTAAATGTAGTGGTACAAAAAAATATTGATGAATGTACAAGAGTTGAACAAGAAATAGTAACTCTGAGATGAGGTCTTGAAAAAGCAAGAGCTCGTGAGGAAAAATTCAAAACAAGTACTACAATGCTTGATGAACTAATTGCAAGATAGAAGCCATCTAAAGATAAAGGTGGTTTGGGACTTGAAGAAGGAGAAAGCTCAAAGGCCAATCAGATCCCTAACAAGGTTGAAAATAAAAAGAAGACTCAAGGAAATGGAAAACAAATCAGAAATCAAAGAAGCAATGCTAGAAGACCCCCTATCATACAACCAAATACTCAAAGGTACTCATCTTTTAATGGTATTTTATTTTCATGCAATAAATTTTGACATAAAGCATTATAATGTAGAATTATAATGAATTAGAATGCTAGATCCTTCTCTAGACAATGTTTTGCATGCAAGAATTTTGGGCACAGAGCTATTGAGTGTAGAAGTCAGATGATGAATAGATTTATTACTGATAGAATGGTTCAATATTTCAATGGCTACTACTATACATGTAATGTATTTGGACATAAGGATAACCAATGCAAATCAAGATTGAATGGAAGTTAGTTTGGTTAGAAAAATGTTGTATGCTGTAATTGCAGCAAGCCTAAACACATGTCAATATTTTGTAGAAGTAAGAATGGAAGGTAGACTAATCTAAGAAAGTGGAATGATGTTGTGAATAAAATTGATCCTAATGAGTAAAGAAGTAAATGGAGAATATTTGGAGAAAGAAAGAGGAACTTGAGAACAAAGATGAATCAAATGCATCATGCCTCCCTCTGGTGCAGATAAGTCTCCTGGAAATTAAACCTAGGAATGGGCTTAGGGGGAGCAATAATAGCAAAATCTAACAAACCCTTGGAAATATGAGGTGTCAAGGAGTGACATGGAGATATATGGTGTAATATGACAATCTTAAGCTTTCAGAAAAAAAACTAGAAAAAATATGAAAATCTAAAGAAATGTAGAGCATTTTAGGGTTTATAATGTATCAGTGAAGTGTTTACCAGCTTTTTGGAACTTGAAGCTTTCAATGTGGAATTAGGCAAAATCGATAAGATATAAAGTGAATTCCTATCGATTTCAATCACTTTTGTGCATTTGAAGAGAGAAGAGCGAGTTGAATGAGATTAGAAGGCGAATTTTCTTCAAAACTTTCAAACCCTAGATCTTGATTAAGCACATAAAAGGTATTTACAACTATGTTTTCTTTGTGTGTTTGAAATAAAAGTGATTTTATAAGAATTTGAGATTGAATTGAGGATATAATGGCTACATTGATTGTTGTTAACATCACCGAGAGACCTAGACCAAAATTTAAGAGATATTCATGGAAATTCTTTGATAACAACCCCAATGGTGTTTTATCAAAGATTCCTCATAGGGTTTTACCCATTGAGGACACAAGGGTTTTCATAAATGGAAATTTGGATGAATATAATCACCAAAAGATTAAATATCTATGGTCTAATGAGCTAATTGGAGATGAATTCTTGGTAAAAATAGAATATGTTAACCTAGTGCAAAAGAAAATAGATATTTGGAATTGGTTCCCTAAGTACATTAGTGATATGGATGCAAAGTATGTGAGGCTTACATTGAGTAGAATGCATGATAAATTCATGTGGACATACATGCCTGAACTAATTTCTAAGGAAGCGATTAAGGTTGTGACTAGATTATGTGATACCAGACCTATATCGATACTAAAATTTATGAAGAAGAAAGTGGTTATGGAGTTAATGGGTGCTATCTTTGACAGAAGAGCATTGACAACAAAACTCATCACAAATCTTGTTGTAAAGTATGCTTCAATCATGATAGGTCACAAAATATACTTTACTAATAGGGATAATTTTTTGTTTGCAACTACTATCTATGTTGGACATGATATGGTGGTTAATGGGAAGGATTATCACTTATGTGAGTTGCTCTAGTAGCAACTTCTGGAAAAAATGAAATAAACTAGAGAGAAGAAGTATGCATTTAAATTTGAAACTCTGAATATGTGCTTATTGTTTTGCTTTTTCAGAGAGCTTCTTGGAAGGAAAGACATTCTATGGGATAAAAGCAGACTGGTGGGACATCATATTTTTTATTATATGCACAACATAGGTGACTACAAAGCTCAGGATGATGCACTCATTGCATTTTTCATAGTATTTAAAAAGAATATGTGTGACAAAGAAAGGATTCCCTAGAATCTAGTGGAGAAGTATGCAAACAAAATCACTTTCCTTGTATTTACTAATGAATGCATAATAGAGTCTATTGAACCTAGGATAGTATGGATTGAGCCTCTTGGATATGAGGTTTTTGAGAATGACGTTGAGGGATATTTTGAATTGTTGTTAAAGATTCCTAAGGACCCCTCTACCAAGACATGGTACATATGAGGAAAAATCATCTGAAGTGCACTTGGAAACATCATCACCTGTACGGAATGAAAGGGAAACAAAAAATGTAAATAAGTACTTCATACAACATGGATTTTTAGAATAAGAAGTATAGAGGTTAAGGGAAATAGCTACAGAAAGAGAAGTTAAAGCAACTAGCGAGTCATATAGAACAAAAATATTAGGAAGAACAACTTCCACCCCTACCTCTACATTACCAAAACCCTCTGATAAAACTACTATTAAAGGAAAGAAGGTGGAGCCTAGTGCTCTGATAACAAAATGTGTGACTGCACCCTCCAGACCCAACACTCGGACTACCAAAAGGAAGAATGTACCTTCAATAGCACCCCGTGCTACCTCTAGAAGGAGGAATAAGAAAAAATAATCTAGAGAGAGAAACTTAAGTGTTGTTGTGAAAGAAGAGATTGATCTTGGACTTGAGCATGAGGAGCAACTTACTAGGAAAAGGAGAAGTATTGCCACCACTAGTAGTGAAGCTGCTTCATAGGAAGCAAGCACCAGAACAAAGAAACCAAAGGTTGACATTGTGGATACTTTAGAAGAAGAGGAGGTGAAAAAAGAAAAAGAGGCTTTCACAGTACATGTTCACAAGAATCTTGAGAAGAAGGGAAAGAAATCAAAAGAAGACTCTTTGAAGCTAAAAATAAAAGAAAGACAAAAAATCCTCCAGTAAGAGCTCACACTCCACTAAAGCTACATATTTTGGTTGGTAACATGTTAGAGCATGATGATTTATTAGAAGGAATTGCTAAATTATATGATGAAGAAGATGAGGAAGACAAGAAAATAATAATTGAATCCATCATATAGTATATCATTCTGGGTATGTGTAGGATCATGATGGGCCAAAAAGTGGTGATATGTAAGTGATATGATGGCCCATGTGGTTGATGACTTTTTTTTTACCTAAAACTGATGAAATGAAAAGGGTTTTTAAAGGAGATTCTCAACTTTCCACCAATATAAATCATGCTTTACTTTGAATTTAATAAATAACTATTATTCATTTTCTATTTGAATTATGACTAAAGTCCTGATTGATAGGCTCATTGAATACTATGAGAGATATAGCAAAGGAATTTGGGATGATTTCTACTTCATCATCTAGAACAGCTCAAGAAAATGAGCATGATAATGAAAAGGATATTGATGCAGAGGAAAATATTCCTCCAATCACAAATTTATCTATTTTTAAAGAAGTTTTGGAAGAAGTAAATGTTCACACTGTAGAAGAAACTCTATCATTTGATGATACACAAAATGTGGTGCTCTCACTACCACCAGTTGATGATACAAATGCTTCCCTAGAGATATCTACTCCTCTGAAAGACACAACCACTACCACGAGTGCTAATAATGAAAATCAAAATGTAGAATGAGGACAAGAAAATGAAAAAGAAAAGAATGCTGATTATGGTGATGAGAAATAGGATGAAAACATAGGAAATGAAAATAAAAATAATCAAGATTAGAATGGAAATAAAAAAGAAGGAGAAAAAGAAATAGATGATAAGGAAGAAAAGGAGGATGAAAACAAAGATAAAAAAAAGTAAAATCCCCCCGGCAATGAAGAGGAAGATGAGAAAGAGGAGAATAAAGAAGAGACTGAGGTTGAAAGGAATGAAGAAGAGTCTCAAAAGGAAATGGAGCCACCGAAGCGATTTGAACAATCCTCTAGAAATAAACTTAAGTGTCTTTTGACAAGGCAGATGAGATTTAAACTGGCTATTCCTCCCTAGTTGATATAGCTCTTGTTTTACCAAGGCAGTGTAGATTTTGATAAGATCTCACCAATTCATAAGTTGGAGCTCAAAGATGTCTTCCATGCCTTTGAAAGCAAGGAAATTATAGAGAATCATCAAAAGCAAAAAAAAATCATTAATTATGCTATCAAGTCTCTATAGGATGCTATTCTCGATGCCACAGTTTATAATTCATTAACTCCTATTGAAAATTTAAATTTTTTAGTTGATTCACTCAAGGATTATGCATTCGATCTGAAGGAGGGGACTGAAAAGGAAGTGGAATCAACATTTACTGAGAAGAGACTAATTGAGTTATACGATAGATGTGCATTTGCACATGAAAAAGTAAAAGAAAGTATGAAAGAAGTATAAGAGTGTGAAGATGAGGCCAATACCTTGTTCTTGTATTGCATATGATGGCTAGATGCCACTCAAGGCATTAAGGACTTAATGGACTCAATATAGTAACAAATATCTAATGCCTCTGGAACTTTTGACTCTATGCATGACAGATTATATCTCTTGGACTGCCATTTCTGATTTGGAAAACAAGTTTTTCACCTTACAATGGCAGAAAGAAGACATCATAAGGAGATTTGGATAACTTGGAGACTTGGTGAAGACCAAACACATACCGGTGTCAAGTTCCATTACTGATGTAGAAAATATTGTAAGATAAATCCTAATCGAAGTTCTCCAGAAGAGGGAGAGGAGAACATTGTAGAACTGGAATCAATGCATAAGTCACTTGTTGTAGCCAAAAAGATCTGGAATGAAGGAAAATCTACCTGACAAGAAATCCTTAAGGAGCTAGAAGGTGCCTCCTCCTTTGGTTGAATAATTTTCACTTGTATATTCTTTCATTGTTTTAGTTTATTTCAATTTTTTCTACGTACATATGATCAGATCAAATTTCCGGGGATAACTCACTAAGGGGAGTCAGTACATTTCAGATTTTTTTCTCCATAGATATACATCATGTTTTATAGCTTACATGTGTGTTACCAAAAAACACTTTGTCCTTGATGTCAAAGGGGGAGAAGAATTGCATAGAAGTTTTGGTGATGGAGAAGTTGGGAAAAATGATAAAAAAATGTTTTTGGGAGAAGATTGATGTATGTTTAAAAGAGGGAGATCATGCAAGTTTGAAGTTTTGAAGACAATTTTTGATGATGTATGTTTTGAGTTTTGGAGATTCATTTTTGGCACATGTTTCCATCAATGAAAAAGGGGGAGATTGCTGAAAGAATGAAGAAGGAACCCTGTAATGTGTTGTCATTGATTCCAACATTGATTGTTTACAATTTTCTCAAATCTGGTGAACAAAATGGAGACATCTTAATGTGGTAATTTGGTCTAAAATTGCTCGTGTAATTAGATCAGATTATGAGGTTATAATATGTTATTCAAGACTACTAAGTGCACCTATGATCAATATTTTAGTGATTTTTGATGAGTAGGCTAAAATTTACAAGTAACATAAGTTTGACATACAATTTTTGGCTTTATATAGGGTAAATGGGTAAGTGCAATCTAGTTCGCATTTCTCTAGTAATTGGAATCCAAATTTACAATTTTGGGAGATGGTTTTGATTAAATGGGAAATACAGGTTTTGAATGGACCCAAAACCATTTACAATAGGTTTTGAATGGACCCAAAACCATTAACAAGAAGGTTTTAATGGGGACTTGAAACCCACACAAAAAGACCAACCTACAAAATCATAAAACAAAGACAACCAGTAGTGAACCAGAGGTAGATTATAAAAGAAAAAACATGAATATACAAATCTGCACCAATATAAAAGGTTTTAGTGGCATCCTCAACCCCAAAACAACCAATAACAAGGGAACTTGCAACTAAGAACCACCTGAAACAACTAGGTAACCATCAACCTATATCAGCCAGACTGCAACACAACACTTATCAGCACCAACCAACAACACACTTCTTGAAACATCCAGGTAACCATTAGGTTGTATCAGTTAGATTGTAGCACAACATTTATTATCACCAACCAGTGAAACCAAACTCCCCACCTGAATAGGAAAGTTAGGAACTAGAGAAGAACACCAAGAAACCCCCCAACCACACTAGCAGGGAAAAGGAAACCTCTTGCAGCACCACCAAACCCAAAGAGCTGAATCAAACTACACCTCAAAAGGATTATGCTCCCCTCTATAGGAGTAGATGCCATGAAGAACCTTACCATAACTGCAACCAAAATGTAAAAAAAAACTCCACCTCCATAGGAGCACACACCACCTCCAAATGTTTTGTAACAAAAAGGACCAATAGCAAGGAAAGAACCTCGACAAATCCACATAACCAAACTCTACCTCTAAAAGAGAGGGCTTCACCCTTGTAGGAGTAATCTTCACCCCAATAGAAGACTCCAACTATAGAAAATGCAAGAAATCCATCCAACCAGCAACAAGGAACTCCATGACAATCACCAATAGCTCGACAACATGGCCTAGCAAGAGATGCATAGGGATAAACCCAACCACCCCACAAGGGGGTAAAGAGAACAAACAAACAAAAGAAATAGAGAACACCTTACCCACCAGCCAAGAGAGAAGAAACTTGTGTGCACCAAAAAATAATAATCACCCTGCCCAGAGAACAGTAGCAACCTTGCCCAAAAAAACAACCAACACCAACAAAGAGACAGTGGGCTTCAAACAAATAAGATCATCCACACTATCCAACAAAACATCAAGCACTAAAAAGGAGCCAAAGGTACCAGAAAGAAGCAAGGCAAGGCAAGGAAAGACCCCCAAAAAAGAGAGTGGGTAGAAGCCAAGACAATGAAGAACAACTTCCAACCCTACATGCTAGTCACGGTCTAAAACATGCCCATAACTAACCACAAGCCACTCCACCAGAGTAAACCCAAAGATCTCTACCAACAAGCACCAAGAACAAGGGTAGCCAGGAGGCAACACCAAACCAGAAGAAAGCAAGCCAGTCCAAGTAAGGCAAGAGGAACCCAAGCAGGGAAGAAACATGGAGAAGGCCAAACAAAAAATCACAACATCACCTCTAACATGTTGGTTAGAGTCCAAAATAAGCCAAAACCCTCAGCCACATCCTAAAAAGGACTGAATCCTCTTAAGACACCCACTTCCAACACACAACAATAAGAAATGGCCACTTCCTAGCCACCAACACATAAACCATAGCTAGCCGCAACCCATCCACCAGTGCCCAAACCAAAGCCAAGTGCAACCCAAATACTAGAGCGTAATCCACAACAACAATGCTAGGAAGTAGAGCGAGTCGAGTAAGGAAAGAGGAACCCTTACAATGAAGAATAGGGTGAAGGCCAAATGAGAAAGCCCAACCACACCTCTAACACAATAGTTAGAGTCCAAGATAAGCCATAACCCTGAGCCACATCCTGAAAGGAACTAGAGTCTCACAAGACACACCCTCTCCCAACACACAACACCTAAAAACAACCACAACACATTCACCAACACCCAACCCTCAGCATCAACCTCACCCAATTGCCAGCACCCAACCCTCAACATCAACCTCAATGCTAGGGAGTAGAGCGAGCCAAGTAAGGCAAGAGGAACCCTTGCAAGGAAGAAACAAGGTGAAGTCCAAATAAGAAAGCCCAAGCAAACCTCTAACACGTTAGTTAGAGTCCAAAATAAGCCATAACCTTCAGCCACATCCTAAAAGGAACATGAGCCTCTCAAGACACACCCTCTCCCAACACACAATAACCAAAAATAGTCGCAACCCAATTGCCAACATCCAAAACACTAGTAACCACCGCCTAGCCTCCAACACCAAAACAATAGTTAGTCACCGCCTAGTTACCAACACCAAACCCTCTAAATCATCCTCATCATCAAGATCTAATCCATCCTCCCCATCTACATTAGAGGATTTCAAACTCCTTGAATGACTCTTATTCCCGCCTCCTCCCTCACGATCCATCCTTCTTGCATAATTTTTGGAGATGGTTTACAGATGTTACTACACCATATATTCCATATGGCGAGTGAATATATGATTAGATGGATCATTGGTGTGTGATCAGGTTACTTATTTTCTGATTAGTTCTAATTCCTAGCTGACCTAATGATTGATATATGTTGTGGAGATTAATTAAGTATTGTGGATGTTAAGGGGATCTATTTTAGGTCCATTTTGACCTAAATTAAGTGTTACACATTTGGTTTGAGTGCGTAGATGTTTTTGAATCAAATATGGAGCTGACAGGGTAATTTTGAAGCAAAATAGGGCTACATCTAATTAGGCTGACTTAATTGATGTATGCAGATGTAATTGGGTATATGTGAGACATTTATTGAGTTTTAGGATGAGATGATATGATTTAATGATATGTGATATGATGCGAACATGCGAATTTGTATGTCTGTGATCTAAATGATAGCATCATTGTTGTGAATGTTGAGCAACTACAAGGTAGAGCAAAGTTTTATATTTAGAGCTTCAAAGGAACTAAATTCAACAACAAGGAAGGTGCACTTTGTATCAGTTTACTTTTTGGTTGTGTAGCCATTTTTATTTTGTATCTATTTCTAGTTGTGAGCCTTATTTGATAGTGTGTCCTAGCAGTGATCCTTTGTAATATCTTATAACTAGTTATAATATATTGTTAGCTAATCCTCACAGTGGTTTTCCCTTTTTGGGTTTTCCACATACAAATCTTGGTGTTCATGTGTTATGTGATCTTGTGATTCCTTTCATTCTTTCACTCATAGTTGCAGCTAGATATGTTTTGATTATTAGATGGTTTATGTTTAAATGGTTTAATAGAATTCTAATTCACCCTCCCTCTCAGTATTTCGAGTGTTCAACACCCTTTCTTTGTATGCACAGACAACTTCTGAAGCTTTGTAAACTTTTGCATCATCATATTTTCTTTCACAATCTTCACCAATAGATCAAGCATGTTGATCTACATCATATATCTTAATTTTGAGGCATCAACACCTCCTCTTTGGCAGGGGAAAAAGGATTTCTATTAAAGATCCCCTTGAGCCAAAGCTCTCAATCTAATTTTCAGAGTAAACATCTACACCGGATGAGGGTACAAATTCCTTAGCCTTGGTCTCTTCTTTCTTTGTCTCTATAGGATCAATATTTTTCATTGGTTAATTATTCTTTTCCAACTTATCCTTCTTCATATTCCTACTTCTACAAAACTTGGAAATGTGTCTAGGTCTACTACAATTGTAGCATACAACATTCTTTTGAACAGTATTCCTTCCATTCATTCTAGATCTACATTGATTAGCTTTGTGTACAAACCCATTGCATGTATAATAGTAACCATTGAAAGATTAAATCATTCTACCATTGCTATAGTTATTCATCATTTGACTTCTACACTCACTAGCTCTATGACTAATTCTATTCCATATAAAACATTGACCAATAAAAGATGGAACATTCTGATTAATTATGCTTCTACATTCCATTATATTGTGTCCAAATTTAATGCAAGAATAAAAAAACCATTAAAAGATGGGTACCTTTGTGCATTTGGTTGTCTTACCAGTGGTCTTATAGCTTCATTTCTTTGATTCTAGATTTTCTTTTCATTGTTCTTCTTGTCTTCAGTCCTCTTTGGTTTTGCATTAGGTGTTTAATCTGCTTTTGAAGTTTCACCTTTTTCAAATCCTAATCCACCTTTGTCTTTGGAAGATTTCTAACCTACAATCATCTCATCAAGACTTTTAGTGCACTCATTTTTAATTTTTCTTCACGACTTCTTGATTTCTCAAGATTTGTTCTAAGATTTACCACTTCTTGTTCAAGCCTTATACATTCCTCAAATTTTATTTCAACCTTTACATTTAAAATTTCTTCAACTCTTTTCTTTATTTCAACTTGTACTTTTAGTTCAGTGATATTTTCATTTTCTTTCTCAACTACTCATTGACTTCCTTATTCCTTTCACTGAATTTCTTGATTTGCTCTCGTAAATTTCTAATACATTCATTTTCTTCTTTAACATTTTTTCTTTAGATCTTTGTTTTCACCTTCAGTTCTTTCCAGATATTCAAGAGAAACTTTGAGCTCTCCATCTTTGTCAATCATGCAATCTTCTTCTATGAATTCAACAACAAGAATCTCCTTTGGAGGAATAGGAAATTTTCTATCAGCCATACATGTTCAATCTCCAAGACCTTCCCAAAGTGGTTAATCTCCTTCTAGGGAACCAAGCTCTGATACCAATTGTTGAACACTAGGAATACTAAGAGGGGGGTGAATCAATATTCTCTTAAACCATTCAAACATTAACCATCCAATCACCAAAGAATATTCAATTGAAAGAAAGAAATAAATAATGAAATATCCACAACATCACATAACACATGAACACCAAGATTTTTACGTGGAAAACCCAAAATGGGAAAAACCATGGTGAGGGTTATCTCACAATATATTATAACTGGTTATAATAAATTTATAGAAGTGCTCATTGTAGGTAGACTCACTATCCAAGTCAACTCACTATCAACCGAGAAAAAAATAGAAGAGATATGGTGGTTGATAGCCTATTTTGAAGTATTACAATTGCATCTACAGTATGTAGGAAATACAATTCCAATGAAACTCAGTAAAATGATTTTGAATCAATACTCTGTCTTTCTCTATATTTGTAACAAATCAACATTCATGACTTACATTCACACTACTCTGATCAAATTTGCATCATAAAAAATTTATTACCCACAAAAGATATCTCAAATCACCAAAAACAAACAAACATATAATCAACATAAAGCATAACATTAATTAGGTTGGCCTACTTTGATGTAACACCAAAATACAACTTGTTGGCTCCAAAAAATTTCATCCACACCTCACACCATAATTTAGAACTCAAAATAACTTAAAATATGTCAGCATGGACCTATAATAGATCCCACATAAGAGTGTAACACATATTAACCCTTCACATACCACCAAACGAGTTAGGTCGGCATGAAAAAAGGCATAGTAGAAAAAACCTACAATTGTGTATCCACATACGACATGTGATCCTCAAATTTTTTTGACAAATAGAATCCATACTATATTGCCATCTATCAACTTATCTTCAAAAGTGAAAAGCCAAAAACTCATTTGTAGAGAAGTGCAAACTCCCCCACACAAACACACTATACATAAAATAACTGTAATTTGCTAGGCCGAACATTGTAACTCATATCTCACAAACCACTTGTTAAAACATGATGAAAACTTGGAATCATGTACATCTAACATCCGAAAAAATAATGTTATAATTCTAGGGTGAAACCTTCAGTTGTAGAATTGACACTTAGTTAATTCCCAACACAATTGATATCTCTGGACCAAATCAACTAGCAAAAATGTCTTCCATGACAACTCCAAAACCTGTTAGGACTAATAAAAATGATTCACAACAATGTTGACATCAATTAAAACAATACATCACATCATTATGAACCTTTTCTTATCCCTCATGTTATGTTTCCATCAACAACATCAATGAAATTCTTGCAACAATCTCTCCAAACTTCTAAATAATCATCGGGCCATTTCAAATTTTTAGCCCCCATCTCTATTGGTAGTTTTTTTGAGGTCCAACTTTAAATAACCATTACTTGGGCTCAAGACCTCCTTTTTTATTATCTTTTTATTTGAGGAAAAATTCAGTGCTCTTTGTAGTGGTGCAATTAGTTTTCTATTTTGGTTCCCGGTTTTTCTAACAATTGTATATTATCATATGTGTTGCTAAATTGTTCTCATTTGGGAAATTTTAGGGCTCCATTTGGACTCCTACAATAATATTTTTTCGTGCAATTTTTTTGAAAGTGCATATTTTTTGTGTTATTTTAGTGGCTTGATTAGATTGATCACATTCTATCTAAAAATATTACTTTGAATTTATGACCTTGGTAGTTGTATGCATTAATTTAATTTCTCTTCATTGTTTTTGCCAATTGGCACCTATAATCACACTAAGAATAAAGTGATAATACCATATATTGCTGGGGAGGTCTTATGATTGAGTGACTTTTTGGGGGTAATCTTATACTTTTATTGGATTAAGTCTCTTGATTGGTCTATTATGTGATTAAATTTGAGGAGTTTATCATGGGTATCAAAACACTCCTATCTATAACTAGGTTGAATAAATGGAACTATAAGTCTTGGAGAGATGGAATCCTAAGACATTGTAGGTGGCTTAATATTTTCCCTATCTCTATGGACTAGTTCTTAAACCATCATTGTATTAGAAGAGAGTTTTATGGGATATAAATACTAAACATATCCTAGGAGTAATTGGTTGTAGTTGTGATAATGATACAAAAATGGCCACTGATGGTATTGAGTTCCGTTGTGATCTTATGAAAAAAATTTGGGAGATGTATGGAGACTCAAATGAACCTCCATTCCTAGAGGATCTTGTTGTAGATTCTCTTGTTCCATTGGATGAATTTCAACCAATTGATGATAAAATAACTAAAGTGTTTTTTGAATGGGAAATATTTGGTCATCTTGATGACAAGGAGAATTCTAAAAATCATCCTTCTCCTCCTATAGAGACTTCTATTGAAACTTCAATATCTATGTCTCCTAATATAGATTTAGAGGGTACATGTTCTTCATTTATGAGTTAACATCTTGAAGTTGAGGAATCTAGTAATTTAGCATAAGTAGAATCATGTGATGTACACACTAAGGAATTTGGTTTGGACAATCTTCAGGATGTATAGTATGGTCATTTGAATCTTGGTATTTTTTCATCTACTAAGGTTCTAGAGACATGTGCTAACATTCTATATCCTTCATCTAACTATTGCTTTTGATGATACTAGTGTTGTTACATCCATGGATTCTTGCGTTTTAGTGTACTAGGGTATTCATTGTCTTCCAAATAAAACTACTTGGGATGAGGATTTGAAAGAATTTTTTGGTTTATTTTGTGTCTTATCTTGCAGACTTGAACGAAACCATTGAGGATATCCATCTTCTCTTTGATATCACTTTTTATGGATTTGCATCATCTTCTTCAAATGTTGTTGGGGAGAATTTTTATCCTTTTGTTACTTCTCTTTCCCATCATTTTTCATAGTTTCACATTAGTGTGGAGACCTTTGATCAAAATTTGGAGTCAACTTTGTCTTTAGACTATGTTCTACATCAATTTGTATTAGTTTATAGATTGTAATCTTCTTCAATGTCTCTTGGAACACGTGATTTGATTGTGTCATATTTTAGAATAAACTTAGAGAAACTTGAGTAGAATTCGGAGACATCACACATCATCCTTCTTCCCTCATCTTCCTTTCAATAATGGTAATACATAATACATACATTCTTAGTTTTTTTTCTTTCTAAGGGGAGGAATATTGTTCAATGTGATTGGATCATCTTCAACATTCATTGTTGCGCATCTACCATCATTACAAGAGAATCTATTTTGAGAGGGGGCTGCATAATATATCTTCTTCTTTCTTATCGGGGGACTTTTTGATGGAGAAATTGACAATGTGACATAATATGGGTGATTTTCACCTTACCTCTGGGTGAGTGTAGGATCATCGGGGTCCAAAAAGTGGCGATATGACAAAAAAGTGGTTGATGACTTATTTTTATCCAAATTTGATGAAGCGAAAAGGGTTTATTGAGAAAATTTCCAGCTTTCCACAATACAAGATATGCCTTATTTGGAATTAAATAGATATTTATTATTTATTTTCTACATGCATTCTGACTAAAGTGCTCATTGTAAAATATCTATAATTCTTAATCAATTTCACATTTTTTGAATCCGAAAAATGTGACACATTCTATGCTTCACATGATATAGGATAAAAAAAGAAAAATTGAATTTAATAATTTTTTGATAAAGTTATCTTGGTCAGAAAAACAAGTTTTAATATTTTTGAAAAAAATTTAATAAAAAAATCATAACTAATTATTTAATTGCAAAAAAAATTAAAAAAAATGCAACATACATTGAAATTTCAAATTTTCACCAAATATACACTTGCTTTTTATTTTTTTCCCGAAAATTTAGTACTACTACATTGAAATTTCAATTTTTCACCAAATAGATTTACTCTTTTTTTCTAAAAAGGGAATACTATCTTAGAAACTACATTCAATTTGCTACTAATTTTGTTCTTACATATTTTTTAAATCATGTTAATAACTTATTCAAATTTTTTATGTCAAGTTTCCTAACTCTATTTTTCTAAATTGTATTACCATTTAAGGGCCTAGTTTGGACCCCCACGATCTTGCACTGACCCCTCTCCTAAAAAAGATAATAAACCTTTTCATCAATTACCTTCCAAGGTCTTGGGGATCATGTTATGATCACACTATATTGCTAAGTGGTTGTAATGTCGCAAAATTGCACCTAGGGACAATTACACATTTTTTCACTTTTCCTAGCATTTATGACACCCTAGAGCATTAATGACAAAAATTCAATGAGTCAAAATTTCACAATTCTAACACCATGTGGACCAGTGGTGAAGCAACAACAATCTAGTGATATGTTTTCCAAAAATCAAGGCCTTGGATGCCTATGTGGCGTGCTAGCATCCTGGTAGCTTTTTGAGTTTAAAATGAGGAATATGAAATATTGACTCTTGACACATCCCTTGGTAGTCAAGATCTCAGGTGTGACAACTCTTTGTTGCCTTTGCATGCAATAAAACCCCTCATTTTCTCTCATTTTGGGGGTTCAATCCATTCGATGAAGCTCTCACTTTAGTTTCACTCTTGAGTTTCTCTCCATCCTTGACAAGAAACACTTCTACAAAGCGAAGCCATGCTGGACTAAGGTCCCTCCAACAGCTATAGCTCTCAAGCAAGCATTTAATGGTGTGTCTGTGCACTCTAGAGAGGGTCTAGGACCGTGGGTAATGCTCTCTCTCACTCTTTTCTACTTGTTCAATTTCTATCTAGTGGTGCGGGTTCTACTCTTGAAGCAAGTTTTTCTTTCACAACATACTTTGTCCATTTTAGTTACACTCCTTTCCTATCTAGTTGTCTGTGGAGGTGGGAACACCAAAACGGGGGTCTGATTGATGTAGACCCCTATACAACCCCAAAATTTTCCCTTGGTTCTTTTGTGTGGAGGTTGTAAAGTGGAGCTTGGAGTGAAGACTCAAATGTCCAGTTGAGGGTAAGTTTTCTCCTAGTTCTCCTTATGCTTTTCTTGAAGTTTTCATTCTTTGTTTCAATATTTTTTTTAGTAGACCTTAGATTTGAGTTAGGAAGTGAGACCTTATTCTTCCTCTCTAAGTTCCTAAGCTTTCTGTTGCTCAATACACCAGTGCGACCACTTGGATGAAAGTGCATCACGCTGGCATCCTGAATCCTTGTTGTTGTCCTTTGGTTGAGAGCTCCTCTATCTAAGGTAGGAATCTAGAAATTTTCCTCTCAGAATTTGAAGTAGTTTTCTTTGAAAGTTAGAAAATTCTCATTTCCTTTTCCATTTCTTCATTCTATTTATGTTGAGGTGGATAAGCGAAATTCGTTCCCTGATGATCTTTTGAGAACAAAGAGACACATATGCAGTGAATCCCTCTTATCTCACATTTTGGTGAACCCAACGTGAAACATGTCGGATCTATTTTTACAATTCTTCCATGTTTATCATAACATATTCTCTAAGGAAGATTTTTATATGCTGGATGATGCTCTAGATGACTTCTTAGAAGTGCCTTCCTCTATCTATATTTTTTTCGAGTGAGCTTCCTCTCTGCAAGTTGGGGAGTCGGTAAACATTGTGGTGGTCTTTGTGGCTCCTCCAAGCCCTAAGAAAATCATCATTTACCTGGTCCCAACTATCCCTTCTCCAATGGAGGATCAATTTTTTCTATGTAATTTCATATCGAAATGATTCACCGGATTCATATTCAAGGTTCATAAAGGCTACGGTCTCTACTTCTTACAATGTATTTGGGAACACATACAATAAAAGAAGAAACAAATAGAACTTGGATCAACAACCTTTTTTTCTTGCATATCAGCCTACTCAAGTCCCTACTTCTTTACCACCTTCTCAACCAAGTCTTCCTTCAACACTTAAACCTACTACAAAAGCACCAAGTGATTATGATCTTATCGATTAGCTCTGTGTTACTCCGAATAATATCTCACTTTGGGATTTTCTTTAGACTGCTCTGATTTATCAAAAAATTCTTGAGGAACCCTTGCATAAATCACTCTTGCCTACCTCCACTAGGCCTATAGATTTTAATGTGTTGTTGGCTCATATTCATGCAGATTCATCAAATATTACATTCCATCTATAAGATCTCCCACCTCTGGATGTGTAGAAACAAGCAAATCCTTTGATGATTATAATTAATGTTAATAATATTGGCATTAGGCATACCCTCATTGACACAAGCTTGACCCTCAAGATTTGCAATATCGACCTACTACCAAAGATTAAAGTTGATTCATCTTCTCTAGCTACTTCTTTGTACATTCATGGGTTCGATAATGTTGGTCACTAAGCTCTTATTTGGTTTATGTGATGCCTAGCCCTTTTCCTTACAATCTTCTTTTGGGGAGACCTTGGATTCATGCTATGGGTGCCATAACATCTACTTTACATCGTTCTTTAAAGTTTTTTGAAAATAATTAGGTGTTCATGGTAAAATCTGATCCAGAAGCTATTCACCTTTCTAAGTTAGTTGTTTCTAGTCGGGCTTTAGTTGTCTTCACTCTCAAGAATTGTATCCCATATTTAACTATTGACACTATGATGTGTTCCTCGGTGATACCCTTTGTGGAGGTTGTCCCTGAAGTGAATGTTGTTAAAGATGAACCACCTAAATAATAATGTCCTAAGTATTCCTCATCCATTTCTTCTTCTGAAACAAATTCTTTCCTTGGTAATGATTAGGGCTCCTTGGAATTTTCTAAATTCTTCATTGCAGAATATAAGGTGAGCCCCACTCATCTAGAATTTCTAAATGTCTCTAACATAAAGGTGGACGATGCTCCTATTGAGGAAGAGAACTATGATCCTATCTAGGAGAATAATCGTTCCCCTATTGAGGAGAACAGTACCACTCTTGCAAAATAGATTAATGATTGTGAACAATATAAAGGATATAGGTGTGCTCTTGTAGATGCATTTGATGTTCATTGGTGGAAAAAACTCCTCTACGTGGAGCCATCGCCTCCCGAAGTTCTACAAACCTTCTATGGATTTGGATATCAACTCGCTTCTCGATATGGCTATGGATAGAAAGATCTAGGGCATATTGAGCAAGGAATTCAAGTCCCTATTTAGTTTAAGCCGTGAAAGCGATATCTGGGTTTGGGATGCTCTATCAAACAATCTAAGAAGAAAGCTTGGTGGAGTGTCAATATGATTTCGATTGAACCACTTACTTTGGTCCATCTTGAATTAATAGAGGATAGGGGCAGGACAAGAAGGTCCCTTTAGATGTATTCTTTTCAGATGAAGTACTTGAGGAATTCCTAGGTGCCTACTCCCCTTTGCCTCCCTTTCATCACAAAAGTTGATACTCATATTGCTTGCTTGAATGAGAATATTTTGGAGAATCTATCTTAAGTGTTGATGAGGAGGACCCTCTATCCAATGTTGGTGATTATATTCCAATATTGCATCCTAGAGATGGTAGTTCTCTCCTTAAGGGAGAAACTACTGAAATCCCTATGGATCCTAGGTCTCCTAAAAATGTGATCAAGGTTGGAAAGTGCCTCTCTCTGAAGAAGCTGAAGAGCATTATGACCTCCTACATTCTCATCTTGATATATTTTCTTGGATGTATGAGGATATGCCTAGTATTAATGAGTATATAGTGGTTCACAATACTATCTTATGTCCCAACACCAATCCAGTTAAGCAAAAAATCTGAAAGATCAATCCCAGGGTGGTGTTGATGGTTAACACTAAGATAGAGAAGCTGTTGAAAGTAGGCTTTATCTATTTGATTGATTACTCCCCTTGGATTTCAAATATTTTCACCATTAGTAAACTTGATGGTTGTATTTTTATATGCATTGAATTTCATGACCTCAATAAGGCTTCTCTTTAGGATGATTTTTCATTACCTAATATAGATATGATTGTGGACTCGACTGTTGGCCATGCCTTACTATCTTTCATGGATGACTTCTCGGGTTACAATTGGAATTTGTATTAATCTAGAAGATCAATACAAGATAGCCTTTACTACCCCTTGGGGTACTTTTTATTATGTGGTTACTCCATTTGGGTTAAATAATGCAGGAGCTACTTACCAATGGGTGATGACCCTAATATTTCACAACTTTATTCATAAGATTTTAGAAGATTATGTTGATCACATCTTGGTGAAATATATAACCCATCAAGATAATGCAAAGAACCTTCGTCTTATTTTTGAGAGGCTTCAACTCTATAAGATGACACTTAATCCTCTTAAGTGTGGCTTTGGCATAGATGCTGGAAATATTTTTGGGTTCATAGTATCCAATCATGGAATCAAAGTTGACACAAATAAGATCGAGCTACCATTAACATGCCTCCACCTAGGAACATTACTGAGTTACAAATCTTACAAGGGAAGATTTAAACAATTCAAAGATTCATATCTCAGCTGGTTGATTGCACCCTTCCCTTCACTCATCTATTAAAGAAAGATGTTCAATTCATATGGGACGAACAATGCTAGAAAGATTTTGAGTAAATCAAAGGCTATTTGGACAATCCTCCTATATTAAGGTCCACTATGCAAGATATACCCTTTCTACTTTACCTCATAGTATCACCATATGCTTTGGTGACATTGTTGGCTCAGTATGATGATGTCGGGAAAGAGAGAGTGGTCAACTACATTAGTCATGATCCAGTCAATTATGATACTCATTACTCTTTTGGGTGATGTTGCTTTTTTACATATGACATAAAGTCTGTTACTTAGAAGTCGATAAAGGGTCAAGCTATTGTTGATCCGTTGGAAGATTCTTCCTCATCTCACTCCTTCTCAGGTTTGGATTTATTTCTTGATGAGAATTTTTTTGCAATCAATTATGATCTTGATTGGGAAATGTACTTTGATGGATCAAGATGTCAAATTGGTTTTGGAGTAGGTGTGGTTCTAATATCACCCAAAGGTAGAATAGTCCCTATCTCCTTTCGATTAGACTTTCCTTGCACTATAACATCATTGAGTACAAAGCTCTCATTACTTTTTTACATGCTACAATTGGTTTAAAAATAAAACATCTTTGCATCCTAGGTGATTATGAGCTTATTGTGAATCAAATTACAAAAACCTACCTAGCTAAGCAAATTAAGTTGTCTCTATATCGAGACCTTTCTTTTTCCTTGATTAATCAATTCTCCTCTTTCATGATAGATAGTGTCCCTAAGAGGGAGAATAGACATGTAGGTGCCATGGCAAGCATTGCTTCCCTGGTACCTTTAGATGAGGATACGAAAGAATACCACTTCGTGGTTCAAGTCCTTTGGACCCTAGCTATTTTCGATCAACCTAAACCTGATGTCCTGGTGTGTTCTCATGTGGACTCAGGAGAATAGATCTCTAATAGCTAAAATTACCTAAAGACTAGAAACTTTCTCGATGATGCAACAAAAAAATGATCGCACTTGTATACGAAATCTTTCAGCCCATTATGTTTTTTTGTTTGATGTCCTCTATTGGAAATCTTATGAATGACTTGCTTCTTCAATGTCTCACTAAGGTAGAAATACCCCTTGCCCTTAAAGAAGCCCATTTAGGCTCTAAGGGTGGACACTGTGGTTGTAAATCCCTAGTGAGGAAATTGATACACATGGGGTACTTTTGGCAAACGATGTAACAAGATTCCTTCAATTTTGTTAAAAAGTACCTACAATGTCAACAACATAGTCATCTTAGTCATGCACCCGCACAAGAGTTATAAACCCAAACCTCTCCTTGGCCATCCATAAAGTGGGGCCTAGATATCATTGGAAAAGTATCATGTCCTTCTTCTAAGGGACATACTTTTATCATTACAGCTACAAATCACTTTATGAAGTGGGTCAAAGTTATCCCGCTTCACTCTACAAATACTAAAGCTATTTGTAGTTTTCTTCTAAATAACATTATCTCTCATTTTGTATTGTCTTCTACACTTGTTTTCAACAATGGTATTCCATTCAAGAACAAGGAAGTAAAGCAATTATTGGAGAATTTTTACATTCAAAATAGATTTTCTACACCTTATTATCCTCAATCTAATGGCCAAGCAGAAGCGTCAAATAAGACTCTTGAGTTCATTCTTCATAAAATAGTTAATAAGCATGGTAAGGTTTGGCATATTCAATTAACATATTCTTTATGGGCCTATCACATGAGTGTTTGTACGGTGACAAGGATGACACCTTACAACCTCATGTATGGTGTCGAAGCTATCATACATTTGCATCATACACCATTATTATGAGACTTATTATGAGACTTATTATGCTAATCATTTGCATCAGCTAGAGATTCTTGATGAGTGTCAATTACAAGCCCTCAATCATTTTAAATCTTATCAATGATCGCTATCAAGAAAGTATAATCAATATGTGCTTCCTAGGACCTTCAAGGTAGGTGACCTAGTTCTCTATGAGAATCAGAGAAATTTAAATGCATCTCCTGATTAGAGGGGAAATTTAATCCTAACTAGTTAGACCCTTACATTGTATTCTCCTTGTATGGTTAGAGTGCATATGGATTATCATCTATGGATGGAACACGTCTAAAAGACCTTATTAATGTGATTCATCTTCATGGATACTATGTGTAGTGTCTAATGTGTCATGTGTATGGTGTTCACTCTTTAAGAGTGGTAGCACTGCATATGTTGGAATTATTCATTAACATATTATGAAATTTTTTGAGTTATGATGTGATCATGTGTGTGTGTGTGTGATATATAGACATATGTCTTACTATGTTGTCTATTCATGCATAACATTACATATTTTAAGGTAGTTAGATCAGCATTGTATTTAATTAACATACACCCATGTGTGTTCATTAATTTATGATAGAATCTAATGTAAACAAACATCCTTATATGGATAACATCCATAGCATCAACATACATTCAAATAAAGAAGCATGCATATCAAAATACACAATGCCATGATATTAGAACTAGTATCTTGTATATATGTATATATCAAATGTCATGTACATGTATCAGGCCACTACCATCAAAAAATGAGTGGCTACTTAATATGTGTCAATGTCTATATAAAATATCTATAATACATATATATATCCCTTGCTACAAAATTGATGTACAAAATGGGAGCACCCTAAGGCTACAACATGTAGCTCCCAAAGCCCTTAGGCCCTAGCTATTGCTATGGCCTTGGAGGAGGCTACATAGTGGTGATGGATCTTGAGTGACACGAGCATGATCCCTACAGGGATGCACACATCACTCTAATCTCCCCCTAGAGGGATGCTATAGTCATCCATGTGCACAAAAGCTCTTGTTGCAATTGTTTATCACCTGTCAGGATCATGGTTGTCAACTTCATATCAAGGCCATCAAGATGGCTCTGTAGGGCATCACACGTCTTCTTAGTGGCATCAACCCTTGTCACTGTTATGTATCACTCTACAAGTTCCATCTGTAGCTCCCTCGATAGCTATTCGTGCTACCCCTGGAATGTGGTAGAATCCGCAACTCCCTACACGATCTTGGCCCCTCACTCCTCATAAGTGGTCCTCATATGTGCTATCATCTTGAATAGGTGGGTATGTTTCCCTATGAAAACTAGCTAGTATGCCTCGAGGACCATCCCTTGGATGGGCATGTTAGGGGCCACCTCTGATATGCACTAGGTTATCAACCTAGTCCATCCGTGTACATCCTTTGTAAGCACAAAAAAGAAAGATAGAATCAATATCACATGGCATATCTGTGTAATCATAAATGAAGAAAACCAAAGTTACTTAAATATAAATAGCATACTCAGTATACCTAGGTCCCCTAGCTGCCAAGAAGAATCAGGGTAAGGAGAAACACTAGGACCCATGCCACCAATTTTTGAGGCCGCTCCTGGTGCTGCTAGAGCTACTGTCATTGTGATAGTAGAAGCTGCTAGTGGTGCCAATAAGATGGGGATAGCTGGTGGAGGATATGATCTCCTCTGCCACTAGCTCAATCTTCATGATGCTTTTAGTCACTCCTCCTCCTCCTCCTGTGGTATCTCCTACTCCTCACCCTACCCTGTTGTGCACTTTTGCACAGACACCCCAATGAAAGTAGCGACCCTCTTTTTATCTCCTTTTTCTTTCTTTTTTGGTCCTTTGGCCCTTTCTATTTTTGGGTTTTTCTTGCATGGGCATGTTCTTTAATGTTTATCTTGCTTGTTAGAAGGGTCCATCTATGATGTATATTGAAAATTCTAAGTTTTGGACTCATTTCGGGTTTTTCACTGCTTTTGGGAAAATCCACTCTTGATGGATTTTCTTGGATTCCTTTTGAAATCCGGTGACAGCTGCTATTCATTGAAAATCTGGAGATTCTAGTCCTTTGCAAAATTCTATTGGGATTGGATTTCTCTGAATGTCTACCACCTTGTCAAATCCCCTATTTCTGGGTTGACCCGTCTTGACTGCATTGATTGTGTGATTTCGTGGTGGCTATTAAGTTGACTTTTGGGAAGATTTATGCCATTTAAGTGTTTATCATTTGCTTCCTATTTTTTCTAGAGTGCTTGAGCTTGAGTGTTGTTGCTGAATTGGGTGTTTGGAGCTGGAGTCAATCATTGCAGTTGGATTTTTTGGAGACCATTTGTGCTTTGCTTGGTTTTTGAGGTTGTCTTGCCGACTTCTATTGTTTCAATTCTTCTATCTTCATGGTATGTACATGATGCTCCCCCTTCTTTTGATGAATTAATTGGATTCCTTCATGGTTTGCATGTTTGAACTATGAGTCGAAGTGTTGGTGTGGTCGGGTTTGGTGATTTGAGCTTGCATTTTTGGTCTTGTCCATTTAGGGTTCGAATTCCTACATGATTGAGTGATTGAATGTCTCGCAGTTGGGGTTTTCCCATTCTGTTAAGATGTTTACCCCAAGTGAGTCCCTGGGCTTGTCCCTTAGCTCCATCATGAGATAGATTGCTTGTATGGGTCAGGGCGAACTAGTTGTCAACCTTGCCATCATGAGAGTCGAGTCCATGTTTATCGTACACGTTCATGGAAAAAATTTAGGGTTTTGTGCCTAAGGCATCATCGCCACTCCATCTCGTTTCCCTTTGGGTGACTTTCAAATTCGAAATTGAATTGTCAGGGGGTTCAAATCATGTTTTTCTAGGCTTCAAATTCTCAAATCCATCATCATTTGATCGATTTGCGGGAGGTCACAGGAAAATGTGAACATCTGAGTTTTCAACATCATCACATAATTCCTTAACTGCCAAAATTTCCCAACCTTTCGATTTTCATTTTGTCTCCCAAAGTGTGCATTGATCTAGATTTCTGCCTCCCTCATGGATTTCCGCTACCTCCAGATTTCCTCGGTTTGTCCGTCCTCTTGCCGATTTCCCAAAAATTGAGTTAAGTGGTGAAAATTGCATTAGTTTCACTGGAATCCATGCCTTTGGAATTTTCCCTAAAATTCTAAGTCTCTTCATTTTCCCGAACTTTGTGAATTATTGTTGTTCTCATGGATTTCCATCCTTGGCAGATTTTTCTGACATTTTGTTAATAAGGGAGAATTGAGGAATTGCATGAAGTTTGCTTAATGATTATGCATTTGATAGTTGACTTAGACTTGTTTTAAGATGCTTCATTATTCTTTATAGTTAATAACAGTTGATTTAATTATTTTCGGATGCTTGTGTGCCTTCTTCGTTAAAATTCTCCTAGCTGGGAATTTCCTAAAATTCCTCTCTAGCCTAGATTCCACGAAAGGGCCGAAAACCCAAACTTTGAAATAGTTAAGTTTTATGAAGTTTTGAGCATTTGGCTTATCATGAGATTTATATTAAGGATGATCTTATATTTTTAATGGATTAATTTGAGTTCGATGTGATCTTTACTATGGTTTCTTGTCAAATGCAAGCTGAATCAGGTAAAGCAATGGTAGGTGGAACCAAGGGTAAGGTAGTGGACCTAGGTGCAAAGGGGTCTTCCATTTCTGAGGTAGAAAGAATCAAGTTGGATATAAAGAGTAGAATTTCAGAGAGCAAGCTCTCCTCTATCTAGTCAAGGGTGACTATTACCAATGTTGGACTATGGGTATATGAGGAGTTCAAGAAACGGATGGCAGCATAGGACCGTCTTCTGCTGGCTAAGAGGAGAGTGGAATTAGGATTGTCCCATGTGGCTAGATTCCCCCCTACAGTGTAGTGCTATTAACTGGTGCTTGAATGTGCACGACACTAAGACAGAGTTACATAGAGGATAATTGGTCCCCAAGGGAGGATTGTAGCAAATTTGAATCATGTATCCATAGCCCAGACCTTTGACATGCCTAACAGGTCTGATGTGCTGGCTTTTGACATGGATGTGGCAAAGAAGTTCTATGAGGAGGATACCATCAAATCCTAGTAGGTTATCAATTCCTGGTTGGAAAAGTCTAAATCCCATTTCTCCAAGTTTCCCAAGTAGTTGGTCAGGCTTAAGTTAGGGAAGGAGTATTATGATGTCATCACCCTTCTTAGTAGGGTGGTAGGATTAAAGAATGCAGGAATGTTCAAAAATTGGATGTTCCATGTTACTGCTAGGATGGAACGGAGTACAGATTACCACTGGTTAGGCATGATAAGTGCCATGATTCATGAACACATGTGTAATGTCCTACAAACCAAGAGTTTCACAATGACCTCTTACCTATTCTATGCTTTGGCTAGGTTTCACCCATACAAGGGGGTGTTTGCATAGGATGTAATTTATGAAGTTTACCCACAACTACACCTGGGTAAATCAAGCTATAGAAGGGTGAATGATGCATTCACCATGTATATCACCAGGCTTCTCCAAGGTGTGGAACATGTCTGGATCTTAGATAAAGCCAAATAATTGATCAAAAGGTTTGGAGCTTGGTTTATCTAGTTCCCAACCTTTTCATACATAAGGATTGATGGTTGTTAGAGGTCTCCATACAGGCTCCCTAGGTACCCTACTGATCATGTTGTGCTCCCAGAAGTGACAAGGCAGATCTGTGACTTTGATGTAATTGTGAAGAGGGAGAAGCACAAGACTGGGTTTGGTGGTAACTTTCCTTAGAGGATAGGCACTAGCAAAGTTTGCCCCTCCATCAAGTCAACATATGCTTCTGAAGAAGAAATGAGCACTCTTGGTCTCTCCTTCCATTCCAAGAGGCCAAGGTTTGATATAACTGTTGAGGCCCAGAAGGAGGCTAGTAGAGAGTACAGCCACAAGGATAACATAGAGGACTATTGGGCCAACCTTGGTGATGAATTTGAAATTAGAAAGAAGAAATTATCTAGGTTACCAGTCAGCTTGGTGCAGTTGTACAACATAAGGGATGTTCCCGACCAGGTTGAGGAGGATGGGAAACTAATCCAGGGCCATAACTTTGATGCTATGAAGGATAAGCCAATTAAATAAGTTGAATGGCTGGAGGAAGAAAAGAAATAACTAAAACAGGTCATGACACCAGTCATCAAGTATACCAAGCTTTGGCTCGAGCATAAGATGTTGGAGTTGGAAAGTGAGGGTGTACAATGCACCTATGATCTCATGGGAGACTTGGAGTCTCACTCTACATCTGAGGAGTCACCTAAATAGCATCACAAAGGAAAAACCAAGGTGGGCTCTCTTTTCAAAATAAAGATTAAGAATGATCATGCAGAGGAGGAAGGAGAAGTAGAGAAACAGAGGAAGCCAATATCCAAGAAAAGGAAACATGTCTCGAGGAGAAAGAAGACTGAGGGAGGTGAGCAAGAAAAAGAAGAGGTCAGTGTTCCCTCACCTAAGAGAAGGAGAATTGTGACTATCACAGAAGGTGGCTTCTAAGGCAGATAATGAAGGTGACACACCTGTGGTAGAAGTGGAGAGCTCGGGAGAGAAGACACAAGTCTACACCAGGAAATCAAGGAATCCTTCTCCCAAGGATGTTGAATTAAAATAAAGTGCTCCCATGACTGCTCCTACCACTAAGCATGAGGACATCCCTCCTCTTCATGAGACTGGAAATATGCCAGATGAACCAAAAGATGTGAGAGATCCTCAAGACCTTGGAGAGGAAGAATTCTAGGAAGGTGATCTCTAAAATGCTAAGGTAGAGATAGATAAGATTCTGCAGTCTCCCTTGGTAGCCTATGAGGATTCACCCACAAGAGGTGAGGAGGAAAGACCTTGTCTAGAGAAAGAAGTGCCAGCTAGGACTACTTCACCAGTACATGAGAAGGAAGATCATAATACAGAAAAGGATGATTTAGCTGAGAAGATTCCTGAGGAGCCAAGCATGGAGAACAGTGTGCTAAGTGTTCAACAAGAACAAGATGGACATGATAAAGTACAGTCAGAATCTACTGTACTAGGCTGGTTAGATAAAGAATTGAAGAGTAAGAAGATTTTGGTACTTGACACTCCTCCCAATTGGGATGAACTTCTAGAAAGCATTGGAAAGGGAAAGACAAAGAAGAAATCCAAATTCATTTCTAGGATTGATAGAGATGAATCAAATAACAGGGTAGTCCATATTGCTACCCCTGCTCTTGAAAAAAATAGAGATGATGTGACTCGGAAGGACTATAGTATTCAAACTATTAACCCGGGGCATGCTTCCATGGAGCAAGATATTGAATAATATGAAGGCTCCAGTTTTGTAATCCTTGGTAGATTGAGGAATGAGGTGCAAGCTAAATCAAAATTGGAAAAGGAAAATGATGAAATTAAGAGATATTTTCAAGAGTTGATGAAACCCTTGCAATCCATCAATGCTTCCTCATCTACTACAGGTTTTCTACCCCAGGAGACAATATCAGAACTCGAAAGAATGAAGAACACCACACATGCTACAGCTGGTTGGTTGCAGGGATTGTAGAGAAAGGGGGATGGGGCCATCAAAGACACCCTTTCAACCAAAGGGGATGCAATGAGATCCTTGGATTGGCTGAATAATGTGCCAACTCAAAATAGGGAGGATGTAGATCTCTTGTTGCAGAAGGCAAGAACTATCATGGGGTATACTGAAGAAAAGTTGATAAGTGAGGGAATTCTTCCTTCCCTAAGAATTACAAATCCTTGGGAATGGTTTGAAATCTTGCTGATAAGGCAAAAGGCTTCAAAGAGGATATGTAAACAAGGAAAGAAGATCGAGGACACTTTGATAGAGATTTACAATAAGTGTGTGTCCTTTGAAGTGATGATAGGGAGAAAGAATTTTGCTCCCAAACATCTTAAATAGGAGCAGTTGAGAAGATGGTGGCGATATTTATATTCTCTAGTCAGTGAGGGCCCTATTATAGAGCATCAACTAGATGATGCAACCACCTACATTGCAGTCATTCATCGATATCAGAAAAATAAGGTGGATTGGTATAAAATAGTGAAATAGTCAAGGGATGATATCAAGTCTCTTGATAGAATAATTAGGGTTTTTCCTATGCCACCTATTGCCCACTTGGATAGGGTATTTTTGGTGGTGTGGGATAGTATGGAGCATGCTAAGGATGGAAGGGGGGGGCTAGTTAATGCAATGCTACATTAGAATTTGTGCTTCCCCATTATTTTTCTTCTTCCTTTGCATGCATTGGACCAAGAATTTTTGGAGACTCCAGGCCGACAAGGATGAAATTTGTGCATTTAATGTACATTTCATATTATTTCGAATATCTCTTGGCCGACCTATTATGTCATCGTTTATTATTGTAAACCCTAATTTGGCTGACCTATCTTGGGGGGTTTCTATAAATTTGGCATTATGCCTCATTTGTAAGGGCTAGATAATTTTTGATATTGGAGCGATTTAAGTAGTGTAGCAAGAGTTAGAGTTAGAAGTTAGTCTATTTTAAAGAAAGCAAGTGTTGTAACAAAATACTAGAATTGTTGTCACTTTGGATAATTTAATGCAAGTGAAGTCATTGTGATTTGGTGCCTTTCTTGTGTTGAGTTTTATCTAGGGTGGTTTGGGTATTCCATTCATTAAAATTACTTTAGTTAATTTGATTTATATTAGATAGTTTAATGGCGTTTAGGGTTTTATGCTTGAAGTGTTTGCAGCGATCTCTAGTCCATACTTTTTGCAGTTAACTAATTGTTCACTGCTTTGCAAGGTTAGCCTCGACTTAAAAATTATGCTTAGTTCGATGGTGAATGTTTGTTCATTTCAGTTAGAACAAGGTTGTTTTGAATGGATGTTCATGATCTTAATATATTTAAAACCCTAGAAGATTGTACTATTTCTATAAGATTGCAAGTTTATCTGGATTGAACAGGAATCAGTTTATGAGGGGTTGGTCCATTTCGAGTATTTCATCTTTTGCATTTTTAATCTTAGGTTTAGAATTAGTCTTAGAAGATATCTCTGAAACCCTTATCTCTTTTTCTATTTCTTTGAAGACTTGGGTTGCATTTGATATCTGAATTATCACCATATTGTTAGATTTGATAGGTTTAATTCTAGTATTCTCTTGTAGTAAGGTCCCTTTGTGATTACCAGCATTCTCACATTTATCACTGAGTTGTTTTATTGCATTATCAAGACCTGACATTAGAGACCTTGGGGTTATCTCTTAAGGCTTGCTAATACATATTTACCTTTCAAGAGAGATAGGATATCATATTATGTCTGAGTTGTTGTTGTGCAGAAAACACCACCAACAAATTGGCGCTAGAAGGAGGGACTGAGTAAGAAAACTGAAGCGTTTCCTCAACACCATTTCTCCTAACAGGTTCAAAAGAAGAACCAAATCTACTCCTGGAGAGGAAGAATTTCAAGAATTGCCAGCCCTACTAGGTCAAGAAGGACTGGAATGAGGGGAGAGTCATCATTCACCTAGCTACTTCCATCACTGCCATAATCCTCATCTTCACTAAGGTCATCTCCATCTAATTCTGAGGACATTTTTATTTAATAACCTTAGGAATTGCTAAATCAGCCATTACCGCCCCCACCTCCACCAATGGCTTTCCTTCCCAACAATCTGTCCCCCTTGATCTTCAATAACTACAATGTTATGCCCAAGAACCCAAAGAACTTTTATTATAAGTTCCATATTAATGACCCCAATAGAACAATTGAACAACATATCTGGATTTTTCAGACTCACCTTAGGGACAGAGGAATCAATCATGAGGATGTAGCATGTAGGTTTTTTCCTTATTCCTTACGAGAGGATGCCTTTTTTTTGTATAACCATTTGCCTATTGGGTCTATTAGGGATTGGACTGGATTGGAGACATCATTTCTACAAAATTTTAAGATTCCTATAAGTCTGGATGAACTTTATCTCCAGTTCACCAAGGTCAAGAGAGAAGTCAATGAGCCCATAGGATCTTTTAACAATAGGTTTCATTGAGCTTATACCCAACTGCAGGCTCCTTATGTTGTTGACGAGGCCACTGTGTTAGAAGTCTATTATGAGGGTCTTGATAGTCTAACAGCTACATTCATGAAATGGAGAAACAACCCTCCTACTACTCTACTTGATGCCTACATAGAGGCTGTAAAGGTTAGTACTGCCCTAAGGCAACACCTATCTAGGCCTTTTCCATCACTTGGACCAACTAATCATCCTGGGTAGATCCCAACTCTTAATCAAGCTTTGGCCAACCATACCCCTATCATGAATCCCATACCCCAATTTCCTTTGGTTCCTTACCTAGGACTAGCTATGAGTCAAGTTCCACCCGTGGTCAATTATCCTCAGAAAAATGTAAATCAACCTCTTCATCCACAATCTCAGGCGAGTTTTCCCACATATCTGTAGAATTCTGAACTATTGAACCAATCTCTAAATATTAGTACTACAGAAGGACACCCTCAAAATGATAATACAGATCAGCCTCCATCTAGGAACCCTGACATGGAGAGATTAGATGAATTGACTGAACAAGTGAAGAAGCTCAACATGGAGGTAACTTATCTGAGAAACCAAAACAGTTAGCTCCAAGCTGCTCAAAGGAGAATGCAGTCTAATCATAATAGAGAAAGTCAGGAGACTCAGCCCGAGTAGCATTTTGATATGGGACAACATAATTATGATAGAGGACAAAACTATGATAAATGGAAGTCTTTTGGCTAGAATTTTGACAGAAGGAAAGTTGGTGGATAGGGGTATGACAGGAGGCAGCCACCTAGACAAAACATGACTTGGAATACAAGGCCTAACAATGGAGTTGTCTCTACTCCCTTGGATCAACCAACCAATCAAGAAAAACCTCCAAGTGATGTGTATTTAGTTGAGGTAGCTTTATTAGGACATTGTAGGCTCCATAAAATGAGTCAACATTCTGAGCTAGAGTGTCTAGAGTTTTAGGCAACAAATTTAATTTTTCAGTATGAGGTGGAAAATAGTGCAAGTAGTCATGAGTTGCTTCCATCCACCCCTTATGATTCATTAGTACTGGTGCTAAATCATGCTCCTTTTCCACAAAGCAAGGAGAATGTGCCTGAAGAGGAATCAGGCTAGCTTAGAGAGGAAGCAGAACAAGTGTGCAATGAAGATGAGATCACACAGTTATTTGATGAGAACCCTATAAATGAAAATGGCCCTAGGGATGAGGAAGAAGCTTCTGTTGAAGAAGTACAAACATTCCAGCGGTCTAGGAGGCCCTTTTACTACATCTATTCCTTTGAACAACTTCACTACACCTCCAGATCCCAAGGCTAATAACAGTCCAGCATATCCATAGGTGCCTAAGCAGTACTTATCTGAGGATCAGGGACTGATGGATTTATCAAAAGGGTAGATTGTAGAATCAATCAAGGACAAAGTAATGGAATACCCGAAGGAGGTTCCCACTGATCTGGGTGCTGAACAATTGGCTACATATGTCACGGAGGAGCTCAATAAATTGAAGGTAAGTCTCTCTACATTTGAATTATTAAGAGTTCCACCTATTAGAAATGCAGTCTTAGGAGATTATAATGTAAGTTTAGTAGCGCAAGATAAATCAATCAGTGAGGGTGCCAATAAAGCATCTAGTTCTCACATAGCAAAAATTCAGAATAAGGATTAGAGTTAGATTTACTTACCACCTGGAGACAAAGGAAAAGAGAAAGATAAAACTCAAGTTTCTCTGGTCGATACACCCTTAACTCTATTTCAAGGGAAAATCGACACTCCCCCTTTCCTTATCTTTGTCTGTATAGTTGGTAAGAATGTCCACAGTTGCTTGGTGGATTCGGGTGCTTCTACCAATGTAATGTCTTTTGGTGTTTGTAGAGATTTAGGTATTACTCCAATCGATTCCCAAAAGAAGGTCACTCAACTGGATAGAACTAAAGTTAACATTATAGGGGAATTGATTATGATTCACATGCAAGTTTCCTCTTACCCTAGAATCCAACAAGTTATTCATATATAGGTAGCAGATATACCTGATGCTTATGGTTTGAACTTGGGAAGAGAATTTATAGAGGCTCTGAATGGATATGTATCAACTGATCACTCCCATATGTGGCTCCCGTGGAAGGGAGTTCCAAATCAGATCAGGATTGAGAGGGAACAAAAAATGAAGTACATGATCACAGAATACCAGAATACTTAGAATGAGGTACTAATATTAGAGGTAGGCATGGGTAACTATGTGCTTGTGGTACCTATTGAGGAATACGAGACAAAAGAAGTATTGATGCTACATACTATGCCAATTGATTTCACAGCTGAATCTAGTAGTACGGGACCCCTGGTAGAACCAATTGATGATGATGTTCTTGAGGATCAATATCTTAGTTTGTTGGATAATTTCCAAGATTTCATTTAGAAGTGCATTGAGGATCAAGTTCATCTGGGTAGAGGGATGAATTTTGGAGAATTAATTTTACCCAATTGGTGTAGAGTTCACAATGCCTCCCATTCTGAATCAGATTGTTGTTTGTGCTAGACTGTAGTGGAACAAGTGTAGAAACATTTCAATCCTATTTTGATAGTTGAAATCAATGCCCCTAATATCCAAGGTGGTCCTAAAGGAAATAAAGGGGTACTTGCTAAAGTTTCCCTAGCAGTAATGATGTAAAAGACATAGTAAAGAAATCTATGGTTGATGGTTGTTGGACTTTAAGGTTTGATGGATCTAAATCTACACAAGGAGCTATGGTAGGACTTGAGTTAATCAGTCCCAGAGGTAAAAATTTCTTTTTTTCTCATAGACTTAGTTTCATTGTACGAATAATGTAGCAGAATATGAGGCTTTGATTCATGGGTTGCTCATGGCACTTAAGAAATAGGTCAAGGTTCTGTAGATCTTTGGAGATTTTGAACTAGTAGTCAAACAGGCCAGGAGGCAGTATTCATGTCATGACAGAAAAATGATCAATTACAAACATAGGTTATGGGACCTTATTGAGGGGTTTGATGCCTTCAACATTCAACTAATACCACATAGTAAAAATCAAACATTGGACTCTCTTTCTCAGACGGCTAGTACTTTGCAACCCTTGTCTCTTTCTGGACTAAAGAATTTTATAATAGAACTGACCCCGGTACCTTCAGTACCTAACAATGTAACCAATTTCTAGGTCTTTGAAGATGATATGCATATTTTGGACTTCAACACGAGCTCAGATGTTTTTGCTTCTTAGATTATTGATGAAAGTGAACCTCAAGAAGCAGAGATGGATTTGGAAGGATTAATCAATTTGAAGACTAATACTATTCCAAGTGGAATGGTCCAGTTAGAGAGGATTTTTGATCTGGATAAGGTCAGGGATCAAGAACAAGGTACCAAAAGGGAATCCATCAGCGGACAATGCGAAACATAGAATATGGGGACTCAGGACCATATCAAGAATGTCTTCATTAGCAAATTGTGTACTCCAGAGGAGAGAAAAGGGATTATTCATGCATTACATACCTATCCAGATGTGATAGCCTAGAGCTATGAAGATTTGAAAACTTATGACACTTCAATCATAACTCATACTATCCCTCTGAAGCCAGGAATAAGGCCCTTTAGATAGAGGCAAAGGCCCATCAATGCTTTACTGGAGTCCATAATTCAAAAGGAAGTATAAAAGATGCTATATGCCAGTATCATATTCCTACTTAGGCATTCAACCTAGGTTGCAAATTTTGTTCCTGTGAGGAAAAAGAATGTGGAGATCAGACTATGAGTGGATTTTAGGAACCTTAACAGAGCATCAGATAAAGACAATTATTCGGTTGCTTTGTTGGATGAGGTACTCCAAATCATCAACGGGTCTTAGATGATGTCTTTCCTCAATGGTTACTCTGGATATAATCAGGTTATGGTACAATATGAATATAGGCACAAAAATGCTTTCACCGCCAAGTGGGGTTATTTCATTTATAGTAGGATGCATTTTAGATTGATCAATGCAGGAGCTCCCTTTCAGAGAGCCATGAACATTGCATTTATGTAAAGTGTTTCACATAGCCGATATGTGTAAAGTGTTTCAGAGGTGTAGAGAGTTCGGCATATCTCTTAATCCAAAGAAATGCATCTTTGGAGTAATAGAAGGAAAATTGTTGGGACACATTCTTTCAGAAAAGGGTATTGCTATTGAACCTGAATGATTGGAGGCCTTAGTTAAAATCCAACCACCCGTCAGTAAAAAGGAGATGAATTCATTCTTCAAAAAAATTAACTTTGTACGTAAGTTCATCATGGGGTTTGCTGAGATACTCAAGCCATTGAATGTTATGTTGAAGCAGGAAGCTAAAGTTGAATAGAATACATAAGCCAAACAAGTATTTGTAGAAATCAAGAGGGCTATTGTTGAAGCCCCAGTTTTGGTGATTCCTGATTATGATAAACCATTCTACATATATTCATTTGCTTCTAATAACTCCTATGCTAGCATGTTGACTCAAAAGTCTGGTCAAGGGAATGAGCATCCCATATCATTTATGAGTGCCCCTCTGAAAGATGCAGAACTGAGATATCCAAGTTTGGAGAAGCTAGCTTATGCCTTCGTTTGAGCTGTGCAGAAATTTAGACATTATATTCTTAGAAAAAAGTTCTTTGCAATAGTCCTGGATCCCGTAGTTAAGATGTTGTTAATGCAAAATGAATCGGGAGAGCACAAAGCCAGACGGGTAACTATGTTACAAGAATATGATATTGAGATCCAGCCCATGAAGTTGGTAAGAGGCTAAGGAATTACAAGGACAATGGCAAAAATGGATCCTGATCTTGTGGCCCAACATTATAATCTTGAGAATGTTTCTCCAAGATATTGGTATGATGATATTATCCACTATCTGTTGAACCAACAATGTCTAGCTCATCTGAATGTTGTACAGCGAAGGGCATTACATTTGAAAAGTGTTGGCTTCATGCTAAAGGGAGCTATCCTATACAAAAGAAATCATGAAGGTGTTTACTTGAGATGCTTAGGGCGTCAGGAGACTGAAAGGGTTCTTTTAGAATTCCATGATAGATATGGTACTGGTCATGGATCTGCATTATCAACGGCAAACTAGATCCTGAGAGCTGGTTATTATTGGCCTACACTATTCAAAGACACACACAACCATGTCACAGCTTGCCATATATGTCAAACCACAAAAAGTAAGGAAAAATGTGCAGCCCTCCCACTTCAGCCAGTCATTGAGGTAAAACCTTTCACACAGTGGGGAATGGACTTCATAGATCCAATCAATCCACCATCCTCTATAGGCCACAGGTATATTCTTACTATTACTGATTATTTTACGAGATGGACTGAAGCTCTCGCTTGCAGGCAATGTACTTCTGAGGTGGTAATTGATTTCATTGAGTCAGGTATTATTAATCACTTTGGATCTCATGTATCTTTAGTTTGTGATAATGGTCCTACTTTAGCATCATTGAAATTCTTTAATTGGACCTTTGATCATGGAATCATAATTATTTTTCCATCCAATTTTTACCCTCAAGGTAATGGTCTAGGTGAGTCTTCCAATAAGAATCTCTTGACAATCATTCGTAAATTATTAGAAAGAAATCCTAAGGACTGGCATACCCAGCTTCGGTTTACCCTCTGGGTTGGCCATACTAGACAGAAGGCTTCCATAGGGACTTCTCCTTACCACCTAGTATATGGGCTCGAAACGGTGTTTCGCATTTAGTTTAAGATCCCCATCCTGTAGTTCATTAATGCATATTATGATGAAGGGTATAGGCAAGAGAATAGACTTGCTGAGTTGTTACATCTTGAAGGAAAGAGAGATGAATCCCTTGAAAACTTTCCCAAACACCAGGGTGTAGTTAAAAGATGGCTTGATAGGAGAGCTAAGGTAAAAGCCTTTATAATTTCTGACTTAGTTCTATACTAGGATAAAGCCCATGACCACAAGGTATAGCATGGTAAATTTGACAAAATATGGCTTGGCCCTTACCAGATTTAAGAGATCTTGGGGGATAATGCTTTTCACTTGAAAACTCTCACTAGGGAGGATATCCCACTACCCGTCAATGGGAAGTACTTGAAGCATTACTTCCAACCTTGAACTGTTCAAAGTTCATCCCTTGTACATAGTTAGGTTAGGTTTGCTTTCCACTTTGCTTTGCTTGTTTGTTGTTTCGCTTTGGTTAGTGTAGGTTTGCGTTAGTTGGTTTTTGCTTTCCGCTTTGTTTTTTCTTTTGGTTTCCGGGTTTCTTGGGGCTATTGCATTTGTATAACGGGCTACTCGCCTAGGGGTTGTTCTAGGAATTTCTTTTACAAATTCTAGTCATTTTTTCAGAGTCAAATTGGTGGAGTTCCTTTATCTAAATGTCCGTTGCACTTGGAATTAGAATCACTTATTTTGGTTGTACATTGAAATATATTTGGGTCTCACATTTTCAAATAAATATTAAAAGATTCTGGGATTGCATACGATTCTTGTGTAATTTGGCTTGGTGAAAAATCTTATATTCTACTTCATTTCCACTGTGTTCCTCATCCCTAAGTGTAAGTTTTATTACTTACGAGGTGAAAGGAAGGATTGAGAAATGTTTGAAAGAAAAAGAAAAAAGAAAGTATTGAAAATTAAAACAATCTTCACCTTATCGGGGGTATCCTAGTATCTCTACTAGGGCTATAGACGCATGGTTGGCAGTAGAGATATGCTTGGGAGGGTCACAGTGATAACCTCACCAGGGCTATGGATGTGTGACTAGCAGCAAGGCTCTATCTAGGTTTCTTTTGAAGTTAGAACTTTTATGTAGCCCAACCAGATTTGCTCTAGTTCCTGTTGCACCTAAGGAATGAGAAATTCATGCAAATACACACACTCGGACCCTGGTATAGGAAGAGGTCTTCTTGCTTGTGTTTTCTGAAACTTTTTTCATAGTTGTCTTCATTTAAGGAGCAAAACCAGAGATTTTGGGTTCTTGATTCTAGTTTGTTCTTGAAATGCTCTAGAGCATTTCCCCAGTGGATTTGCCATTTGTTGTGCACTTTTTGCACACACGCCCCACTAAAAGTAGGGACCCTCTTTTTCTCTCTTTTTGCTTTCACTCTTGGTCCTTTAGCCCTTTGCATTTTAGGTTTTTTCTTGCTTGGGCATGTGCTTTAATGTTTATCTTGCTTGCTAGAAGAGTCCATCTATGATATATATTAACAATCCTAAGTTCTAGACTCATTCCTGGTTTTTCACTGCTTTTGGAAAAATAAGTTCAGGAGATTTTGGTCCTTCATGGAATTTCGTTGGGACTAGATTTCTCTGAATGTTCATCACCTTGTCGAATCCCCCGTTTCTGGGTTGACCCATCTTGACTACGTTGATTGTGCAATTTCTTCATGGGTATTAAGTCAACTTTTGGGAAGTTTTGTGCCATTTAAGTGTTTGTCATTTTCTCATCTTTCTTCTAGAGTGCTTGAGCTTGAGTGTTGCTATTGAATTGGGTGTTTGGAGCTAGAGTCAATCATTGTAGTCAGATTTTCTAGACGCCATTTGTGCTTTGCTTGGATTTTGAGCCTGTCTTGTCGACTTCTACTATTTCAATTCTTTTTTCTTCATGGTATGTATATGGTGCTCCCCCTTCTTTTGATGAATGAATTGGATTCCTTCATGGTTTGCACATTTGAACTGTGAGTTGAAGTGTTGGTGTGGTAGGGTTTGGTGATTTGAGCTTGCATTTCTGGTCTTTTCCATTTAGCGTTTGAATTCTTGCATGATTGAGTGATTGAATGTCTCGTAGTTGGGGTTTGCCCATTCTATTAAGATGTTTACCCCAAGTGAGTCCCTAGGCTTGTCCTTCAGCTCCATCGTGAGATAGATTGCTTGTATGGGTCGGTGCAAACTAGTTGTCAACCTTGCCATCATGAGAGTTGATTCCATGTCTGTCCTATGCATTCATGGCAGAAATTTAGGGTTTTGTGTTTAAGGAATCATCGCCACTCCCTCTCGTTTCCCTTTAGGTGAGTTTCAAATTCGAAATTGATTTGTAGGGGAGTTCAAATCACATTGTTTTAGGCTCTATATTCTCAATTACATGATCTCTGATCGATTTACGAGAGGTCACGGGAAAACATGAACATCTAAGTTTTCTGCATCATCATGGAATTCCTTAACTGGCAGAATTTCCCAACCTTTCGGTTTTCATTTTGTCTCCTGAAGTGTACATTGAATCGGATTTTTGCCTGCCTTGTGGATTTTCGCTACCTCTGGATTTCCCCGTTTTGTCTGTCCTCTTGCCATTTTCTTGAAAATTCAGTTAAGTGGTGAAAATTACATTAGTTTCGCTGAAATCTGTGCCTTCATAATTTTCCCAAAAATTCTTAGTCTCTTCATTTTCCCAGACTTTTTGAATTATTGTTGTTCTCGTGGATTTCCATCCCTCGTGGATTTTTTTGAGATTTTGTTAACAAGGGAGAATTGAGGAATTGCATGAAGTTTGCTTAATGATTATGCATTTGATAGTTGACTTAGACTTGTTTTAAGATGCTTCATGATTCTTTATATTTAATAACAATTGATTGAATGATTGTTGCATGCTTGTGTGCCTACTTCATTGGAATCCACCTGGCTAGGAATTTCCCAAAATTCCGCTCTAGACTGGATTCCACGGAAGGGCTGAAAACCCAAACTTTGAAATAGTTAAGTTTTATGAAGTTTTGAGCATCTGGCTTATCATGAGATTTATATTAAGGATGAGCTTATCTCTGTAATGGATTAATTGGTGTTCCATGTGATCTTTACTATGGTTTCTTTTCAAATGTAGTCTAAATTAGGTAAAGCAATTGTAGGTGGAACCAAGGGTAACGTAGTGGACCCAGGTGTAGAGGGGTCTTCCATTTCCGAGGTAGAAAGAATCAAGTTGGATATCAAGAGTAGAATTTTAGAGCACAAGCTCTCCTCTATCTAGTTAGGGGTGACTGATACCAATGTTGGACTATGGGAATATGAGAAGTTCAAGACAAGGATGGCAGTATAGGGCCATCCTCTACTGGCTAAGAGGATAGTGGAATCTAGATTGGTCCATGTGGCTAGATTTCCCCCTATAGTGCAGTGCTATGAAATGGTGCTTTAATGTGCATGGCATTATGACAGAGCTACACAAAGGATAATTGGTCCCCAAGGGAGGATTTTAGCAAATTTGAATCTTGTGTCCATAGCCCAGACCTTTGACATGCCCGATAGGACTCATGCGGTGGCTTTTGACATGGATGTGGCAAAGAAGTTCTATGAGGAGGATACCATCAAATCCCAGTAGGTTATCAATTCCTGGTTGGAAAATTCTAAATCGCATTTCTCCAAGTTGCCCAAGAAATTGGCCAGGCTTAAGTTTGGGAAGGAGTATTATGATGTCATCACCCTTCTCAGTAGGGTGGTAGGATTAAAGAATGTAGGAATGTTCAAAAATTGGATGTTCCATGTTATTGCTAGGATGGAACAGGGTATAGATTACCATTGGGTAGGCATAATAAGTGCCATGATTCATGAACAAATGTGCAATGTCTTGCAGACCAAGAGTTTCACAATGACCTCTTACCTATTCTATGATTTGGCTAGGTTTCACCCATACAAGGGATTGAGCACAAAGGGGATGTTTGCACAGTATGTAATTTATGAAGTTGACCCACAACTACACCTGGGTAACTCAAGATACAAAAGGGTGAATGATGCATTCACCATGTATATCACCAAGCTGCTACAAGGTGCAGAACATGTTCGGATCTTAGATAAAGCCAAAGAATTGATCAAAAGGTTTGGAGCTTGGTTTATCCAGTTCCCCACCTTTTCATAAATAAGTATTGATGGTTGTTAGAGGGCTCCATATAGGCTCCCTAGGTACCCTACTGATAATTTTGTGCCCCTGGAAGTCACAAGGCAGATCTATTACTTTGATTTAATTGTGAAGAGGGAGAAGCACAAGATCGGGTTTGGTGGTGACTTTCCTTTGAGGATAGGCACTAGTGAAATTTTCCCCTCCATCAACTCATCCTATGCTTTTGAAGAAGAAATGAGCACTCTTGGTGTTTCCTTCTAGTCCAAGAGGCCAATGTTTGATATAACTATTGAGGCCTAGAAGAAAGCTAGTAGAGAGTATAGCCACAAGGATAACATAGAGGACTATTGGGCCAACCTTGTTGATGAATTTGAAGTTAGAAAGAAGAAATTTTGTAGGTTACCAGTCAGCTTGGTGCAGTTGTACAACGTAAGGGTTGTTCTCGACAAGGTTGAGGAGTATAGGAATCTAATCCAAGGCCATAACTTTGAGGTTGTGAATGATAAGCCTATTAAAGAAGTTGATTAGCTGGAGGAAGAGAAGACGGAACTAGAACAGGTCATGACACCAGTCATCAATTATACCAAGCTCTGGCTCAAGCATAAGATGTTGGAGTTGGAAAGTGAGGGTGTGCAATGCACCTATGATCTCATGGGAGACTTGGAGTCTCACTCTACATCTGAGGAGTCAACTAAACAAGATCCCAAAAAAAAAATGAAGGTGGGATCTCCTTTCAAAATCAAGATTAAGAATGATCATGCAGAGGAGGTAGGAGAAGCAGTTAAATAGAGAAACAGAGGAAGCCAATAGCTAAGAAAAGGAAACATGTCTCAAGGAGAAAGAAGAATGAGGGACGTGAGCAAGAAAAGGAAGAGGTCAATGTTCCTTCACCGAAGAGAAGGATAATTGTGAGACTATCACAGAAGGTGGCTTCTAAGGTAGATAAGGAAGGTGACACACCTATTATAGAAGTGGAGAGCTCAGGAGAGAAGACACAAGTGTACACCAAGGGATCAAGGACTCCTTGTCCCAAGGATGTTGCACTAAAAGAAACTACTCCCATGACTACTCCTACCACCAAGCATGAGGACATCCCTCCTCTTCATGAGACTGGAAATATGCTAGATTAACCAAAAGATGTCAAAGATCCTAAAGACCTTGGAGAGGAAGAATTCTAGGAAGGTGATATCTATAATGTTGAGGTAGAGATAGATAAGGTTTTGTATTCTCCCTTGGTATCCTGTAAGGATTCACCCACACCAGGTGAGGAGGAAAGACCTTCTCTGAAGAAAGAAGTGCTAGCTAGGACTCCTTCACTAGTACATGAGAAGGAAGAGAATAATACAAAAAAGGATGATTAAGCTGAGAAGATTCCTGAGGAGCCCAGCATGGAGAAGAGTGTGCCTAGTGTTCAACAGGAACAAGGTGGATAGGATAGAGAACAATCAGAATCTACTGTACCAAGTTGGTTAGATTAAGAATTGAAGAGTAAGCAGATTGTGGTAGATGACACTCCTCCCAATTGGGATGAACTTCTAGCAAAAATTGGAAAGGGAAAAACAAAGAAGAAAGCCAGAGTCATTTCCAAGATTGAGAGAGATGAATCAAATAATAGGGTAGTCCATATTGCTACCCCTGCTCCTAAACAAAAATAGAGATTATGTGACTGGGAATGACTATAGTCTACAAACTATTAACCTAGGGCATGCTTCCATGGAGCAAGATATTGAAGAATATGAAGGCTCTAGTGTTGTAATTCTTGGTAGATTGAGGAATTAGGTGCAAGCTAAATCATAATTGGAAAAGGAAAATGATAAAATTAAGAGATATTTTCAAGAGTTGATAAAACCCTTGCAATCCATCAGTGCTTCCTCATTTGCTGCAGATTTCCTACCTCGGGAGACAATATCAAAATTGGAAATAATGAATAACACCACACATGCTACAACCGGCTGGTTGTATGGAGTGTAGACAAAGGGGTATGGGGCCATCAAAGATAGCCTTTCAACCAAAGGGAATGCAATGAGATCCTTGTATTGGCTGAAGAATGTGCTAGTTCAGGATAGGGAGGATGTAGATCTCTTATTGTAGAAGGCAAGAATTATCATGGGGTATACTGAAGAAAATTTGATAAGTGAGGGAATTCTTCCTTCCCTAAGAATTGGAGAGCCTTGGGAATGGTTTGAAATCCTGCTAATAAGGAAAAAGGCTTCAAACAGGATATGTAAACAAGGAAAGCAGATCGAGGACACTTTGATAGAGATTTACAATAAGTGTGTGTGCTTCTTTGAAGTGATGACAGGGAGAAAGAAGTTTTCTCCCAAACATCTTAACTTGGAGTAGTTGAGAACATGGTGGCGAGATGTATATTCTCTAGTCAATGAGGGCCCTATTACAGAGCATCAGCTAGATGATGCAGCCACCTACATTGCAGTCATTGATCAATATCAGAAAAATAAGGTGGATTGGGATAAAATAGTGAAACAGTCAAGGGATGATATCAAGTCTCTTAAGAGAAGAATTAGGGTTTTTCCTATGCCACCTATTGCCGACTTGGATAGGGTATTTTTAATGGTGTAGGATATTACGAAGCATGCTAAGGATGAAAGGGGGGAGTAGTTAATGCAATGCTACATCAGAATTTGTGCTTCCCCATTATTTTTCCTCTTCCAATGCATGCATGGGACTGAGCATTGTTGGAGACTCGAGGCCGACAAGGATGAAATTGGCGCATTTAATGCAAATTGGCTGAGCTATTGTGTGGTCGTTTATTATTTTAAACCCTAATTGGGCTGAGCTATCTTGGGGGTTTTCTATAAATTTGGCATTATGCCTCATTTGTAAGGGCTAGATAATTTTTTATACTAGAGCGAATTGAGTAGTGTAGCAAGAGTTAGAGTTAGAAGTTAGTCTATTTTAAAGAAAGAAAGTGTTGTAACAGAATACTAAATTACTGTCACTTTGGATAATTTAATGCAAGTGAAGACATTGTGATTTGGTGCCTTTCTTTTGTTGAGTTTTATCTGGCATGGTTTGGGTATTCCATTCACTAAAATTTCTTAAGTTAATTTGATTTATGTTAGATAGTTTAATGGTTTTTAGGGTTTTATGCTTGAAGTGTTTGCAGTGATCTCTAGTCCATACTTTTTGAAGTTAGCTAATTGTTAGCTACTTTGCAAAGTTAGCCTAGACTTAAAAATTATGCTTAGTTTGATGGTGAATGTTTGTTCATTTCAGTTACAACAAGGTTGTTTTAAATGGATGTTCATGATCTAAAAATATTTAAAACCCTAGAAGATTGCACTATTTCTGTAAGATTGCAGGTTTATCTAGATTGAACAGGAATCAGTTTATGAGGGGTTGATCCATTTTGAGTATTTCATCTTTTGCATTGTTAATCTTAGGGTTATAGTTATTCTTAGAAGTTATCTCTAAAACCCTTATCTCTTTTTCGATTTCTTTGAAGACTTGAGTTACATTCGATATCTGAAGTATCACCATATTGTTAGATTTGATAGGTTTAATTCCAATATTTTCTTGTAGTAAGGTCCCTTTGTGATTACCAGCATTTTCACATTTATCACTAAATTGTTTTATTGCATTGTCAAGGCCTATAATTAGAGACCTTGGGGTTATCTCTTGAGGCTTGCTGATAGATATTCACCTTTCAAGAGAGATAGGATATCATATTCTATCTAAGTTGTTGCTATGCAGAAAACACCATCAACATACCCCCATCCACCTACTCACCCTCTCCTCTTGTCCTATGGTGCCTGTGCTAGCACGCCCCCCTGTGGGTTAGGATCCCCTCTCGGGGCATCCTTTGTGAACAATGGATGAGGATGGTGCCTCCCCCACCATGCTCTGAAATCAACAATTGTGTTGATGTTTTCTACCAAAGCTATCAGAAATAAATATCGGTTTGGATCGACATCATCTGAGTGAACAATATATGTGATGGAGGGCTAGTGGATGTCCACGGGTCTTGCAATGCTCTTGAAATTTTGTGTATATGTGGGTACATCAAGAGGGATATTCTATACAAGGCCATGTTGTTGCATGACCTAACTCCAATAATATGGCATAATAATAATATGGTCATGGTGACCTACAAGAAAATAGTCCTACTGTAGGTTCCTAAGGTACCTACTATCATCTACCCACCTGAAAAAATGGTGAGGTCTCCACCCCAATCGATTGAGCATAAGGGTGTCAAATTGTAACCACAAAAACTATATATCTCTATGCCTCCACTATCTCAACAGATCATACCAATGGGCCATGGGAATAGTATACATTCATCTCTGTGGGAAACTAGCTAGCCTTCTACACATGATGTGGGTGAAAGCCCACACTTGCAGTAGTGTGCATGTTGTGAGGCTGTGATACCTATAGTGCATTTATTGCCCCAACTCTTGGTATAGGTGTATCAACATGTTCCACCCCTAGGAAAAGACTATCATGGGATTAAAGATATCACGAATGGTATGGACAAGGCCCCTGTGCAGGTGAGATCCTTGCCCATCTATGGTGACCTGAAAGGCCATAGTCACAACCATCACTTGATGCAACAAGGGTGCAATGGTTCCCACCTAATAATACCAATGCATGTAGATGTGCCCTTTGTCATTTTCACCATCAATCTACCCTAAGTAGTAAAGGACACCCTCTGATCGCTCCCATGCTAATCAAGTGTCATCAATCACCACCTTTCGTTCGTGAATGGGGAGTCTGAGAATCTGTTACACATCCTCCAAAGTAATCATCATCTCTCTAGTAAGCAACTGGAAATATAATATGCTTCCATCCCAGTGCTCCATTAGGACCATCAACATCCACTCGTGGTATCACATCTTTGGCATAGTGAACACATGCCAGAGACTAACCTGCTATAGATGTGTGAAATCATCTTGGATGAGGTGGTCCCTCTTCTCATGGACAAGCTGGTATGCTTGCCTATCAAGATGCTCCCATATCTCAAGATAATCCTACAAAAAGTGAAAAAAAATCTAAGTTAGAACATGGGGTTTTCAAAAATCTGAAAGAAAAAATTCATTAAGGACTTTTGCACATCATGCAAACATCTGCACACTGCACATGTGTCTCATTCTGCCATTGACACCCCAAGGATGCCAATACGTACTTGGGATGACAATGAAAAATTAGGATGCCAACACATTTTTTAGACGCCAGTGCAAACAAAGACATATGTGCAACTCCAAGTGGAAAAAATTGCTTAAAAAATGCTAAAAATCACTAAAAACATGGTTTTGAGACCTACCTAGTCCACCTCATAGCTCTCGATGATGTCCTCCCTTAGTTGCTCTAGTCTCTACACCTCGTACTCTCTCCTCCTCAATTTTTTCTAACTTTTCTCTCACAAATGTCAACAATTTCCTTGTAGTGAATAGTGAAAATGACCCTTCTAGGGGCCCACATACATATATATAGGCTCCCCGAGGCCCATCTTTCCTAGAGTTCATGGCTCCCTAGTTTCTCCTGAATTTACCCCACCTAGTTGGGGGAAAACTCAGAAGGGGGCATATAGTCACCTCTTTACCATATTTTTCTTCGGAATCATCAAAATTTTCTTGATCATTCTTCTCGACATGGTAGCTTCTTCCGATTTTTGAAACTAACTTAAATTTGAGTTTTGCAAATTAAAATTTCATGTGATTTTTCACAACCAATCTTGCATTGTTCGTTGAGCTCGGATATTGGGGGGGCACCTTTGGTACTAGCTAGATCAACCTTGGTGACCCATGAGGCACTTTTTCTTGGCACACAAATCCGTGAAAAATTCAAACTTGGGTAAAAAATTTCTTCTCTACTTTAGTGTAGCTATTTTTTTCCAAAATTGAGCCCACTAAAGTGGGGGAAAAATTTAATGTCATAGAGTTTCACCTAGGGGCAATTCCACATTTTTGCACTTTTCCTAACTTTTATGAAACCCTAAAGAATTAATGAAAAAAATCCCATGAGTCAGAATTTCACAATTCTGACTCCATGCGGACAAGTGGCAAAGCAACAACAACCTAGTGAAACAATTCCAAAAATTGAGGCCTTGGATGCCTACACAGTGCACATACATCTTTGTGATGCGCTATCGTCTTGGCGATTTTCCAATTTATAAATGAGGAATATAGAATCTTGACTCTTGACATGTGTCTTGGTAGTTAGGATTTCGGGTGTAATGGATCTTTGTCACCTTTGCATGGAACAAAAATCCTCATTTTCTCTCATTTTGGGGGTTCAATCCATTCGATCAAGCTCTCACTTCAGTTTCACTCTTGAGTTTCTCTTCATCCTTGACAAGCAACAGTTCTACAAGTGAAGCCATGTCGGAATGAGGTCCCTCTAGTAGCTATAGCTCTCAAGAAAGCATTCAACGCTGCATTTGTGTGCTCTGAAGAGGGTCTAGGCCCATGGGTAATGCTCTCTCTCACTCTTTTCTACTTACTTTTTCACTTTCTATCTATTGCTGCGAGTTCTACTCCTGAAGCAGGTTTTTCTTTCATCACACGCTTTGATCTTTTCAATTACACTCCTTTCCTATCTGGTTTTCCATGGAGGTGGGAACACCAAAATAGGGTCTGACTAAGGTAGACCCCTATACAACACCAAAATTTTCCCCTCGCTCTTTTGTGTATAGGTTGTAAAGTAGAACTTGGAGTGAAGACTCCAACATCCAGTTGAGGGTAAGTTTTCTCCCAGTTTTGCTTATGCTTTTCTTGAATTTTCTATTCTCTATTTCAGTATTCTATTTAGTAGACCTTAAACCTATGTTAGGAAGTGAGAACTTATTCTACTTTTCTGAGCTCCTAATCTTTCTATTGGTTAGGACACCAGCGTGCCACTTGGACGACAGTGCACCACACTGGCATCCTAAATCCATGATGCCATCCTTTGGCCAAGACCTCCTCTATCTGAGGCATGAATCTAGAAGTTTTTCTCTCTCAAGATCTAAAGTATTTTTCTTTGAAAGTTAGCATATTCTCATTTCCTTTGCCATTCCTTCATTCTTTTTATGTTGAGGTGGATAAGGGCAGTTCATTCCTCATGATCTCTTGAGAATGAAGAGACCAATGTTTAATGTATCCCTCTTATCTCACAGTGTTTAATGTTGACCATTCTTGGAATGGACGTACAGGTTGTTTATTTCTTGATTAAATGTTCTATATCAAAATCTAATCTAATCCTTATTATAACCAAAGGATGAAAATAATCAAAAGATCAAAGGGAGTTTAAGATAATTATGTGAATACTTTGCTCAGAACTTCATTTGACTGAAAACATAATAAATTCATTAACTGTGGCATTAAAACCAAATTAAACACAATCCTTTATTCCAATATTGCAAGTTTCAAATCATTTTGAAAATATTAAGATGCAATTCATTTCTAATTATAGTATTTCGCATGAAAATAAGTAAAAAAATGACTAATTTCATTTAGAACATCTATCTCTTAAGTAATTAATGAACAAAGATTCAAGATTTGAGAACCACACCATATGAAAGGAAAACAATTCTAAAACAATAAAAACCACATTTATATCTGACTCCACTCTTCTTTAATTCAATTATAATCCAACAAATGTATACACTATAATTTTTGGCTTCTTTTTGTCTGTAATTATCTCTAGCTACACTAAAATGATGCAAAATTAAATAAAAAACTAATGTACAAATTAAGAATGCCTAAAGGCCAAATTCTCCAATCTATCTACCATATAACTTTCTAACCCCTTAAAATGAATTCAACCTTCCATTTTATAAAATAAAAGGAAACAAATTTCTCACCCAAGAAAATACATGCAACACTGGAGTCTCTTACCACATGAAAACAATCATAAGGACATATTCTATTTTCAGATCCAACTCAACTTTAGTTTACTATTAAAAAATTCAGTTAGGATGTCTCTATTTAATTTTTACTTTTAGCTCATTCTAGCATGATGTGGATAGCATAATTTTTTCCATGTATCTACTATCTTCAATCATCACCAACTTTATCAATTCATCTAGCTATAAATAAATATTCTTGATGCTTCATTTATGATAATATAATTGGAAGGGCTGACCAATTTAATCCATTCATCACTTGGCAAAAGTCCCTACAAATCATAAAAATATATAATTAATTCATACAAATTAATACATTCATTAGAATTTGTAAAGTCTTAAAAATCTTAAAATTATTTGTGTTTTCTATTAGAGTTTCCAATAAACTCAATAAAACCAAGATCACCTGCAAAACTTGTGATTAGCCTTCTACAAGGAGAAAATAAGACATGCAAGAAAATTTTGAATAAAAATGTGCAAAAAATATATTTGAGAATAATGAATTACATGAGATAACTTGTTTTTATAGAGAAAGATGAAAAACCCTAAAAGGAATACCTAATTAGGACCTAAGTAAACTTAATTAAAATATTTAATTACACCAACACCCCCTTAAGTGCAACTTAGGGAGAATAAGGAACATGCAAATAACACAAGGATGGATCCATGGATGGGTATTGACTACAAGCCTGGTGAGGTACCCATGAACAAATATATGACCTCCCCATAGAAGAGAAATGATGCAAGAATCCAGAAGCTATGCGTATCTTAATGTTGATGCCAAACTATGACTAAAAATGATCCATAGGAGCAAGTACCATGAATATTATGGAACATTAGCCATAATGAATGGCCCTCTAATTGAGATGTGACCCAATGTGAATCAAATGCAAGATTCAAGATCATTTACCATAGGATATCAATCTGAGACATGAATTGATGTGAACTAAAATGTGTCAAGTCATGAGTAAGATGTGGCCAAGAGAAATTATAGAATCCTAATACAACTCATGTGATTTTTCACCAAGATGGAGATGTGATCATAGTGCATGTCATGTGACTACACTCTAATCTAATTATTATGATATCATGATATTATTATGATCAAACTAGAAATTTATGCATACAACCCCCCATAATGAAACTTTATTGAGGTTCGTTTATTACAATACCTTGAAATTTTGTAATACCCCTCCGTTTTGATCTTTGTTCAAGTTGTTTATGCTATGTTTGGTTGCAATTACTTTGATATTGGATACATTTTGTTATAATGTTTTGAGTTCTACTATTGAGCAACAACATTATTGTGGGATGTAGTTATCTGATTATTGTTTCACATGTATTATGGATTAATGATGTTGTAGAGTTAACATGAGATGTTATTATGAGATTATTGGAATTATGATGGAAGTGTCAGTTTTGATGAGTGTATTGGTGAAAAAGACGGTTTCGCATCACTCGCTTGCGAGCGCCCTGCGAATCCGTAATTTCTTCTTCACGGTGTGTATTATATGCTGGATATATTGTATGATGTTGTTTACTTGGTTGCAGGATTGCAGGTACATGACATCGACTCCACCTGGTTTCACAGGTTTGAGCATGTCGATCCAACGGTTAAGTTGAACGGGAGATAGTAGCTAGGTAACATGTGTCAAGTTTACACCCCTAGCCTTAGTGTGTCGTCAGTCGTATGTGTCGAGTCTTTGTCTGTCTTGCTTTAATGTTATTTAATTATGAAGGATTTTTGATTTGGAAATAGATATTTAGAATAATTGCATTTAAATCATGTTGATGGTTATTTAATTTAAATAATGCAATGTGGATAAAAGTTTATACTTAAATTAATTAATTATATTTAGTTTATTTAATTAATTAAATTTGATCCAAGGGGTTGAATTTAGTTATTAAATAATTAAATTAATTAATTAAACGTGATGCAAGAGAATGAAAGGAAATAAAAGAATTATAATTAATTTTGGAATTTAATTCCAACGTGTGAGAATTAAATTAGAAATTGTAATTAAATGTTTATTTGAGAAATTGGTTGCAACTTTGGAAATTAATTTATTATTTGAAATTGCATTTTAAATTGAAAGTGGGTTTTTGAAAAGTGAAATTGAAATTGAAATTGAAATATCTAATTTGCATGTAATGTGAATTAGGGTTGTGAATATTGAAATTGAAATATCTAATTTGCATGTAATGTGAATTAGGGTTGAATTAGGTATTTTTGATTTATAAGAATATATGTTTTAATTTTAGGGTAGAAAGTTTTTTAGAAAAATACATTTTTACAGCAGGGAAGAAATTTTGGAAAATTTGCACAAGGGTTTGAAGAAAGTTTGATTGTAGAATTGATTGAAGGAAAGATTGTTTGCATTTGTTGGATTTTGGATTGGATTCATTGGAGGATTGAAGAAAATTCAAGAAATCTTTGGAGGAGGCTTGCATCAGAAATTCATCTCTTCCTGTAGCTTCTTGTACCAAGTTTCCTCTTTGTATTTTATTGTTCTTGATTTTTTTTTTTTTTAAATAGTAGTGATTAAAGATTTATTTGTTAAATCGGTTTTAGAAAATAAATTTGATATTAGAAGAAAAGAGTTAAACAAATTTACAGCCTTTGCTTGTGAAAATTCTTGAGTAAAAATTGTGAAAACCTTAGTTGAATTTAAATTATTTAGAGAAATTGATTTTATTGTTATTGAAATCAAACATAAAGATTGAACAATGCATTTAGAATGTTTTTAGAAAATGAAACTTTCTGTTTATTATCAAAAAACGGATTTTAAAATCTGCAGTATAATTATATTTTCATGGTAAAATGGTCTGATTGCGTCCCCTATAACTTTACTTTCACAAACTGGGTTTTCAAGAAATTTAAAGGGTTTTTGCATTTTGCAAATTGTCTAACCCCTGTTCAAAAATCTCAAATACCCAGATCGTAATTTTTGAGTTATACTTAAAACATGAGACTGCTGTTAAATTATTTTCCCATGGCTGTTCTGAAAATAAAATAATAATAAATTGATATTTATAAATATTAATATTTTATGTATTGTTATTATAATATTAAAATATTATTTAATAATATTTTATATTATAATTTATAATACTAAAGTATTATATTTATTTATATTATTTTAAATAAAATTTGTATATTAGATTAGTGGAATTAAAATTATAAACATATGGGGAAATTATTGTTTATTTTAAAATGGCATGTTAAAGTTTAATTGAAGGAGTTAAATATTTGATTTAAAGAATGCATAATTTAAAATTGAATTGTGAAATTTAAATCCATATGTAAAAGGTCCAATTATTAATTTGATTTAATTGGAAAAATATATTTATATTTTGGAATATTGATGATAAAGGATATTTTATTTTGAATTAATCAATTTGATATTCTGCAAAGGATAGAAGATATGTTAATGATTTAAATATATTAATTTATATTTAGTATATATATAGTGAAGATATATATCCATTTGAGAGAATAAATAATATTTTATCTTATTTTATTCTGTTGTTTGCAAATTGGGTATTATTAGTGTTCTAAAAGAGATAATTAGTATGTGTAGAAGATGTATAGAGAAAAATATTTTTTAATAGAAATAATTACTTGATTTAAAAAGGAAATGGTTATTTTGTTAATATGATTGAAGAAAATATATTGAGATGTATATATATATCTATGAGTATTTTCAATCAGTATTTACCTTATTTTATTTAAGTGCGTGTAATTTAGCTTTGCATGAAGAGTTTAAATGTAAGTTTTGAATGTATGGTCAAAATTGATAAGGAAAAATATATTTAAATATATTGGAGAATTATAGAAATATTTATATTTAAATGTTTGTTTTAATTAATGAGATTTAATTAGAAACAATATGAATGCATGGTCAAATAGGTAAGCCAAAAGATATTTTTTATACATTGAGGAAATTTCATGTTTTTTTAAATGGATAGAGAAACAATATGTTATTATATTAAAATGATTGAATGTTTTAAATAGAAAAGTGAATGAGATGTAAGATTTGGTTAGGAAATGGAAAGAGTTTACTTGCATGGATTTGTGTCGATTTAAAAGTAAATTAAGAAGTTGTTTTATTGATGAGGTAATCAATTATGTTATTTAATTAATTTCTATTTAGATTAATTGAACCATTGTGATTGGATTATGAAAGAAATATGGATTTAGTATATCCAAAAGTAGTATCTTTCTCATGATTATCTTAAAGGATTTAATTCTCTGTATTCAGTAAAAGGAAGTAAGTTTAATTATTTTAAATTTCCAATAATGAAAAGAGAAATAGGGGTTATGATTATTTTAGATGATCTACTTATTATGTCTTTGACCTTGTCAATAGTACCTATTGAATGAGTATGGATTTAGGAAATCCAAATATTAGATTTGATTGATGACTTGAATGCGTTTTTTGCTATGTCGTCAAGTGACATTGTTGGTTTTGGGATTTAGTATCAGTCATAAATTATAAGTCTTCCAGAAGAACTTAGAGGATAAGAGTTGTTGAATCTTTGTGCCATTCAGTTGTTTTCCCTTGGGTAGTGCATGGCGTCCTTTAAGTTTTACCCGATTTTCACGAATGGGAATGTTTGCACCTCCTTGGTTTAAGAGCGGATTATGGAATCTGTGTCTCCTTGTATGGAGTGACCTTGTTATGTGGTTTCATCTTGTTGCCTCCTGTGAAAGGAGTGGACTATGTGTTTATTGCCTCCAAGATGTTTGGAGTGGGATCTTTTGTACCTCCTGTGAAAGGAGTGGACTATGTGTTATTGCCTCCAAGATGTTTGGAGTGAGTTTCTATTATTTGTATCCTCCTTGTGTTGGAATGGATTATGATGCCTAGTTGGTATGCACTTGTGGTTCCCTTGGTGGATTGTTTGGGTGTGTGTTGTCGAATAGAAGAGTGGCTTCTGTTAGGCGCCAGAGCCCAAAGAGGTAAACTGGATAACCTTCAGGAGTGATTTAAACAAGTGATAATTAAAATAATGTACTTAGAAGATTAGGACTAACTTCACATTAATCAACATAATTTAATCCTCACTCATAGACACAAGGGCTTGTTTAGACTTGGGATGAGTGAGAAGGCCTGGAATGGCAAGATCAACTATCTAGTTCTTGCGAGAGGTAGTTGATTCCGCATGAGTGAGTATGAGTGCCAGGATTCGGTTGAGGCCACTAGGATTACTTGTGCTGGAGCCTATGAAAAATGCCCAGAGGAGATCTCATGACAAACCTTGTGATGACACTCTATCTAGGACAATTGTTGTTAATTATTTTATGTGTATGGTTATTTGAACATATTTGATCTACTTTATGTCTGGAAGCAATGTGACCTATGTCAGTGATGTTGGAGTTGTACTTGTATTGTATTTGATTTGTACTTGTATTGTACTTGAGTTGTACTTGATTCATACTTGTATGGTGAATGAGTTGTACTTGTTAATTCATTTGGTTGGTTATAATAGTATGAGTCAGTATGAGTCTGCCTTTGGTTAGAGGTAGTAGATCTTTTTCCATGTTACTTTGTTACTATCTCCTAGCATGGGGGGTGGGCCTTCGGGTACCACATTGGTTGGGTGGAACATGCACCAAAACCATTGGGTCCCCATCGATCTTTAGTACTTGGTGGCGAGACATCCAGATGGACAGCTCGTGGTTCTTGTTGTATTATCTTGCATTGTAATATTTTAACTTGTATAAGTTATTTTATCCCTCTTATGTTTATGAGGTGGAATTTTGTAATTGTAATCTTTTGTCCTATTGCCTCATTCTGGGAATGAGTGATGTATCTGTTGGATTAAGATAATGTTTATGGGATTGTATCTTGGTTGATTATCTTATTATGTTATGTGGTATTCTTATGATGTATGATGTTTATTTCATAAAGTTCATAAGGCTATGGTTATATGTAATATGTATGTGTGGGTTTAAGTAATCCTAACCTTGTAGCCTTAGAGGTTGTTGTTAACTAGTAAGTGAATGTGTATGTTAAATGCACTTTATAAAAAAAATTGCTTCGCTTATGATGTTAATTGCAACTTCCTTTTAAGGTTACTTGGCGGGGCACTACAAATTTAACTTGAGTTTAGAACTTTATCATGTAGTGTTTGATTAAAACTAATTTTTTTTAAAAGAACCTCCAAAATTGAAACGAAAAAAAATAAAGCATGTAAAAGAAGAATATGCAACACATGCAAAAATCAATGAGAAAATGCAAACATAAAGCATGCAAAAAAGAAAGATTGCATGCATAAATTTATGTTCACATCTTCCTCCATGAAGTTGGTTTGATCCTTGCCAATCAACAAGTTGTTGGTTAATTTTTTAGAAAAATATGCTTAAGATAATTGTAGAAGACAAAATCAGCTTTCCAATGTGACTTGAATCATGAAAATTTGATATTCTAGGACCAAAATTTCCAAGGGGTAAATTTTGTCAGCTAATAGTCAACAAACATGACCCTTCTGATTTGATTTCTGAAAAATTTACTTGTTGTATGAAAAAAATAACGTATACCTAGAAAATATTTTGATACTTCCAACAAAACCTAGAAAGCGGTTTTGAATCCAAAAAACAAAACATGTGATTTGGTAAAAAAAAATAAACATTAGTTGTGGGAAATATAGTTGTGTGGGCTTATTTTGATAGTTGTTTCTACAGTGTTTGCTCACTATCTATAAAATATAACAGGTACACAAATGGTATTTTGTAGTTTTGAACAAAACCTAGAAACTATTTTTCTGAAACATACATGAAGCAAAATATATTGGCCATTGTAGATACCCACAAGCCTTCAAAGATTCCCAAAACAATATTTTTGGTCTAATTTCTCCCAAATTCAAAAAGAGTCTTGTAGATCAAGGATCTGATACCATATTAGTGTTTCCAATAAACTTAATAAAACCAAGATCACCTGCAAAACCTATGATTATCCTTCTATAAGGATAAAATAATACATGCAAGAATAACTTGCATAAAATGATGCAAATAATATATATTAGAAATAATGGATTACATGAGATAACTTGATTTTATAGAGCAATATGAAAAACCCTAAAAGGAAAACCTAATTAGTGTTGAACACCCATAATACTAAGAGGGGGGTGAATCAAAATTCTATTAAACCATTCAAACATTTACCATCCAATTACCAAATAATCTTCAACTACAATAAGGAAAGAAAGCATGAAACATTCACAACATCACATAACTCATGAACACCAAGATTTTTATGTGGAAAACCAAAAATAGGAAAAACCATGGTGAGGGTTAGCTCACAATATATTATAATTGGTTATAGTATATTAAAAAAGTGATCACTCCAAGTGGACTTGTTTTCCAAGTGGACTCATTTCCCATAAAGAAAAAGATAGAGGAAAGAAGGTGGCTCACAACCTATTTTTGAATTGTTACAAATGCATCTACAATATGCAGGAATATAGTTCCAATGAAGCACAATAACAATATTTGCATTAATTCTGCTTCAACACTCTACCATACTCTTCATTCACAAAACTTTTGATCTTTCACAACTCAATTTGCACTGCTCTGATCAAATTTACATCACATAACATTCATTACCTCTCAACTACTCTCAAAATACTAGAAAATCCAAGCATATATCTGCATCAAGCATAACATCAATAAGGTCAACAAATTTAGATGTAACACCAAAATGTAACTTGTCAGCTCCAAAAATTATCATCCATACTATGCACCATAATTCAAAAATAAAAACACCTTAGGATAGGTCAGCATGGACCTAAAATAGATCCCAAATAAGAGAGAAAAACATATTAATCCTTCACATAACATCAAACATGTTAGATTGGCACCAAATAGGACCTAAACCAAAAAACCTTCAACTATACATCCATATCTCCATATGTGGATCTCAAAACTTGATGCCATTTGGAATCCATGTTCAACTGAAATCTAGGGATACAATCTCCAAAACCACAAAGACAAAATCTCATCCACAGAGAAGTGAGGATTCAACCACACAAACACCCTGCATAAAAATATTGTTATGAAATGCTAGATAGAACTTTGTTACTCATTGTGAACCCCAATCCTAGACCTGCACAAACATAGAAAAAACTAACAATATTAGATCCATATGCAAGTTATAACTAAGATTCCCCATGAAATTCATCTACAATGTTCAAAATAGGAAAAAAATGAAGAAAAAAACAAAAGAAGCAATTAAATCCTATTTAAGCATGCAAATCCTCAATCCCATGGGAGAATTGGTGCCAATTATGTGTAGAAATTAGTCCTTTGCCAACTCCTTTGCAATCTTGATGAATATTGATCCGCTTGGTGATGAAGAAGAATGTGATTCTTTGATAAAATCTGCAATAACCTAGCTATGATAATGTAAAATGCTTATGGAGATGGATGAAATTTCTCTAAATACGAAGATAGTAACTTTTCTCTAAGTTGTGGATGGAAAAATGAGAAGAAGAGCTTTCTATTTATTGAAAGATAAGATGGAAGAATGAGAAAAATGAAGCAATTTAGGATCATTCAACATCCAATGGCCAAGTGCCACTTGTCAAGATGTGAATAGAGGAAGCTTGAGCACATTTTGATGAATGAGCCAATAAATGATATTAGGTGGATTTTGAAATTCATGAAATGACTTAAATGCCACTTGGCTCAATGCACAATGACATGTAAGAGGAGATAAATGCTTTGTTGGAAGGACAAATCCACTTGGAGGGATTTTCAAACTTGGAGGAGCATTCCCCTAAAGATGCCATGTTGAGAGAAAATATGGATTTAATAAATCAATTAAATGTATTTTCATGTGCAAGTGGCAAAATATAGAGAAATTAGGCGATTAGTATTAGGATTAATCACGATTTTATTAATTTAGATGAAGATTAGATGACGTGACAAATTTGATTTACATTTTAAGATTTATTTAAATCAAAGTTGAGAAGAAAATGATTTAGACTTTAATTAAATAAAGATTTTGATTTATTTAATTAAAAAGGGGATGATGTTAGATTAAATTAAATAAGGTTTAATTTATTCAATTTAATAGGATGAATTTAGAGACTTAATTAAATAAAATAAATTATTTAATTAAGTAGAGACATAGGGTTAATTAAATCAAATTGATTAATTTATTTAATAGGAGAGAATGACTTAATCAAATAAACAATGATTTATTCAATTAAGGGATGAAAAGTGATGACAAGCTAAGAAGATGATTCAAGATGAAATGACGTTAGTAATTAGGATCAAGTGTGTCGGTATATTTTCCATGTCTACATTTTTTCCCTCTTTGAAGCAATGCACTTGTTGTGTTGGTTCAAAGAATACACTGTTGTGATAATAAATTCAAAAATTTCTCAATTTTTTTTAGATGCTCCACTGCTACCCTAGCGAGAAGGATTATGCTAGTATATTTCCCCCTCAAGAGATCAAATGAAAAATTGCATTTTTTGGTGATCTCATGATAAAGACTCAAGATTAGTTCATCTTTGATGTAGAAAAATTTGATGATGTATAGATAGTCATCGGCCATGGGTAGCCTCATGTATATTTTGAGATATCACACCTACTTGAGATAGAAATGTTAGTAAAGATAGAAGTATAGGAAGAATAAGATGATGAAAGGAGGATCCACTAAGCCTATATTATGATGATGATGATAATGATTATTTGCTTACCAAGAATTGGTATTTTAAAAGGGCCAATAACTTTATGTTTGATAACACACATAGGTACAATGCATCAAGGTATTAAGAACCAGGATGGCATTGTACCTACTGTGATGGACTTTGACTCGACAATTAGATAGGAGTATTCCTGTTCACACTTGACATACAGAACCTTATTTAGGATGTAGTTCAGATACTCTAAACATCTCAGACCAAAACATAGGAAATAAAGCATTCCTATGTGGTCAAAAACACACCTAAAACACCTTCCCTACAAAACAAACAAAGCACACATAACCAAGTTATTTTACTAGAACATCCAACAAGCATAGTAGATAAAAAGATAATGATTGTTGCCCCATTCTTTTCTCTCTAAACCATTTTGATTAGGAATCATCAAGAGGTCATTAGAATGAGCACAAAATAAGATAAGTCAAAAAAGACCAAGATAAAGTAAACAAACAAGCTAATTTTGGGGTATGTGCAGGATCATGATGGGCCAAAAAATGGAGAAATGTAAGTGATATGATGGCCCATGTGGCTGACGACTTTTTTTTTCCCCAAAATTAATGAAATAAAAAGGGTTTTTAAAGGAGATTCTCAGCTTTCCACCAATATAAATTATGCTTTACTTTGAATTTAATAAATAATTATTATTCATTTTCTATTTGAATTTTGACTAAAGTCTTGATTGATAGGTTGATTGAAAAGCATCTACAAATTTCAAACGGTATCACATTTTTTGAATCCGAAACATGCGTCATATTCTATGTTTCACATACTATAGGATTACAAAAATAAACTTGATTTTCATGAAGTTTGGACCAAGTTAAGGTGGTTAGACATACAAGTTTTTATATTTTTTAAAAGTTGTAATAGAAAATTCATAATTAATTATTTACTTGGAAAAAAATTACAAAAAAATATGCATCACATCGACACATCATTCCTCTACTTATATCTAAAATATTATTAAAAAAATTATCACTTTATTGTGGTTAGGGTGGTCAAACAGACACCTACATCTTATTTTTTCCCTGAAATTTAAGTACTACTACATTGAAATTTCAAATTTTCACCAAATAGATTTCTTTTTTGTTAAATAAACCTAGTAGTTTAGAAACTACATTCAATTTTCTATAGATTCTATTCTTACATATTTTTGAAATAATATAGATAACTTATTCAAATTTTTATGCCAAGTTTCTTAACTCTAATTTTCTAAATTTTCATCGTCACTTAAGGGCCTATTTTTTCCATGATGATCTTGCACATACCCATTCTTCATACTGCTAGCCAAGACTAATCTATGGTGATGCCTGATATTGATGTCCATTTTAGGAAGGATGCATCCTAGGACATGTTGTGATTATGTGATGATGAGATTAACTGGATAATAAGCTATTGATACTCCGAGTTGATTAACTTGTTGACTTGCTGACCTAGACTTGAGACTTTGACGATTAAGCTTTCACTTTTAGAACTTGCTAGACTTGTTTCTGATTGACTCACCAAAGCATGGAAATGATGATTGATTTATTATGAGTGATGATATTATTGCAGGTGAGAGCGAGGTGAGATGGATGCACCATTTTGGGGTTTTCCAAATATTTGGATGTTTTTGGTGTTTTGAAATGTTTCAAGGTTGTTTTGATTTTCGAATTTTCCAATTCTTTTGGATTTTTGAGATTTTGACCAAGAGAATAAATTAAAGAATTATCCTAGGGGTCTCAAGAGATCAATAGTTAATCCTTGCCTATGTTATACATGCAGAGACGACATAGTTCGACTGACACAGACTTGATTGCCAACGAGATAGATTGACAAACGAATTGCCATTTTATTGTGATGGACGTTTAAAGGACTAACCTAAGGTGTCTCAGGGGATGATCAAATAATAACCTTGCCTATGTTCAAGCTCAAATATGACGTAGTTTAGATACCATTTTTTTGACTTTTTCTCTTTTTTGACCTATTTTGGGATTTTTTATATGTTTTGGATGTTTTTGGATTTTTTGATTTTATGATGTTTTTGGATTTTTGAAGGATTTTAATAAAGATCACAAGAATATACATGGATCTAATCTTATGTAAGTACACTAACATGCCCCCAGTGTTATGCAATAGACTACTTCAATATAGGCAAGACAAACTGACCTTTGGAATATGCCAAGTAGTACTAGGGTGGAGCATGATACGAACACAAGATCAAGCTATGGTACGGATGCAGATGGATGGATGGAACGATAAATGGAATGTGATAGATGAATGATAAGGTATAATGTATAAGTGTGGAATAGAATAGGTCATGAAGATCCTAGTGGATGGAGAGTGCTTTATTTACACTCGGCACCTTTTTTCTAGGTTTTCACCAAGGTACTTGTCCAAAGTGCCACCAAAGTGGTTTTCACTAGAGGATGATTTTTTTCTTTACTATTTTTAATCTTTTTTCTGATTTTTTTGGATTTTTATATTTTTTGATTTTTTTGTATTTTTGGTTTTACCCTTAAAAGATCAAGCATAAAAATTTTTGAGATGGGAGTTTTTCATGGGTTCCTACAGAGGCTCACCTTCAAGCAGTGACAGTTGGTAGGCTCCTGATTTATAGCTTGTTGTGACAATGAATGGTCCTAGCCAGTTAGGCTCAAATTTTCCCTTTCTCTCTGGCTTTGGCAGGTTCTTTTGATTCTCCTTTAGTACTAGTTCACGGACTTGGAAGGTCCACCTCTTGACTTTCTTGTTGTAACTATGCTTGAGGAAATTCTGATAGACTTATAAGTGATTGAGGGCATCCATGCATCGTTCATCTAGTAGCTCTAGCTCATTTAGTCATGAGACCCGATATTCCTCATCTATAATGAGATTTTGTCGTGATATCCTCAGGGACGGGAGATCGGTCTCAATGGGGACGATGGCTTCTGATCCGTAGACCAAGGAGAAGGGGGAAGCACCTATTGGTGTGCAAATGCTTGTGCAATAAGTCCATAAGGTGGGATTTAGCTACAGATGCCAGTCACGACCAACATTATTGACTATTTTCTTAAGGATTTTCATAATGGTTTTATTGGTGGCTTCTTCTTGGCCATTGCCTTGGGGATAATATGGAGTGGAAAAGTGATGTTGGATGTTGAATTTTTGGCAAAGGTCACAGATATCTTGATTTTTTAAAGGTGTCCCATTATTTGAGATAATAGCTTGAGGGACACCATATCGGCATATAAGGTAGTTTAGGATGAACTTAGATATCTGCTTTCTAGTTATGTAGGTCATAGGAATGGCTTTGACCCACTTTGTAAAGTACTATGTGGCGATGATGATGAATTTATGGCCATTGGATGAGGTGGGGGTGATTTTACCAAAGAGATCAAGCCCCCACTATGAGAAGGGCCAAGGTGTAACAACGGGATGAAGCTCCTAAGTTGGTGCATGGATAAGGTCCCCATGCTAGTGACATTGCAAAAATCTCTTGACAAAGTCATGCACTTCTCTTTCCATAGTAGGCCAATAGTATCCAGTCCTCAACAGTTTCTTAACCAAGGTCATACCACTCGAGTCTGAACCAAAAATTCCATTGTGTACCTTGGTTAGATCAGTCAGGACTTCCTCAATATTTAGGCAACATAATAGGGTCCCTTCGATGCTCCTACGGTAGAGGGTTTGTCCTAGGATGACAAAACAAGAAGACTTTTTGACAAAATCTCTTTTGAAGTTCAGGGTTATGTCAATTGGAAGGACTCCTATTCTCAAGTAGGTGTAAATGTCATGGTACCAAGGATCACTGGGACCAATGATTTCACACATGAATTCAAACTTCGGTACCTCAAATGCTGGTACGAGAATTTGCTCTATGAGGAATTCCTATTTTGGGACATTGTGGGGGATTTCCAAGAGTGATCCAATTGTAACCATTGCATCCATTGCTCTATTGTTTTCTTTGGGTAGTTGTTCAAATGTAATATCAATGAATGAATCCTTGAGGCTCTCCACCAGTTTCTTTTATGGAGTCATTTTATCATCCTTTATTTGATATTCATTATTTAATTGATTGATTATGAGTTGAGAATCTCCATATACCTTAAGGGCCATAATCTACCACTACACTACAATCCTTAGCCCTATGACAAGAGCCTCATACTCTGTTGTGTTATTCGTGCATGGGAATGATAAATTGTAGGATTTGGGTATGCATTCCGCTTATGGAGTGATGATTAAAATCCTTGCTCCTAACCCGTGTTGTGTGTAGGATCCATCAAAATATAGCTTCCAGTGATCCACTACACTAAGGTTGAAGATTGATTCATCGAGGAACTCTGAGATAAGTGAATTTTCTGCATATATAAGTGCCTCCACCAACTGATCTACAATTGTGTGTCCTTTGATGGCAATTTTCTCTACATATTCAATGTCATGCTCTATTAAGATCATAACCCACTTATTCGTCTGTCCTATGAGAGTCACTTTGGAAAGTAGGTACTTAAGTAGATCTGTTTTTGCGATTAGCTTGAAATGATGCACCAACATGTAATGTCTAAACTTTTGAGCTGAAAACAAAATTGCTAAACTAGCCTTCTCAACAGGTGTGTAGTTTAGCTCATGTCCTACCATGTCATTCTAATATAATATATAGCTCTCTCCTTTTCATTTTTCATCATGCTGGGCTAAAAGAGCATCGAGAGCTGCTGTTGTTGTCGATATGTATAGAATCAATGGTTTTCCTAGAATTGGAGGCATTAGAATTGGTGGTGTGAGTAGGTATTCCTTGATATTGTTGAAGGTCTGGTTGCATTTTTCATCCCATTTGTATTCTACCCCCTTCTGGAGTAGATGAGAATATGGGATATGTTTGTCTGCTAGTTGTTCTATGAATCTTTAGATAGACTGGAGTCTTCCCTCTAGACCCCTTAGCTACTTTACTGTCTTGGGTTCTTCCATTTTGAGGATTGCCTTGAATTTGGTGGGATCTACTTTGATTCCTCTCATTGACATGATATATGCTAGGAGCTTGCCTTATTGCACTTTGAAGACACACTTCTTTGGGTTGAGTCTAACCTTGTATTTTTCCAATTTGTCAAAAATGGAACTCAGAGCTGATATGTGGTCTCATCTTTTCCTTGATTTAGCCAATATGACATCCACATACTCTTCCACCATCTTATGAATCATGTCATGAAATATTAGTTTCATGGCTCTCTGATAAGTTTCTCCTATGTTCTTTAGCCCAAACGACATCATATTCCAGTAGTAGGTTCCCCATAGACATGTGAATGTTGTCTTATGTTGGTCCTCCTTTTCTATCATGATCTAGTTATATCCTGAGAACCCATCTATTACTGATAGCATCTCATGTCCGATTGTCATATCCACTATCATTTCAATGTTTAGTAGTGGAAAGTGATCCTTGGGACACAATTTGTTTAAGTCTTCAAAATTGGTGAAGATGCGGATGCCCCTAATGGGATTTGAAATAGGTACTAGGTTTGACACCCACTCTGGATAATCATTCGGGAATATGAACCCCGCATCTAGGAGCTTCTAAAATTCCATTTTGACTAACAAGGCTATTTGGGAATGCATCTTTGTGAGATTTTGTATCATAGGTTTTTCTTCAAAATATACAACTAAATGATGAACTACCACCTCTAGATCAATTGCAGGCATGTCAACATAAGTCCATGCAAAATTTAACTTTCTTTCTTTGAGGAATGTAGCCAAGAGTTCATGTTCTTCTATGATAAGTGACTCGATATAGAAGGTTATGTGTAGTAGCTCCTTTGTTCCCAAGTTGATGGGATTGCATTGTTCTACCAGGACTACTGATTTTTCTTGATGAAGTGCAGTGAAGGGAAGATTGAATCCTTCATCCTCCGATTCCTCAGAGAGGTTTTCACCATTGGATGTGCCCTTTATTTTTACTATTTTAGGGTCAAAGAGTGCAAAAAAGTGGTTTTCACTCAAAGACCTTGAGATTATTCTCAATTTCTCACTTTTGCGACTAAAGGATTCAATCGTCTCCCCGTAATAGGCCTGAGTGTCCAGTGTGATATCAAATCTAGCCTTATGATCCACATATGGTATTGTATCCCACAATCCCATGAATTCTAAGAGTGCCTCATCATTTTTGAACATGTGCAAAATCGGTGGTCCTCATTGGTCATAATCGATGAGTTGGGGGTATAGTAGGCTTATTTCATGGCTTTGGTGGTCTGACTCGAAAGATAAGGTTCTAATCATGAGAAGGGAGGAATCTTCAAAAATCATGGGTACATTAGTAATGGGATCCTCGTCATCGCTACTACACACATCGGTGATGTCAAAGGTGAAATTATCTAAGGGAAGGCCTATAAATATGGGTAGCTGAAGGGCGGCTACTAATAATTGAGGGGGAATCCTACCATGTATGGTTACACTTGGAGGGGTACACCCAAGGCCAATATTTTTCATTCGTTTCTCAACAATGATGGGCTCCACTCGGCCATTGTTGTTCTTTTCCAAGCTTCCATTCCTATTATAGCCCATCCCCAACATTAATTGAAGTCCTCTATTGGTCTCATCCATAGGGAGGGTTGGTGTAGGTCTCTGATCTTGATAGAAGAGACTAGATATGTCTCTCTCATCCACCACTTCTCGACCTAGATCTCCCCACCTCCCGAATCGAGAGGGGTCTGCTCTAAAGGTTCGAGTTGTTGTATTGGTGGGTTGCGGTTTTCCATGGGATTTGGGGGATTGAGGTAACTCCCTAACCACAAAGGATCCCTTCTTCATTTTATATTCCCTACACCCATTGTCTTGGATTATAAGCTTGATTTTAGATATGTCTTGAATGGAGGGTGTCTTTGTCCCAGAATTGGAGGCTATATTGGTTGGGTCTATATATGCAGTTGAGGGGCCTTCATCATTCTTTGGGACATGGGGAACTTTATAGTAATTGATGCATTAATGGAATGTCAATGTAACTGCTTGCATCCCATGGATCCATGGGCACCCTAGGAGGATGTTGTAAGGTAGGTCAAGGTCAAGCACCTAACTGGTAGTTTCCATAATGGTTGGCCCTACTTGAATAGGGAGTTGAAGAGTGCCCTAAGATACTCTTTCTTGATCATCATAAGCCTTGATTGTGATACCTTTACCTTTTTCAATGGAAGCTTCAGAGATTCCAATATTCTTTATAAGCTTTAGTGAACAAATGTTGAGACCTATACCCGCATCCACCAAGACCCTTTTGACACTATTTTTGTGAACCAAGACTTCAAGGTGTAATGCATGGTTGTGAGATGGCTAGGTGGGGAAGTCCTAATTAGAAAAGGTGAGGAGATTGGGAGTGGTGATGTTCTCAACCATAGCTTGGAATTGCCCTGTATCAAGGTTGGTGGAGACAGTGGATGAATCCAATGCTTCCTCAAGAATTTCCCTGTGGGTGGCAGAAATCTTTAGTAACTCCATGATGGAGATCTGAGCAGGGGTTATTTTTAACCGGTCTAGGAGATTGTAGCCATTAGAAATGGATTTTTGATTTGAGGTGGGGGTCCTAGATAGCAGTGATGCCTTGACAATGGTGACCTTGCCAATGCATGTGGTGACTCCACAGTCAACATTGGCTCCCTTGATACTAACAACAATGACCATTTCCTTAAGGCATGCGACAAACCCTTCGTACACGTGGTTAACTTTGCCATATTTTTTCTTACCTTTGTTGTTTCCTTGGTTGTGATCGGGCATTGAATTCGTGTAAATTTTCAGTTCTTGATTGCCAATTGGTTGCTCAAAATTTATGATTTTGTCATCGATGAGGTCTTGGATGAAAATTTCCAGTTTCATGTAGTTGACGGTTGTATGCTCCTTGAGCTTATGATAATCGAAAAGGAAATTTTCATTATACCAGGGTGGTTACACCTGGGTTTCTTGGTAATTATCATAAGTGGGGATTTTCATGAGGTTCTCATTGACCAACTTCTTCATGATAGATTTGATGGATTTCCCAAGGGCTGTGAACTTCCTCTTGGGGGGATACCTATTTCATAGAGGTGGTCCTCCTTGATTATTGAGGTTGTTGACTTGATTGTGGGGTGGTTGTTGGGTTACCACATTGGTTTGTGTGTTATTATGGTTGTTGTTTTGTGGTTGATGATGTATTTGGACATTCTACTTTGGATCACTGATAATGACCTTGGTGTTGACCACTCCATCATTGGCGACATTCCTTTTTTTCACCCATGTGCAAGGTTTCTCATTATAGCTGGTGGATGGGTGATTATCTTTATGTTAAGGATATGTAGGTGTGCCCCCTTGTGTAATAAGGGCCCTTTCGATGTTGAGCACCTTGGGGATCAATTGGTCATATGTGGTGATGCACTACATTTTTAGATAAAATTCCAACGTCTTGTCCAAATTGGCAATGATAGTGCAAATTTGTTGCTCCTCTAACATGGCCCACTTGCTCCGATCGGCCTTGGATCACCATCATTGTAGGAAGGAGGTGAATGATTCCCCTTTTCCCTATTTGAGCACCGATAATTCCTCTAGACTAACATCTATGCCAATGTTGAATGCATAATTTTTGAGGAATGCATCTACAATTTCTTGGAATGTTCTGAAGCCAGTAGGCAGACGAGAGAACCACTCCATGGCAGGACCAACCAAGCTTCAAGGAAAAAACTACATTAGATATGTATCATTATATGTGACTTCCATACAATGTACCCAGAATTTCCTGATGTGATCTTCAGGGTTTCCCAATCTGTGATATTTGTCAAATTTGTGGATTTCAAATCCCTCCGGGAATCATATCATTGCAAGGATCCTATCAAAAGGATAGGGACATAGTTATTGGGTGTCCTTGTTTTTTTTCCTTATTGAAGATCAAGCACTTGTTGTGAGAGTAGTTTTATTTGTGTTGTCACATCACCTTGCGGATCAGGAGGTGGGGTGAACATGTTTTGAGGTATTTTATTGACGAGTGAAATGTTGGTGGGAGTTTTTTGCAAGATTTGTTAAGTGAGTAATGTTTGCATTTGTTGCTGAGCCAACAACACTTGTTATTGGTAATGTTGTTGTTGTGCCAATAAGGCTTGTTGTTGGGCTTTCTATTGAGCCACTTGTTGTTGTGCTTGATACTCTTGCAAGGCTTGTTGATATGCTTGTTGTTGGGCTTCTTGCAATTGTGCTTGGTATTGGGCTTGTGCTTATGCTTGTTGAGCTTGATGTTGGGCTTGAGCTTGAACATGCACTTTTTGGACTACTTGTGCAACTTGAGTAGCTTGTGCGGCTTATCTGGCTCGAGCTACTTGTGCAGCTTGGGTGGCTTGCTATTGTTGTAGTAAAGCTTGGGCTTGGGAAATCTGTTGTGCATGTTGCACTTGTTGTGCTGCTAATTGTGCTTGCACTTTCTAAGTAGCTAGTTGTGTATCTTATTTATTTTGGAGCACCTTTTGACAGGCATCTTGTCGAGTTGCTTAAAACATGATACTAAATGAATTTTCCATGTTGTGCTTTGGAGGTGGTGGTGGTGGATTGGGAATGGTTATGACCATTGTGATAAGAGGAGCATTTGAATTAATGATTGGGGTTTGAGTGGTGGATGGCATGATTGAGATGTTTGGTCCTTGGGAAACCATGTGTTGAGAGACTTGGGGAATATTGGATGTATTGATTGTTGGTGTTGCCTGGATGGTTGCCATCTACTGTTGTGATATCGATGGCAAGATGGGAGGATTTGGTATGATGCTTTGATTTATGATGGGAGGGTTGCTTTGATTTTGTTGGTTGATGGCGGGTAAAGGGGGAAGACCCAACCCAAAGGGGGATGTGGATGTATGTGGTAGAGGTGGAAATGGTGGAAAGATAGGTAGTGCATTCCCTTGAAGTGATGTTGAGGGATTGAAGATTCCCCTTGTTCCAAATAAACCACCTTCTCCTTGTGAGGTAGGGAGAGAGCTTTGTGTTTCTAGAGGATAAATTGATGTTGCATTAAAAGAGGTTGTGATGCAGAGTCTAGGTGGAGATCACTCACAAAACAAAAACTTCAACTCCCAACCAAAGACTCAACTTCAATTTCATAGACATGAACTCACCCTCAAGGGTCTCAACCCTTCAAGTTTGTAAAACAACTAAGACCTCCACCTAGACCCTATAAAAGTCTCTCAATGTGTACATGATGGAAATTTGGCCATTCAAACTCAATCTCAAAGTCAGGTTCAACACATTCTTCAAAACTCACCTTTGTGACTGGCCTCCCTTGTAGTAGTAGAAACCGGGTTTTCAGACCATAACTCAAAAACATTCCATAGGGCTTAACAAAATCAAGGAAGATTTAGATACCCTTTTCCAAGACACACCACGTATCCAACAATCACATAAGACTCCTTCATAACATTCCCTCCAAATTGACTATTCTCACTATTTTGTAGCCCCAATCAGCCCTTTTTTTCAAAGGGACCCCTCCACAACAAGACCACCAATCAAAAACAACCTAAAAAAATCTTAGGAATGGTTTCAAAACTCAACATTTTCCAAGTTCTAGGTCTCTAAGGACTCAACCTAACCCCTAACTCCAAAACCCTCTCTCAAGCCTAGGAACATAGGGTTTTAAGACACCCTTATTGAAAGTACATATTCCCAACCTCTCCAAACCACACCAATTGCTCAAACATGCCTAAAATGGTACCCTCAAGCTTAAAAGTTCATAAAATGGTCACTCCCAACTTCTCTTTGACTGGACTCAAGATTTTCCTCTTCAATTCACACACTTTCCCAATGACTTACACCCTACAAACTATTGAGAAATTGTGTCTCAAACTTCTAGCTTGAAGTCCTCATTCTTTTGCCTTGGCGAAATTTTGTGCCTTTTACTTTGTTTGGTGGAGGCGGGACCGAGATGGAACTTGGCATTGTTCCTTTTGCCTTGTTCCAGTTTCCATTCCTGTTCCGGCTTCGGCTCTGCTTCCAGCTTTCTAAAGGTTCTTTGGTTTGTCTCTAGCAGAGGTGGAACCAGTTTTGGAACTTAACTATGGCAGTTTATAAGGTTCCCATTTCTATTTCCATTCCAGTTTTGGATCCGATTCTTGCTTGTATGATTTGGTCTTCCTTGCAGTTTGGATTTTCCTTGGGATGGTTTCCTCCGCTTTGTTCCGGTTCAGGTTTGTTGTTTCATGCAGTTGTCAGAGGCGGAACAAGAATGTTTCTTGAACCTAGACTTTTGGTAAAGTCTTGTTTCTGTTTCTGATTCTGATCTGACTTTGACTCCGGTTCTGTCTTCTAGTTTGACTTCACGTTGACTTCCTCTAGGTTGAACTATCTTAGAGTTTCTCTTCCTTGCAGTTGGTGGAGGTGGAACCGAAATGGTTCCTGAACCTGTGTTTTTGGTGGAGTCCTATTTTGTTTCCCGTTCCGACTCCAGCTCTGGTAGAGTTGTAAAGAATTGGAAGTCTTGTACGTGCTTGGTGTTTGATTGGACATCTTGATCTCTCTATCAATTGCGATAGGCAATGGGATGGTGACACGCGGTAGTCTGACCAAATTTTGTTTGGATGGTTACCAAAATAGTTATTGTTGCAGGTGCATGGCCAATGTAAGCTGGCGGAGCCGAACCCATTTTTGGCATTGCATTGAATGCTTGGGTGGCTCGATGTAGGACTTGGCATGGGCTCTTCTGATTGCATTAATTGCAGTGTTTGACTTTCACTGTCTAGAAGGTGTTTGTATATATACGCCTTTTGTGTAAGTTGCAAATAACAGGTTGAAGTTGCAGGTTGAAGAGTTGAAGAAGAAGAAGAAGAAGAACGTGAGTTCTTGAAAGAGAGTTCGAACTGTATGTTGAGAAAACATTGTAATAGTGGATCCAAATCTCTCTAGGTGATTGTGAGAAGAACAGAGAAGTCTGGAAATTGTATGTAATTGATTCATTACTATAATACAATAGATTCATTACTATAATACAATAGACTTGACTTTGTGTGGTGGGATTTTTACTTGAAAAGGTTTTCCCACGTAAAATAATGTGTCATGTGTTTGCTCATTCTCTGTTATCTCATTTCTATGGTTGTATGCATCTCAAGTAGTTTTAGAAGCTATTAGAATCAGTCTATGCTTCACTCCTCTATTGTATTGGTGTTAAGGGAAAGTATTCTGCACTGTTGGGTCATTCGATCTAGTCCTCTTTCCCTTCACAAACACCCCCAGAGCCATGACAGTCATCTGCCCTTTGCACAAAAATACATAAACATTTCCATTTAACCAATCTAAGCCTGTCCACTGAGTTACATACCTTCACAGTGGGTGGAAGGCTTAGATCTCCTTTTTTGACACCCCTCAAACCCTTGACACAGGAAAACAGAACAGTTCCTGAAGTTTTGATTGCCCCTGCCACAAAAGATGATTTGAGGCCTCCAAAGAAAATGTGGAGAAGAGTAGACACTTCCACAACAAATTCCACAACTTTAAGCCATGAAGTTTTTGTACGGCCTGTGTCAAAAAGAAGAAATTCAAGGAAAAAAACTACAAAAATGCAAAGATTAGCGTATAAAATTTTATTTCTTCTTCCAAAAACTCAACCATCATCCTCTCCATTAGGGATTACATTTTTTTTATAATGTTTCCACATCTAACTACCTCTTAGAATCTAAAAACCACTTCAACCACCTTTAGTTATACTCTAAAATGGCAATTTTGCCAATATTGTTCCTAGTCACCTTCCCTTTACAACTTGAGTTTAAAGATCCCTTCTAACTAACCTATCAAACTTTTAAATACAATTGCAAATGGTCACTGAGACCTTATTATAAGGAAAAACATAAGACCCAAACCTACACTATACCCTATTCACGTGGAGCACATTGCTAGCATGGCACAAAATGGAAAACTTGCTTACATTATATCTCATCTTGGCTTGTTTTGTTGCATATAATTTAAGGATCTTCAAATTCATTTGATGAACCTCTAAGGCTCATGTTTCCTTCATGCCAAGGTGATGGTGCCCCTATACCAGATTGGATTGGTGGGATCATGGAATGTGAGTGGAACATATGGGTTAAATGGATTTATCGAGATGGATTGATCTGGTTTGGTGTTTGCATCCAACTCTCGGTTGCTCACAAGGGGATGTGCTTGAAGTGCATGAAGCAATGAGCTTCCCTTGTTAATAATTGGTGGGGTTGGAGCAATGGATGATGTGATTTGTGGGATGTCTTGAGTGATGCTTTGAAATGGAAGTGTGAATAAGGTTGAGGTCATGATACCAAGAGGTCTTTCCATTATAGTGCTTAAGTCATAGTCAGAAGGGAGTTTAGCCCCTTCTTTCACCAACTCAATTCGATGATTTTTGGGATTTTGCACGATCTCAAGGATTTCATCTTGTGTCATCCCTAAGACACTATTAGTGGTGTCCTCTACTTGACCCTCCTCTTGAGGATTTTGTGATGGTAGACGAAAATTTCTCGGGGGATTTCTTGATCCAATAGGATTCATTTCGGGAGCAGTTTGGCTTAGATCACTTGATGTTGATGTTTCCTTTTTTATTTCTATATTCTTCTTGTGTTGTGATCTTGTTTGCACCATAAAATAGGGATCAATTTTCAAGAATGTATGAGATGAACCTCTAATGCTTTGGATTGATCCAACTTTAGGCACAAAAAAGAGAAGAACTAAGATAATTTAAGGATCAAAGTGATAATGGGAATGAGATAAATGGAAGATGGATGATGCGGATGATGAAACTCTTGAGAAACCTTGAGGGAAATTCTAAACTTTCGGACTTGCTTTGATTTGGACTTGATTTGATTTGAATAGTGAACTTATAAACTCTAAGAGGTTGGATGTTTTCCTAGAGTGAACTTGTACACAATATGATAATTTGACTAGGTGTGTAAAGAAGGATTCATCAAGACACCCCTAGTCAAACAAAATGATTTTAGATAACGAAATCCTAGACCCCAAGATGTTGGATGTTATCAAGAGGTAAACTTGTTCACAAGGATTGATAATTTGATCAAATATGTGGAGAAGGATTCATCTACACATATCTAACCAAACAAGATGATTTTGATTTTTCCTAGAAGCCTAGCATAAATGATGTTTTCAAAGTTTCCAATATTTTTTGATGAAATGATGTTTTATTTTAATGGTTGAGGGATGGATGATAATGATTCATTTTGACCCTAGATTTGACCTAGATAAAACTCCTTTCTACAAGACCTCAGTTTTGAAGAACATGCTTGATACTCCCTATGTGAGAAAAGAAAACCTTTGAAAGAGAGTTGGATTTTTTTGACAATAAAACTCATACAAGTTAGGATTTTTTCTTGAATCTTTCTTGTAGAAATTATAGACCAACCTTTATCTTACCTCGTGAAGCCTTGAAAGATGTTCTTCACGGTCTCTTGGACTAAGAATTTTGAACCATGGTTTTTGGATTTTGATTTTGCGGGAAATCATTTGGAAGAACAAATGTGTGTGGTTCAATTGTTCCTTAGCTTTGCTTAATGAGTTATTTTTTCCACAAAAATTTTTTGATTAGATTTTCCAAACTAGATGTCAAATGTCCTAACTTCTTTTCATCCCGAAAAGTCCATTGTGTGGAAATCAAAGTAATCAAGGCAAAAGTTTCCTAATTTTGACTTTAGTATGAGAAAATTATGATATAATTCCAAATTCTTATAAACCTCTAAGGATAAAATCCCTAAGGAAAGCAATAACACTTGGATTTTTCAAAGGTATTTTCCCCTCCTAAAGGGTTTGAAATTTGGAGGATTTGAATGTTGAATGTTTGTTTTCAAGATTTTGGATCCAAGCAATGTGTTTAATTGGCTCAAAAATTGCACAACCCTAGGATGGAAAAGAAAATATTTGTTGAGTTCCCACTTGGATGAATCCAGCTACGCTTACTCTTAGCGGATGATTAGATCCTTGAACATATAGGCTCCCCCTTACAGTGCACTCGCTTCTTAGGTCAGCCAAGCATTAGTCCTCATGAATCTCCCATGGCATACTTCTCATCTCTACTAAAAAATTGTAAGAATGTGGGACAGCTCTAGAGGTTCGACCTCCTCACGCCAACAAATATTGGGATTTTTGGGCTTCTAAACAAAATTTTGTAGTAAGGGTATCCAGTTTAGGGGATGCAATGATAAAATCCTTGTTAGAGATCTCCCAAACCTTAGAACAAGGGCTTTACGCATCATAAAGATATTGAGGAAGATTTATCATGCACCGCTTCCCATTGTTTACAACTTTCTCGTAACCACAAATTTCTATAGTGGTTTGCAAGAGCTTGGCTTTAGCTCATTATCGCTTGGGTCATTCCCTTGGGGTGAGTACTTTTTCCCACCAAGGAAGGCCCTCTACGAATAAACAAAAGTGAGAAAACATATCCGTAGTTCGATCAATCTTTGTTGAGAAACAAAGAGAGAGCACACATGATATGTTCCACTCACACTCGCAAGATTGGTTCAATTTTTAAAACCCAATTTGAAATGTGAAGGAAATCACTTACACAAGTTAAGATCACCAAAAGGACTTTTGATTCTCAAGATTGCTATAAAGTGCAAGAGAAGTGCATACGTCTTTTTGATGATATTATTTTAGGTAAGTGATTACAAGACAAAGATGCACATGTTCATTTTAAATCCTCAAAGAATTTATTAGGTTAATTTTAAAGCACCAAAAGGAAAGATGAAAGTTGTTTTGTTCAATTTTTAACCTTAAACAAAATCTAGTAAGTTTTTTAAAAGTTCTTTTTAACCTTTTGTAGCAAAAATGAAATCTTTTGTTATGTTCTTTTTAGAGCCCCAAATAAATTTAGTGAACCTAAGAGCATGAAGGTAATCAAATCTTTAGAAAGGGATTATAAGTTCTCCCAAAGTGTTTAAAAACACTTAATACAATAAGACAATGATGTCATAGTGAAATACTCCTCTTTGTTCCCTCCTTGCCTCAACCTACAAATTGATTAAAACCAAGAAATATAGAGATAGAAAACAAGTTAGAAGTTCAAAATGTCCAAAATAAAAAAGTACATGTCAGAATGAACTGAATTTGAGATGTTTACTCTAACCTAGCGGCGTAGTCCATGGGTGCGGTGGAGTTTGAAAAGGTCAGCAGCACTATATAGTACTGCTAATTACTGAGAGTGGCGCTCTGCAGTAAAACAGAGACTGTGATTGTGGTTCTATTTGACCAGCAACGTAGTTTGTGTCAACACATAGTCCACTTTAAAATTCAAATTTTGTTGGTGTGAAGACACCAGTGGCAGAGTTTGGAGATTATAGCAGTGCAATATAGCGTCGCTTGTCAGTTAGCAGCTAAGTTTCCTATAAGCTGCAAAACAAAAAACAAAAAAGCACATTTTTTTTCAAAAACGTGATTAAATCCTTCAGATTCGGCCTCCCTCTAGTGCCAAAATGTGAACCCCAATCCTAGACCTACACAAACATAGCAAACAAACACAATAATAGATCCAAATGCAAGTTGGAACTAAGATTCCCGTGAAATTCATCTACAATGCTCAAAATAAGAAATAAATGAAGAACAAAAAAAGAAAAGAAATTCAATCCTATTTAAGCATGAAAATCCTCAATCAGATGGGGGAATTGGTGCCAATTATGTGTATAAATTGGCCCTTTCCCAACTCCTCTGCAAGCTTGATGAAGATTGATCCACTTGGTGATGAAGAACAATGTGATTCCTTGATAAAATCTGCAATAACCTAGCTATGATAATGGAAAATGCTTATGGAGATGGATGAAATTGTTCTAAATATGAAGATAGTAACTTTTCTCTAAGTTGTGGATGAAAAAATGAGAAGAAGAGCTCTCTATTTATAGAAAGACAAGATGGAAGAATTATCAAAATGAAGCAATGTGGGATCATTCAACATCCAATGGCCAAGTTCCACTTGTCAAGATGTGAATGGAGGAAGCTTGAGCACATTTTGATGAATGAGCCAATAAATGATATTAGGTGAATTTTGAAATTCATGAAATGACTTGTTGAAGAGGGAAAGAAAATGACTTAAATGCCACATGGCTCAATGCAGAAGGACATGTAAGAGGAGATAAATGCTTTGTTGGAAGGACAAATCCACTTGGAGGGATTTTCAAACTTGGAGGAATTTTCACCTAAAGATTCCATGTTGAGAGAAAATATGGATTTAATAAATCAATTAAATGTATTTTCATGTGCAAGTGGCAAATCCTATAGAAATTAGGTGATTAGGATTAGGATTAATCATGATTTTATTAATTTATATGAAGATTAGATGATGTGACAAATTTGATTTACATTTTAAGATTTATTTAAATCAAAGTTGAGAAGAAAATGATTTAGACTTTAATTAAATAAATATTTTGATTTATTTAATTAAAAAGGGGATGGTGTTAGATTAAATTAAACAAGGTTTAATTTCTTCAATTTAATAGGATGACTTTAGAGAATTAATTAAATAACATAAATTATTTAATTAAGTATAGACATGGGGTTAATTAAATCAGATTGATTAATTTACTTAACAGGAGAGAATGACTTAATCAGATAAATAATGATTTATTCAATTAGGGGATGAAAAGTGATGACAAGCTAAGAAGATGATTCTAGATGAAATGACGTTAGTAATAAGGATCAAGTGATTCGGTATATTTTCCATGTCTACACTCATATCTCTTAAACCTGTGGTCCAAATACAATGAAATATTGGAATTAGATACATCTAAAATCCATAAAAATAATTTTAGAAGCACAAGGTGGAACCTTTATATGCAAAGTGGTGCAAAACCAAATACTGATGCACTATAACGCTAAACTTGCAGATTTGACACAGTCAAATTTCTAACACAACTGATCTTTCCAGAGGAAATCAATTTGCACAAATTTCTTCCACAACACCTCAGAAACCTGTTAGGATTACCTAAAGTGATTTGCAATAATGTTGACATCAATGATAAATCTGTATCATGCACTATCCATTCTCATGTTGCTAACCACATCATCAATGAAAAACTTCTAGCAATCTCTCCAAACTTCCAACAATCTCCCCCTTTGTCATTGATGGAAACATGCCAAAAATCTCCAAAATATTCTCCCCCTTTGACATCAATGGAAAAAGGCGCCTATACAACCTATTCTGAATCTTACTAGAAATCCATCTAAATGATGTAGTCATATATATAATTGGAGAATAATGAGTTGACTCCCCAATGAGTCACGTACCGAAGAGAAAACCAAAAATTTACTAAAAATTTCTCTACATGGTCCACACATATACAAATAATTTGAACATAAATGAATAAAAAGATAAAGAATGAGTCAACTAGAGGTGTTTTATACCTACAACTTCTTCAAATGATTTTCCTATGCTTTCCTTCCATCTCCCCATTCATTCTTAGCATCCACAAGCAACATGTTCCATGTTTCAAACTCTAATAGAAGTTCTCCTTCTTTCAGAGTAGTAGGTACCAATTTCATTTTATTTTCTTTATCAAAACTGAGAAGAGTTTTTGAAAAGATTGAAAGCTTGGGATTGACTAGATCTCTTACCTTTCCAAACTATAGAATAATGTGTTCTTTCTATTCTTGTAGATGGAAGAATTTCTTGTGAAGATCCTCTATGGTATTCCTTGTCACACTAGTGAGGTCAATTGTTGGGTCATATGCATTTGTGGTGGTATCAATTTGAGACTCAATAGAGTGCATCTCCTCCCTTATGCTTTGTGTGGCTTCGATCTACTTCATGCCATACTAATATAGTGCCTTAGTCTCACCAACACATGCTTCTACATCCTTCAACAATTAAGAGAGATTCTTATGTGCAATGTAAAATTTATCAGTTATCTCTAGGGTATGTGCAGGATCATGATGGGCCAGAAAGTGGTGATATGTAAGTGATATGATGGCCCATGTGGCTGGCGACTTTATTTTTACCCAAAATTAATGAAATGAAAAGGGCTCTTAAAGGAGATTCTCAACTTTCCACCAATATAAATTATACTTTATTTTGAATTTAATAAATAACTATTATTCATTTTCTATTTGAATTACAACTAAAGTCTGGATTGATAAGCTGATTGAAAAATATCTATAGCTTTCAAATGGTTTCACATTTTTTGAATCTGAAACATGCATCATATTCTATGCATCACATACTATAGGATTAAAAAAAATAAAATTTGAATTTCATGAATTTTTGACCAAGTTAAGGTGGTCAGACATAGAAGTTTTTATATTTTTTAAAAGTTATAATAAAAAAATCATAATTAATTTACATGGAATTTTAAAAAAAAAAACTATGCATCACATCGGGACATGAGTCCTCTACTTATATGTACAATATTATAAAAAAATATTATCATTTTATTGTGGTTAGGGTGGTTAGATAGACACCTACTTCTTATTTTTTCCCTTAAATTTAAGTACTACTACATTGAAATTCCAAATTTTCACCAAATAGATTTTTAATTTTTTTAAATAAACCTAGTAGTTTAGAAACTACATTAAATTTTCTACAGATTATATTCTTACATATTTTTGAGATAATATAGATAACTTATTCAATTTTTTACATCAAGTTGCCAAACTCTGATTTTCTGAATTTTCATTACCCCTTAAGGGCCTGTTTTTCCATGATGATCCTGCACATACCCTCTAGAATTTTCTTATCATTCATTCTTTTCTCCACTTATTTCTCAACTTCTTCCTTCAAATTGGATGCATAAGTATCAAATGAATCAATCAGAAATTTAAGTTTTCTATACTAGATAGTGTAGTGTCAATATGTGATATGAGTATGATTTCATGCAATACTTTAACAGCTTCCTTCATAAGTTCTTTGCTCCTTTGATGCAATTCAATGATTTCCTTCCTTGTGGATGCATGAAACATGTCTCCCAGTTGAAGCTTGTGGATGGGAGATATCTTCTCCATATCAACATTCCCTTGATTCATTGGTAATTGCAATGATTATGAAGACACTACTAGTTTAAAACGAGGATGTACTTTCAATAGATTTTTCATAGAATCTCTGGAAGAGATGAAAGATTCACTAGGAGCCTTTGTTGTCTCCATAGCCTTTCCCTTATCCTTTGTAGTACCGAAGTCAATTGGTTTGTCTTTTTTGCATCTCTGGATACTTGTTTTTTTCTTCCTCTTCCTCTTTATCCTCTTCCTCTTTATCCTCTTCTTCTTTCTCCTCATCAAATTTCACTTCATCTTTATTTTATCGATCTCCTTCTACATTTCCATTGTCATCCTTGTTTTCATCCTCTTCCTTCTTTTCTGTGTTTACTAGAGGATTTACTTCTTGTGCCAGAGGAGGAGTGAATATGTTTTCTTTGCAATGTCTTCTCTAAATAATTGCATCCTTATCACCTCCTTTTGTCATTTCCCCCACTTTCGTAGGAGTGTTATCTAATGTATCTTCATCATTAGTATCATGCTCATGTTGAGAATCATCTATCTATGCTTCTTCTTCTACATTTTGTTCTAGAGCATTGATTTCAACATTCATCTCTTCTTTAGCCACTAGAATCAAACCTAGCTTTTGTACAATTTCCTCTACTTTATCATTGTTATCCTTCTAGATTCTCTCAAGGTCATCTTTTTCTTTTCCCATATGGGTAGTAACCCTTTGTTTTTTCCTTACCTCCTTTCTAAATACAATGGCTGATGTGGCTTTTTCCTCTTTAGAAAGTAGAGCACCAAGTCTTTCCAAGGCTTCATATTTTAGCCTTTCATGTTATTTTATTGCTTCTTGTCTCATGATGTAGAGAAGGGTGGATTACTTCAACACTAACTCAATCAAACAAACTATGCAACTCTAGAACCCCAATTTGGTGGTTTTTTCATCACAAGCCTTCAATCTTTAAAACCTAAAACATGGGGGCAAAAAAATAGGTTTTTGGCCATAAATTTCAATGCAGACATGACATTGAAAATGTAAACACAATTCTAATTACCCATTTTTGCTTTATACAACATATATCACAATTAGAGTAGGTTACTTTGTACGAAACCCTTCAAAAATGGACTATCCTTCTGCCAATTAAGCCTAAAACATGAAAAATCACACCTAGGGCATCATCAAAACATGTACAAACCTCAAGATGGAACCCTGCAACTTCAAAGCATAGTAATATAAAACATTTCAAACTCCCACACAAAAATTTAGAATTTTCCACTATGGAAACAAGAGAAATCATATTTTGAAAGTCACTAGTTACCCTACTTAGGGTTTATGACAGTTTTGAATTGTTTTTGCCAAAATTGCAATATCTCTCTCCAAACTCAATAAAATAAAATGAGACCAACTACATTATAAATTATATTCACATGTATTTCAATCCCAATTAGTCTGAGATCAAGATATGGAATATCAAATCCATACCACGTGTTGCAATAGGCCAGTTACAGAAAAATATGGAAGTGGTAGTCACCAATTTGCTCATAACTTACATAAAACTTAACGAAAATCAACAAAAAAATTTGAAAAAGAAATCTAACTCAATCATCTATCACACAAAATCATGTGAAGATCATGAAAATTATTTACAATACCATACTACATGAAATAAAAGTGATCCAATGTTCTGATTTATAGAAAACAAAGGAATTTTATTGCTTAAACTTCAAAATTATGACTTCCAACCCTTGCCTCAACCACAAAAATCATTCTCCACCACTTCACAATTGTTCTCAACTACTTTTTTTAAGTTACAACTGTTCAAATCCATCTTTTACAACTTTTGACTCTTCATATTCCACAATCTACAACTTTTTGACAATATTGACAACCTTTACCACATATAGCAACTTTTACATTTTTTACAACTTGACCACACCTATCATCCTAAGACCTCATCTAGACCCTTACAAACATAAAGATGATCCAAAAGTACCTTATTACATAAGAGAGACACAAAACCAAAATAGTGACAAACCAAAATTACATGGGTGCTCTTGCACCATACTCCTAGGCAAAGAAAAGATTCAAGCTCTAGTTGAATAAAAGGTAGCAACTTGAGAACTAGGTCTGAAATCCATTGCTTGATCTACATACGACCTTTGAAATAGTTCCATATTGGTTTCATCTTCACTTGAGGTTTCTTTAACATTTGGCATAGGTAGGTGAACTTGGCAAAATAAACAACTACTGAGAACTTGGAATAAAATAGATAACAACCTTGATTACCCTACTTCTCACACTCTTTTGGTGACCTTCTTAACATAGTAATATTTTCGCCTTGAATTTTTCATCTCCAACCTACAATTTCTTCCTTTCTTCATGATATATTGCATGTGTTTCAATAGCACCCTGCTCTCCCTCCATGGCTTGTTTCAATTTAAATTTAGGTTTCTCACCCATTGACTTTGCAATCCCAACAAGAAAATCAGTTTCATTGCCCTCTATTACAAGAAACAAATTATATCTAACTTTCAATACTCCCTTGCGAAATACTTGCAAAGAAAGTATGGATTGCAAATAAACACTACAACTCCTATCACCCAAACCTACCATATCCCATGTTGATTTCTCCTTGAAGTCTGTACAGTCAATATACCTTTCATTTTCTTTGTTTATTTTAGTTTGCAAAATAGAAAAGAGATCCTTTTGTTTGCAGTTAAACATCTCAACTAAATCTTTAACTTCCCAAGGCAACTCTTTAATGCGTATGAATGTCAAAACAATCCTAGGTTTTCTTACCATTACATTACTTACCTCTTCCTCTATCCTAGATGGATTTTGCTCTTCCTTCATCAACAAATATTCTTTAATTTCTAGTTCTACTATCCCCTCTTTCCTTCTCCTTTGAATGATCTTCTTGATAGGCCACGTAACCTTCTTCTTAATTGGTAAATTCCAACATTGTTCTTCATTTTCTCTCTCAAGCAACTACTGCATCTCAAGTTCCATTCTTTCTTGCATTCTTTCTCATTATTTTTCCATTTGTTCCAATTCTTGCCTCGAGTGTATTATCTCTTGTTCAATATTAATTTGTTTTACCTTCTCATCCTTCTTCATCTCACTTTTCTCTTTTCTTTTTTCTTGTTTCTTGCTTGGTACCTCCTGACTCTGCAAGCTCCACAAACTATTTTCCTAAACATGTCCATTATTCTTTCTCAAACAAGTCTCTTTAACCTTTCCTCTTCTTTTCTTCATGATACCTCACCTAGGTTTCCTCCTTTCTTCACTACCTAGTCTTTTGGCATCCATGTTCTTGCTTCAACCTACAAAAAGACAACATACAAACTCCAAAAACTTATCTTGCCTAGATCTTCCAGATCTGATACCAATTTGATGCAGAGAAGGGTGGATGAATTCAAAGCTAACTCAATAAAACAAACAATTCAACTCTAGAACTCCAATTTGGTGGTTTTTTCATCACAAGCCTTCAATCTTTAAAACCTAAAACATGGGGGCAACAAATTAGGTTTTTTGGCCATAACTTTCAGTGCAAATGTGACATTAAAAATGTAAACACAGTTCTAGTTACCCATTTGGTCTTTATACAACATGTCTCAAAATTATCGTAGGTTACTTTGTACAGAACCCTTCAAAAATGGAATGTCCTTCTACCAATTAACCTTAAAACATGAAAAAATCAGACCTAGGGCATCATCAAAATTTATGCAAACCTGAATATGGAACCCTGAAACTTTGGAGAATGGTAATATAAAAAATTTCAGACTCCCAAACAAAAAATTAGAATTCTCCACCATGGAAAACATGAGAAATCATATTTTGAAAGTCGCTAGTTACCCTACCTAGGGTTTATGATAGTGTTGAACTGTTTTTACCAAAATAGCAATATCTTTCTCCAAACTCTACAAAATTCGATGAGACCAAGTGCATTAGAAATTAGATTCACATTTATTTCAATCCCAATTGTTTTGAGATCAAGTTATGGAATATCAAATTTGTATCACGTGCTGCAATATACCACTTACCAAAAAAAATGGAAGTGGAAGTCACCAATTTTATCATAACTTACATAAAACTTAACAAAAAATAACCAAACCAATTCAAAAATAAAGATAACTCAATCCTCTATAACACCAAATCATGTTTAGATCATGAAAAATATTTAAAATACCATAGTACATCAAATAACAGTGATGCAACATTAAGATTTGCAGAAAACAAAGGAATTTTATTGCTTAAACTTCAAAATTGTGACTTCCAACCCTTGAATCGACCACAAAAATCATTCTCCACCACTTGCCAACTATTCTCAACTACATTTTTTAAGTTAAAACTATTCAAATCCATTTTTTACAACTTTTGATTCTTCATATTCCACAATTTGCAACTTTTTGACAATATTGACAACTTTTACCACGTATAGCAACTTTTACATTTTTGACAACTTGACCATACCTATCCTCCTAAGACCTCTTCTATACCCTTAAAAAAATTAAGATGATCCAGAAGGGCCTTATTTACCTTATTACATAAGAGAGACACAAAACCAAAACAATGACAAACAAAATCACATGGGTGATCCTGCACCATCTCGTTTCTAACAAAATATTCCATAAGTAAATACGAATATCCTTCTTGATATTCCACATATCAAATTCTAGGAAAACAATATATTTGATTATAGATTTGATAATAGTAGCCTTGTTTATCTCATCTGCATCTATGTATAACATTGTGGTCTCTCTCAACATATCGTTCTCTAGAATACTATTAAATAATGCCTCCAACTTCATGGGGGAATGAGGCCTTATAGGTTCTTTTTTCTTTTGTCCTTTACCTTACCTTGTACTAGATTATTATTTATTTCTATAGTCTTTTTCTTCTTCAGAGAATCCTTCTTGTCTTCCATCTTCTTTTCCCTCATGTGAATCATGAATGTTTCTTTCACTTTCTTTATCTCCTCTTCATTCTCAGTATCAATTATATCAACTCTTCTCCTTTTGGTGCTAGCTTCACCTTGTGAAGCATCACTCCTTATTTTGCAGACCAATGGGGGTACATCTTCCAATTCTTCCTCTTCTTCTACAACATTTATGCCAATACCCTTCTCTCTTGTTTCCTTTTGTTTCACTCCTTTTTTTTGGGGGTAGTAGGTGGTGCAATAATGATGGTCTTCTTTTTAGCTTTAGTGGAGTGCAAAACTAGAGGGTATTTCTCCCTTATCAGAGGACTATCAATTGTCTTCCTTTTCTCTCCAATAGAAGGTAAAGCCTCAAAGGACTTCTAGACAGAGGGAGGTGTGGTACCTATCCTACCAGATCTACTTAAGCTCCTGGAAGCTTCTCCAACACTCATATCTACTCTATCTCTTTGGCTTGCATACTATGCATGCTACTTTGAAAGACCCAATTCTTATGCATATACATCCACTATCTTATCAACATTCTTCTTTATAGTAAGTTCTTTTTGTTTCAAGTGTACTTCCATATACTTGTCTTCATAATTGTCATACCTTGGTTTTTTGGTGTCCTTAGGAAATTTCAATAAAATATCTACACAACCAATAAGCTCTGCCTCTATTACCTCATAACCTAATTTAGGAACCTAATTAGTCCTTGGTTCCACTACCTCCATGATACAATGATCTATAGAAACTAGGAATGTGATATCATTTTTGTACCTTTCTACAATTTTCCTTGGAATCATTTCTCTCTCATGCATTATTTTCTAAAATATTGCAAAGAAGGCAGTAAGGGCATCATCTTGTGCATTGGTGTCTCTAAGGTTCCTCATATAATCTATAATTTGTAGTGCAACTAGTCATCTACTTATCTATTTTACCTTTCCAATTATAGGAATCTCCTCTAAAATGTAGAATAGTAAGAACATGACCAAAGTGCCATACTTAAACATGTATTTCTTTTCCTTGGTCTGCTTTAGATTCTCCATTAATTTTTCCCTAAGCAACTCACATAGGTCATAATCTGCACCATTTTCAACCATCTCATGTGACACATTGATTGCGGTTGTAGAAACTGAATTGTCACTACTGGTAAAGTAGATCTTATAGCCAATAACCATAGATGCATTCCTAACATATGGATTTTTGATAGGATTGATATTTAAAGGTATTTTATCATATGTACCACTAGTTTTCTCCATAAACACTTCATTTTTAATAGATTTCAACATGAGGGTGGGTCTAATGGAGCATAGACTGGTAACTTCTCTTATTAATTCCTTTGTGATCATGTAAGGAATATCAGTCTACACCAATTGATCATGAACTCTGTTCAAGGCCATTCTAATCCACTTTGCATCATAGTAGAAATTGGGAAACCATTTCCACACATCTAGTTTCTTTTCAACTAGGTTTTTGTATTTTGACTTTGGGGTGAAATAATCTCCTGTTAACTCATTTTCCCATATATCTCCAAACTTAGTGGGAGGATTTTCTTTCATTTTTCCATGAATTTAAGCCCTAATATCTTTAGTTGGTAAAACCCCATATGGAATATGCGAGAATGCACTTAACGACTCATCATCTATGGATTTCACTAGATATCTTTTGAATTTAGGTTGTGGTTTCTTTGTAACCTCTATAACCTTTTGTGTAACCATTTCAATATAGATTCAAACTGATTTCAAACAAATAATTTTGAAAACTAGGGCATGCAAGATTCACAAAATACCTTTTTACTTTGTTCATCAAACAAGGGTTTTGATGCTCTGAATCCTAAATTACCTTGTACACTTTGACTTCTCTTCTCATTGCTCTACTCCTCTTCTAATGCCTGTATGAAGTAAATTTTCTTATAACCCTTTGATCTACCAAAATTTTGCATTAAATGCTTCAAACTATAAAGTTGACAACCCTTAATCTATATGCAGAGACAACTTTTGAAGCTCCACAAACTTTTGCATTAGTAATTTTCTTCGGAAATCTTCACCAATCGATCAAGCATGTTGATCTACATCACATATCTTCGTGTTGCAGCCTCAACACCTTTTCTTTGGCGGGGGACACAATATTTCCATTAAATCTCCCCTAAGCCATAGCTCTTGGCTTAATTTCCAGAAGAAACATATACATCGAAGGATGGTATAGATTCTTCGTTGATCTTATTATCTTCTTTCTTTTTCCAAGTCTTTTTCATCTCTTTCTTTTTTTCTTCAGGATCAATCTTCTTAACTGGTTCATTCCTCTTTATCAGATTATCTTTCCTTATATTTTGTATTCTGTAAAACTTGGTAATATGTCCAATTCTATTGCAATTGTGACATGTGACATTCTTCTGAATAGTATTCCTTGCATTCACTCTATATTTGTAGTGATTAGCTTTTTGTGCAAATCCATTGCATGTATAATAGTAACCATTGAAAGATTGAATCATTCTATCATTGTTATAGCCATCCATCATTTGACTTCTGCATTCATTAGCTCTATGAAAAAATCTCTTGAATGTGAAGCATTGGCCAAAAAAGGATGGAACATTTTGATTTTAAAAATTCCATTGCTTTATGTCCAAATTTATTGCAAGAATAGAAAAAACCATTCAAATATGGGTACCTTTGTGCATTTGGGTGTCTTACCAGTGGTATTCTAGCTTCATTTCTTTGATTCTAGATCTTTTTGTTGTTCTTCTTGCCTTCATTATTCTTTGATTCATTGATTTTATCTTCTGCATTAGGTTTCTGATCTACTTTTGACATTTCACCTTTTTCAAATCCCAAACCACCATTTTGTTTGGAAAATTTTTGGCCTACAATCATCTCATCTAGCATTGTAGCACTCATCTTGAATTTATCTTCATGACTTCTTTCTTTCTCCATATCTGACCTTAGGTTTACCACTTCCTGTTCAAGCCTTGTGCATTCATCAGATTTTCTTTTTACAATTACATTAAGACATTCCTCAACTCTTTTATTTTCTCCAACTTGCACTTTCAGTCCAATGATAGTTTCATTTTCTTGTTTCAACTACTCATTGACTTCCTTGTGCCTTTCTTTGAACTTCTTGATTTTCTCTCTCAATTTTTTGATGCATTCATTTGCTTCTTTGACATTTTCCTTCAAATATTTTCTTTCACCTTTAGTTCTTTCTAGATCTTTAAGAGAAAATTTGAGTTCTCCATCTTTTTCAAGCATGCAATCTTCTTCTATGTATCCAACATTAGGAATATCTTCTGAAGGAATAGGAAAATTTATATCAACCACATGTTCAATCTCCAGGACCTTCCCAAAGTGGTTAAGCTTCTTCCAAGGAACCAAGCTCTAATACAAATTGTTGAATACCTAGAATACTGAGAGGGTGGGGGTGAATCAATATTCTAAACCATTCAAACATTAACCATCCAATTATCAAAGAATATTCAACTACAATAAGGAACAAAAGCATGAAACATTTACAACATCACATAACTCATGAAAACCAAGATTTTTACATGGAAAACCAAAAATGGGAAAAACCATAGTGAGGGTTAGCTCACAATATATTATAACTGGTTATAGTATATTATAGAAGTTCTCACTATAGGTGGACTCACTGCCCATAGAGAAAAAATATATAGAAGAAATAAGGTGGCTCATAGCCTATTTTTGAAATGTTACAAATGCATCTACAATATGCAGGAATATAGTTTTAATGAAGCATAATAACAATCTTTACATTGATTCTAATTCAACACTCTACCATGCTCTTCATTCACTCAACTTTTGATCTTTTACAACTCAAATCACACTATTCTGATCAAATTCACATCACATAAAATTCATTACATCTCAATTACTCTCAAAACACTTAAAACATCCAATCATATATATCCACATCAAGTATGACATCAATTAGGTTAGCCTAATTAGATGTAACACCAAAATGTAACTTGTCAGTTCCAAAAATTATCATCCATACTATGTGCCATAATTCAAAACCCAAAACACCTTAGGATAGGTCAACATGGACCTAAAATAGATCCCACATAAAATCACAACACATATTAATCCTTCGCACAACATCAAATATGTTAGTTTGGCACCACATAGGACCTAAACCAAAAAACCTTCAACTGTACATCCATATCTCCATATGTGGATCTCAAAACTTGATCCCATCTGGAATCCATGCTCAACTAACATTTTGCATTCTAATATTCAAAACCACAAAGCCAAAATCTCATCCACGGAGAAGTGTAGATTCTCCCACACAAACACCCTGTACAAAAAGATAGTTGTGAAATGCCAGACTGAACTCTATTACTCATATCTCTCAATTCTCTTGTCCAAATTGATGAAATCTTGTAATTAGATACATATAACATCCATCAAAATAATATTAGAATCATAGAGAGGAACCTTCATATATGGAATGGTGTAGACCCAAATACTAATGCATTGTAACATTGAACTTGTAGATTTGACACTTAGTCAAATTTCCAACACAATTGATCTTTCTAGACCAACTTAATTTGCACAAATGTCTTCCACAACACCTCAAAATCCTATTAGGATTACCCAAAGTGATCTACAAATTTTTTGACATCAATGACAACACTATATCACATATTATCCATGCTCATGTTTCCAACCACATCATCAGTGACATACTTCCAACAATTAGGACCTAAGTAAGCTTAATAAAGTGTAATTAAATATTTAATTACACCAACATTTTCAAGGTGTATGTAGTAAATCGTACAAAAATCCTACAAATTTAAATATGATGAGAATTTTCCTTTATATCATGAATTTCAAAAACAAGGGAATTTAAAGCTAAAGCTCACTTTTAATTTAAGCAGTATAACTTAAATTATGTAAATATGGCTCAAACTACAATGTTATCTACTAATAGAATAGCGTACTTACAAGAAACCTATTGAGTGATAGTTGGTTGTGTAGAAGGACTCAAATCTTTTTGCCCTACCCCTACCGCTAATATCGTGTTGGCATGTGATGTATAGAATCGATAAAATGGACCTACTAAACTAGAACTCCCACCCAGCCCTTCAAGATTGACCTATTCATCTTTGGTCGGTGGGGTAAAACAAATAGGTCAATGGGGTTTTGTTACATATAGAATCGAGTGCTTGGGATTAATTAACTTGCTTCAAGCCCCAATTTCACCTCAATTTTTAGTATAACTATGTGACGAGATTGAATATTATAAGCACAAGTGTTATAACAACAATTGAACCCTGCACAACTACTAACCACTATCCTTTAGCTTTATAAGAAAATCCTAAGTGGGTGTTTATATCCAACCTATGTTAGTTTTTCAGGTGTGCGAGTGAGGCAAGGACATGGAATTCAGACTTTAGTCTAAAGTTTCTCATTGGATTTTCTATCCATGCGAGCACTATGATAACAAGGTTAAGTGATGATATTAAGCCCAATCATGCATATCAATTTGAAGAAATGTGTCTTTCATCACTTATAGGCCTTAATTTATATTTTAGCCCCCCAACTATTGCATCACACCTACTCTTTGAGAATATATCTCCACCTTGGAATACTATTGAGAAATTTGTATTTCGAAGGTCCATGTTTTAGCATACATTTGTATAGCAGATGTAGTTGATTTTGCATAGATCCATTAATCACCTTTTCTATGTATCTTATATTTGTTATGCTTCACACTACTTTGTAATTCACCTAGACATAGTTCCATTTTACACATAGTGAGTTAATAAGTAATCATACCTCTCAAGTTTCTATTGTGATGTCATTGTATATAAAGCATGCACTTTGTTTTAATCAAGTATTAAAACTTGTGCCCATTCCTCAAAGGAGTATCTAGTAAATCTATAAGAAATGTTTAAGAAACTTATTGAAGGGTTGGAACTCCATTCTTTCAACACATATGCTCAAAAAATATGTTAATAAAGTTGTATCAAATTTCTCTATTGATTCTTTATTTTGGCCGAATTGATTTCAGACTCTGTTTTTCTCAAAACTCGATGAATGCTCTCCATTAGTGATTCTAGTTTTTTAAAGAATCCTACTTGTTACAAAGGATGTATCTATGCATAGTGATTTGCATCCTTTCAAAGAGGTTTCATTCCATTTACCCAATATTGGTGTTTCCTTTTGTGTGTCTTGGATCCCTCAAAAGCCCCAAAACCTTTTATTTGTGTGTGTGGGAGTTTAGTTTTGCAAGAGTTTCCAAATTTTAGGTATTACCTTATTGTAGGGATCAAGAAAATTTAGGCACCTTTTAGCTAGTGGAACCTTTTAATTGGTGGTGATTTTAGTCCTCCCAAGACCTAATGGGCCGACTTTACGTCTCCATTACGTGTTTTAAGATTTTGGGGTATGAAGGATATTTTGAATTCATTCCAAAGTATTTTTGATACACAAGGTTCCAAAAAGATATTTTTATTTCCTTTTCAATTTTTTTTGGATTTTTTACATACTTTTTTTAAAAATATTTAATTTTTTTATTTAGTGAAAATATATATTTTGAATTTTGAATTTTTAAAAGAACTTTTAAAATATAAGATCTATGAATGAACAAAAACACAAAGAAAACAACAAATAGGGTCAAAAGAGTTTCTGGTCCCTAGACCAAAACAATGATAGAGGAACGAAATAAACAAAGAGGGAAGAAAGGTGAGAGTGGTGATCAAGAATGTAGGAGAAATCCCAACACTTAGATAAAATATGAATTTCCCTTCAAGATCTATGACTCCAATAGGATGCAAAACAAAATACGACGAATAAAATTTGAAAATACTTTTAGGCTCGAGATCTCGAGGTTACAAAGAAATCTAGGATAAGATTGAAAATGACAAAAACAAGTTAAAAAGGACCAAAAATGAAAATGAAAGGAAAGGTAAAAAGAGAAAAAAGGAAAAGAAAGAAAAAGTCACAACAAAATAAAACAAAAATTGAAGGAAATGAAAGAGGGTCCACAACTTGGAGAAGAGAAAAGTTGGGGTGTGTATGCAAGATGTGATAAGAATTTTTCCTCACATGGGGTTTTGTTCTTCTCATTTTTCATTAAGAGAATTTTATGTTTTCTCACTTTTGGGGAGGATTTTTGTCCCATTGGGTTTTCTCCTTTTCTCTATTTGTGAGATTTTTCATTTATACATAGGTACCTAACATGGCTTAGTAGTCAAGACTAATCCTTGCATCTTTACATCATTAACATTTGTCTACTTCTCCCTAAGTTACACTTAAGAGAGATATTGGTGTGAAAGGTATTTTCCCTATCTAGATCATCACCTTGGTCCTATTCACACTTTTTACATAAGTTTACTTAGGGTACACATAGGATAATTATCACTTTTTGTCTCGAGTCATAAAATTAAGACACATGTCATAATCATATGCAATCCTATGTTCACCTTGGCCTATATAACCAAGGGGTTCATTTTGTAATATTAATTCATTTCAATCTGTTAGACCTCGTTATGTTACTACTTTTTACTTTTACCTCTTTGGGTGAAAATTCTTTAGATGAGTGTATTTATGTTTTATGTGTTTCAAAACTATGAAGAATAAAAGTTGATTTAATTGATGATTATGATTTTTTTTGGTTATGAAAATATATGATGCAAGTGAATGCTTTGTTTTCAACTAACTACTATTGCAAAGTGTAAAGTTGGATGTAGGAATAGAATCAAGCCTCTTGAAGAGAGGGGAAGTATCACTCAGGGAGAAGAACTTGGTCTAGTAACCTTTGATAAAGACATAAACTAAGCTCACACACACACTTCTAGTTTGGTCAAGTCGAGATAATATTTTGGGAAATAGTAAGTTACTTTTAGTCTTGTAAGTGCTTTTATTTCTGAATTTTCTAGCTTAGGAGTTTAAGTTTTGAGTCTCTTTGTAATGTTTCAATTCCTCCTTATGTGTTTCTATTTAATCGATGGGAAACATACATAAAATGTATATACATGTATATATGTATGTGTCAAGGATAAACTCATACACATGAGTAAATGTGTGTATGAGTATACGTAGATAGATGTATCTATGCATGCTCATGAATGGATTACCCATATGCATGGAAATATTGATTGAACAAGGTGACATATATAGTATATATATCAATCGATATGACTAAATATGTGTTTAAATATCAAGGCGTGGTATATATATAATATGAGTATATACATATATATTAACATTCATGTATGTATTGATGAAAATGATATATCCATACATGTATATTAATATATATATATATATGTATGTATGTATGTATACATATGCATGTATCATTATGTGAATTATGAGAATATGTGAAATATATATATATATATATATATATATATATATATATATATATATATATATTCATATATCAAGCAATGTAATTTACAAAATTATGAATTGTGATATATATATACATATAATATAAATGATAATGATTTCTATAGCATTGAATTATTAAAGCACATAACATTATAAACATAGAAAATGATAAGTAATGCATGTATTAAACCGTTAAAGGTAATAACACATGAAATAAGGTAGTCCATAATCATGAGTAATGGTTAAAATATTAAAGTGATGAGTATTATGAATAAGAGCAGTGCCATGTAAAAGTGCATGGTTTCATATGCCAACCAACATGTAAGTTAACTTCTATAGAATAAGTCAATGCAAAGGCAAAATGAATAACCAAGCACATAAAAATTTGACTAGGTCTTGGAAAAAATGAATAACCACACACATGAAACTTTGACCAGGTCATGTCGCAAACAATTAACAAAGGAATAGGCCGTGTAGGAAACAATGTAGCACCAACTTGTGAGAAGCATGAATCAATTATAAGTTTGATTTGTAATATGAATTATAGATTATGAAACATTATGAAATATGGGAAATGGTCAAGTGTACAGCTGGCCAAGTAACTCGACATGTAGAAGATAGTTACCTTGTATTTCTGATTATCATTCTTGTTGTTCATATGAGAAAAGTGACTCATTCACCATGGATGTGTATGTGTTCATTGTACAAAATTTATAGCTGCCACCTTTTTCTTAACCTTGTTGAATCAAACCTTTTGAGTTGAGAAGTGTCATTCTTGATACACTATTTCTAGCCTTTAGTTGTTGAACTTGGTATGTAAATAGAGGAGCTATCTACCTCAATAGGGACACATATCTAAATTCTTGCTATGATTTGTTGAGTTGTCATTATCTATTTTTTGAGTTAAGTGAGATTTAGGAAGTTGTGAGAGGATATTGTGAGTGAGATTTTGGGTGAAGAGGGAGAAGGATAATTGAGGAAATTGCATATTTATTTAAGGGAAGGATGAGATAGAAATCTTGTTCGATCAATTGGAACATTGCATAAATAGGCATGTTGATTTTTACTCTTTTATACTTTTAATGTTTGAAAAGATTGTGTGACATTGTTTTTATTGTTTGGAAAATTAGATCAATTTCTTATTAGAGAAAATTTATTTTAGTCTTATGTGAAAGTGAAAGATTTATTGTTGTACTTAGTGTAAGGATCTATTTTGTTTGAAGTGTTTGTACATATTCCATATTACGGACTAGGTGGATTTAGTGGAGATAAATACTATATTGGGGATATAGCTTATATAGCTAATGTTTAACCTAGTTGATACTTAGAGTCATTTTTATTACTTAGTAGAAGTGTCTTAATTAACATAGAGGTTATAGGTTATTCCTAGGGTTAAGGTTACTCCATGGCATAAGGGAATATCCTATGCATAGGTTATGAATGGTTAATAAAAATCTCGTTGGGAAGGTGGGTGAAGTTTTATGACATCCACTCTAAATCTCGGGTGATGAATACCTTGGCCAAAGTAGTGTAAGTTGCCACTATTTACACTTTCAATTCACTATCATCCAAGTTTACATACTAGGTAGGGGAATGTCATATATGTATGTTGTAATCACTGTGTGATAGATCTAGATATGTAGGACACAAAACCATGTTCGAGAAAGGTCAATTTTTATTATGAGGTCACCAAACCAATCTCTTCGTCGAAGGGTAGGTCCATCTATCAGTTTGGTAGATGTGCAGGGGACCGTAGTTTGTCCAAGGTTGGTAGAAAAGCGCTTGATTGATGCTTATCCATATTAGTAGGTGACCAAGATTTTATGGAGGGAACCGAGACCATTCGTACATCTATTTCATGTAATCTCAATGTTGCCTTGCTTGTTTATTTTGTATCCATTACTAGCGAAAGATTGTAAAAGAGAAATGTTATCATATTAACATGTACTATGCAATTCATTACTTTGGAAATTTGTATACTTTGATATATGTAAAGAAAAAGTTTGGAAAGATATTTATTTCAAATGTGCATGCTATCTTTATAGTTTTGGAAAGAAATTTTGTATTGCTCATAATGATTAGATGCTTAAACTATTTACTTAAGGTTAAACTTAGGAATGTTACTACATAAAACAATGGACATGTTACACAATCAATCCATTGTAATTGATCATTTGCATCCTTTGATAGAATATAATTATTCTCTCATAGTTTATCTCTCTTGTGCTTTCATAGAAGGATCTACAATCTTTGATCAAATCTTCAATGGTTTAGAGTATTCTATACCAAATCTTACACACGTGGAGTAACTTGATGGATTGTATGCCCTTTATTTACTTCTAATAAGCCTTTAGAGGCCTTTTAAAATATTTTAAGGATTTTTTAATAAAGTTACATTAAATATACTCTACAACACATGTCTACCAATGAACTAGAAAAGTACCTAGAAAAATATTTAGAAAATTGAAATGGAAAAAAAAATATACACAATCATAGTAGACCTTTAAATAGGTAACATGAAAATATTAAACAAATAAAAGAGAATATAGATAATTTCTATGTGGGTGTTGCCACAATAATAGGTTACACTTTCTAGGACATCTTGAGTTTTGCTTGAAATCACATATTTTAGAAAATAAATGATTTAAGCCTAGATAGGTTCCATTTAAAGGATTTTAATTAAAGAGGGTTTGATCAAATACCCTTAGATCAAACCCCCTTGGATAAAACCTCACTAGTTTTAAATCATACCTATAATGGAGTCTCCTCTACACTTATCAAAATGTTGATAAAAAACCACTGTTGATTTACCTTTTGGGGGATCAAATGAATTCATTTAAAATTTATATTTTGTAAGTATGCAACTCTTATTATAAGCTTCCCAAAAAGTATAATTTTAAATATATTTAATTTGATTATTATATTTATTTTTTTATTTTTTGTGAATGTAGGTTTTTCAATGAACATCAAGGTCTTTGTTTCACACATACAAAAAAATAGGAAAATAGAGAAAAATAAAAAATAAAAAATACATGTCCCCTAGGTATTGATTTTCTTATTCCAAAAAAAAAGAATAATTTAATTCAAATGCATACAAAAAAAGTTATGTGATAGACAATACACCTCTATCCAAATTATAATTACTTTGACTTAGAAAATTAATTTAAAAAAATGCAACAAAAAATTATGAAAAAATATACATGCCCTAGATATTGGTGTGACAAATTTGTATTTTAAAAATTAGAATCATATCCTTTCTATAAAAAAAAGTTATGTTACATAGTAAACATCACTTTTTAAAAATATTGGTTAGTAGAAAAAACAAATTATTAAAAATTACATAAAAGAATTCACAATTTATTTATTTATTTATTTTTAAATATAATTAGAATCTACACAAAAAATCTTACAAATCACTAGTTTGCTTCATCTTTAAACTCTTAATGGTTTGGCTAGTATAGGTGTGAGAAAATGAAGATCTAGTGAAAAATGTTGATTTCAATGTCAAGTTTGGCCAAAAAGTGTAACCCATTATTGTGAGATCACCCATGTTCTAGTTATGTGAGACATCATTCAAATTTTTATTGATAGATTTGGTAGCTATTTGAGAATAGTTCACATGATAAGTAAATTAATTTTTTTATATATATATAAGTTTTTTTACAAATAGATCTAAGGAGAAAGTAGAACAGTAAGACTTAAATTAAGTATTATATTCTCATTTACTCCATACGTGTTTGTAGCATAAGAAGTGACAAGGAATATTTATTAGTACTCTTCACTCATCATGCCTAATTCATGAGTTATGGATAATATTAATATTTTTTTTCATCTAGGAATTTTGATTATATGATTATATGGAATAAAATTAAATAGAAATGAGAAATATGTGGTCTTTTATTCCATAAACCAACCATAGATCTTTACAACCAAAAACAATGGCTAGGGTTCAAGATATCCAAATAGTTATCCGATTATTTTTATCTATGTTTCATTTTTCCTATTTGATTACTATGTTATCTAAACTTAATTTTCATGTTATAATTTTCACTATCTTTTGTGTAGCCTATTTTTCTTTGTTAACATGCAAAAACTACTCTCCTCAGGTTCTTTGCAAGAATGAGTAAAAGAGCCAACACAAGAATGAAGAGAAAAAATCAATATTGGTATCTCTCCTTTTTTAATTGATATTTCCTTTGTAATTTAATGGTTTATGTTGATATAATTTTCCTTACTAGACTTCCTCCTATAGCTAGTCAAAGACCTACTAAAGTGGGGATAAAATGACAAAAAATTGTAGACCCTTATCCTACTTCTATGTCCATTTTATCTCTTAGCCCATATGTTTTTTTTGTGATGTTTTGACACATGTGTCATTCCAGCCATGTTTATCCCCTTTTCAATTTTATTTTCTAAGACTTGTTTAGCCTTCCTATGTGTTTATTTTCATTCAATTTTGGTTCCCTTCCTAGGTATTGAGCCTTCATTTAATTTTCCCTTTGTTTTAGACTCCTTTACCCCTTATTAACCATCATCATGTTGTACCTAACCTCATCCTATGTGTAAAACCCTTATTACCCTTTATTAAATTATTTCATAATAAACACCTGGTTGATGTTTACACCTAACCCTAGACATGGCTGTCTTCAAGATAGAGGTCCCCTAGGAAATTGAGATTAATTTCTATTCACATGCATCACCTATAGTTTTCCACCTAATAGGTTGGAATTTTATTTTTATCCTCACACCAAAATTTCCTTGCCCAAGGTAACTAATTCCTAGGGATATCCACCTACCAAGTTACTAGCCCTCAAATCCCAAATCAAGTCTATAAAAGTTGGCCACCTTTGTCTCATTTTAACATTTAGAGAAATTGATAATTTTCATTGGTCATCAAGGTTTTTTTGTTTATACTCATTCACAACACTATAAAATTATTTTAAAAATTCCAACATATATTTACCAATAATTTTTACTTTACTCATGGACATTGCTATAACAAATCCACCGAAGCTAGCAGTTGATTTCTATGGTTTCAACCTAGGTGACCATTTTATTTTTTTGATACTTCATGATTTGTTTTTTTTAGAATTACTTGTAGGTATCCCTTTTGTATTTCACCCTAACACCCTTTCAATCCCTTACCCTCCATTTATTGTATCATTTGTATCATTTTTTCATCTCGCAATCCTCCCATTGTCTTTTTGCAAGCATTTCTAATAGTTTTGAATCATTTCCAATTATTTTCCTTCAAAAAATTCATCACGACACTTAACTCTTTAGTGTATCAATCCTCTAAGGGTAAGGTCCCATGGAGGGGGGCTTCCTTAAAATCTCAGCATATGCTGCTTAGTTTTTTTAGGAATATTTTAAAGTACTTGGTCCCATGGATTTAATCTTGTAATTCTGCTTAAAATTTTAAACTTCAAAATTTAAGGAATGAACTGTAGTGCTTTGATAAAAAATAATAAATAAATCAAAATTCTATCATTTTTATTTTCTACTAAGAATTTAAAATTTTAGATGAGAGACAAGTGGCATAAAAAACTCTTAAGTTGTAAGGGCAATTTCTAGCCCTGTCCCAATTTCACCAGCTGAAATATTCATTCCTACAAGATAGCGGCTCCTATTTTTCTGGAAAAGATTCCAATTAATCCCGTAGCACAAGTTTTTCTTTTCCCATTGGACCTTGTACTCCATGAAAATAGAAGCCCAAGGCCCCCATGAGACTATACAGTAATCCCTTATCTACCATTTAGTTTTTCCCACCATACTGTTAATTTATCATTTAGACATGTTTCACATCCACTCACTTATTTTACCACCACCCAAATTTCTTAGAAATATCCCTACCATAACTCCATTATAAGTGCTTCAAACTAAATTTTCCACCCAGGACCTTGAAACCTATTTGATCCAAAATAATTTGTTTATCCAAAACCTTTCTTCCACCCCTACTTTCTTTGTACTGTTTCCATGAACTATTGACCTTAAATTTGTTTGTTTGATCTCTATGGAGTGATTCATACTTTTTTTAATCTTTTTAATACGTTAGATTTTTTTTTTTCATAATATTTATCAAGTGGATCCATGTTTCAAAAGTCTTAGGGGGATTGATTTGATTGTGGTATAAAAAAAATACGAAACTGAGCAAATCTGAGAGAAGAACTTGGAAAATTGGAATACAATTTTCTCCAAAAGTCATAGAATGAAGTGAAGGCTAAAGATGAGGTTCATGTACCATTCTGTCTATTCTTGCATTTGTCAGTATGGGCTTGACCAATGTAGGAAATCATGCTATACTTGGAAGACAAGGTTAATAACTAGTCAAGTCAAGCAAGAGAAAAATGAATGCCTTTTCTTGGAGTCGCAACATTTGTCATTATTGGAATTTTCTTTGGCATGTGAGAAGAGTATTAGCTTGAACATTGAGAAAAGACATGCTATTCTTACCATCGTACGGATTTGTATGCCATACTATTCATTTTCATTGATTGCAGGTTGAAAAAAAAAATGATGTGGGTTTCACAAAATAATTTGCAGGTTTAAAATTTTATGCAAAAACTTCGGAGATTTATTTTTTAAACCAAAAAAAGAGAGAATTTTTAAGTCAAAAATTTGCTAAATTTTTTGTGATATGACAGCAGAATATTCTTTGATTGAGATCTAGATCCTACAAATATGTCTAGGGGCCAAAATTTTAAGCCTCCAATTTGGTTTTTTAAAGCAAACAAGGTAGTTTTACGAAATCGGGTATATCTTGGGCATACGAACTCTGTTTTTTAGAACTTTATATCATTAGAAAGCTAGTTTGGAACCCGTTGTAGATGAGTAAATAGGAATTAGTTTCTAGGCTCCCTAATATTTCCTGTACTGATGGTGTTTGTCGAGGATGTGTTCTTGGAAAACATCACCAGGATTCTTTTCATACGGGTAGAGCTACATGTGCCAAAGCACCTTTGGAGTTGGTTCATAGTGACATCATGTCATTTCCAACTTCTTCCTTTTTATGGGCCAAATATGTGCTCACTTTTATTGATGACTTCTCTAGGTGTTCATGAGTGTACTTTCTTAAGTACAAGAGTGATGCCTTTGATTCTTTCAAAATATTTAAGGCATTTGTGGAGAAGCAATCTAGTCTTTCTAGATCAGACAGATACACATAGATATTGGGGGGGAGTATGTTAATCATACTTTCAGGGACTTTTGCACTGAGCATGGTTTGCAACATTAGCTTATAGTTCCATACACCCCTCAAAAAACTGGTATTGTTGAGTGAAAAAATGAAAATTTATGGGAGATGGCCAACTATATAATTCAATCATGAGATATGCATTCTTTGTTTTGGGCTAAGGTAGTTAATTGTGCCAATTATATTCAAAATTGTATGCCTCACAAGGCATTGTGAGATATAACTCCAGAGGAGGCTTGGTCCCATGTCAGGCCCAATATATCTTCATATAGAGTCTTTGGTAGTGAGGCTTGGGTATTCATTCTTGAAGCTCAATGGAAAACCATGGAGAGGAAGAGCCGACCGCTCATATTTTTTTGATATTGTGAGGATTTTAAGGAATATAGGTTATTTGATCTTGATTCCAGATGGGTCTTGTTTCAATGAGATGTCCAATTTGATGAGCACTTTTCTCTGATGGATTCTCCATTCCCCAAATTCTCCCTCATCTCCTACTTCTCACTGCTCATATCTTGAGGATTACTCATCTCTTGAGGATGATGATGATGCTCCATCTATCCCACCACCTCTAGATATTTAGCCTTTACCCAAGTAGGCCCACAATACTATTGATGCAATTGGACCTTTGGCAAGTGATCCTTCAGACTCCTATCACACTCATGCACAAACATTGGGTATTGGTCTTTTGAGTCATACCATTTCGGACATTTGATCCTTAGAAGTTTTTAGAGGCGGTTGGTATTCCTGAATGGGATAGTGCTATGGAAGATGAGTATTCTTCTCTAATGAAGAATCATACTTGGGATTTATTTCCTCTTCCTAAGGGAAGAAAGTTGGTTCATTATAAGTGGATGTACCATACCAAATATATTGTGGATGGTTCTATTGATAAGTATAAGGCTGGTCTTATTGCAAAGGTTTCTCTTGGGTTGAAGGTATTGATTATTTTGAGATCTTTGCCCCTACTTCCAAGATGAATTATATTCACCTTGTACTTTCCCTTACAACTTCACAGGGATGATCAATATTTTATATGGATGTGAAGAGTGCCTTCCTTCATGGTGATCTTTATGAGGAGATTTATATGGAGCAACCACATGGTTTTATTGAGGACTCTTCACTAGTTTGTAGACTTTATCATTCACTATATGGTCTCAAACAGGCCTCTCGGGCTTGGTATGAGAATATGGACACTTTTTTTCTTTCTTTTGGCTTCACACGATATCATTTCAATTCCACACTATATATTCAGAGACAGTCCTGAGGGTGATATTTTGATCCTTGTGTTATATGTGGGTGATTTGATCCTTACGGGCGGTTCATCCTCCATGATCCAGGATGTTCAGCAAGATTTGATGGAGTAGTTTGAGATGTTAGTTCTCGGCCTTCTACACTACTTTCTTGGTTTATATGTTATTCAGTTTTTGGATGGAATTTTCATATTTAAGCAAAAGTATGTTCTTGACATGCTTCAGAGATTTGGCATGTTTGATTGTAAGCTTTCCCCCACACTATTTTAGTCAAGTGTTGTATTATCTTCTATAGACACCAAAAATTGGTCTAGGCCTGTGAGTACCACTTTCGACATAATTTTCTAATGTCCATGGTCATGATTAAATAATGTTAATTATTTAATTAATTTCTAATACATTTTTCCTCTATTAATTAAATAACCTTTTAATTATTTAGTTAATTCATTATGACCTTTATTCAACTTTGATTTATTATCATATTTATTTAATTATGTTGCTAACTAATTAATTCTCTTTCTTAATTAAATAATTTATTATTTAATTAACCCCTCTATCATATTTCAACTATAATTAAATATTCTTTATTTAATTATTCATATTAACCTTTTCAACAGTCAATTAAATAAATTATCATTATTTATTTAATTAAATCATTTCAATTTTTGAATGTTGAATTAAATTAACATTTAATTCATAATTAATTGTTTCTGTCACATTCTTATGTTGTCTAGTTGACTAATTATTCACTCACCATCTAACTCGAGATCTATTTAAATCCGCCAGTGATCTCTGGATTCGATATTTGATCGTCTCTACAAAAGGACTTTCTGTCACAACCAGTCAGTTAACTAGTTCTAACTCATATGCATGAACATATTTATTAATTAAATATCTTTATTTAATTAATTAATTTACGTGTGCATTCAAACAAATTATTCTTTGAGTTCTAACTTTATCATTTTCATTCAAAGTTTATTTCTTCTATTTTTGAAGACTTTCAATTGAAGATTAAATCATTTATTTAATCTTGAACTCTTGTTCTTTCTATTTTCGAACAATCTTGACACCAAATTAAGTTATTGTTCTAATTTAATATGTATCCTACAAAATTTCCTAATTCACATTCTAACTGACACAAAACTCACATCGCATGACATTCATCAATCTCGATCATTGATCTCTCTTTCGAATCTGAGCCAATCATTCGAAAAAAGGAATTTCTATAAATTGACCTGTCATTATCATTATTCCTCCTCCCGAAATCAATACTTTTGAGAAGAACTTATAATCTTTGATATTTTTCTTAGACAATACATCCAGGCTATGCTTGCATACATAAAAAAAATCTGAGGGCAAGAATACTGATACAACAAAATGGAGAAGGACAATCAAGATAATTCAAAGAAGTGGACGGATATTCGGTGAGATTGTTTCATATTATCGTTTTTTTTGTTTTAGTTCATTTAATTTGTTCTTAGTTGTTTGATTTAGATTAATACTTGTTAGATTAGATTTAACCATCTTTCTGTGCAGAAATCCATTTTATCTATGTCACATTTGGTGAACTCGACATGAAGCACGCTTCAAACTTCGTGACTCCTTTCCACTTTTTTCGTTTTTTATTTTGTAGGTATCGTACGACAAACTGCATCTAATTGAAGAAACGATGCATTTGAGTTCACGAACCGCATCTAACAACACAAGCCACATTTGTCGCATTCTGCAATGCATTCAACTGTCAACATTGTGATGCATCTATGAGTTGAAACGCTGCATCTGCCTGGTAAAAAATTTCATTTTTTTTTTAACTTCCATATTTTTGCATTTTTTATTCTTATTTTTTTCGTTTTGCTTTTGTTTTCGCTAATTTTTTGTTTGCAGCTCTGTTTAGGAGGATAGCATTGTTTTTGCAAGATGAAGTGTAGAAGACCCAAAAAAATAAACTAAAAACAGCTTCTTTTCTGCAGGATGAAAGCTGAAGACACCAATAAACTACTAATGAGTTGCATGCAGGACCTTTTTGAGAAGATATTGAATTTTTTTTTTGTTTGTTTAAAATATTTTGTGTTTGGTAGATTAAAAATTGTCATTTGGGTTAAAATTTACTAGTGTTTTCTTTGTCTGGTGCGAAACCATGTTTTTGTAACCCTTTACGATTTAGTATATCGAAGTATCCTCTCCCATTGCACATTCGTGTGATCCTGGGTGTAAGAGAAATGATTACTAACTCTAGAACTTGAGTTTGTATTGGTGGAAAAAAGTACTCACCCCAAGATGACTCAAACTGGTAACACACTTTAGCCAGCGACTTCCACCCGGTATATAAAAGTGGATTTTTGGGGGAAACCCCAGAAATCATGCTCACTGTTCCAACGGGAAGGGCATAAATGGTCTCTCACCGTACTAGATGGTGCCCCATGAATGGAATTCCCTTACTAAAAACCATGTTGTAGTTTTGCCAAAATCCTATCTATTTGCTAGTGCAATAGGTCGGACCTATGGAGCCATCTTACATACTTACGGTTCATGTATTGAGATGAGATGTATGCCATGGGAGTTTAATGGGTACAGTAGCTTGGCTGCCCCGTATAAGTGACTATCATGGAGGGGAGCCAGTGGGTTCAAGCTACTAGTCATCCACCTTGAATATGGGTAGCTGGATTTATCCAAGTAAGAACTCAATAAATACTGTACAACACAACCTAGGTTGTAATTGTTCTCTGGTTTTAACAGATTCAACACATAAAACTGAAAACACTTTGTATTATGTGCTTGTTTTTTGTTGTATTCATCAAAAAATTGATCATCAAACTGAGTCAACCATAAAATTGTCATCAGAAAACAACAACTGTAAAATTGAGTTGCAACTATAAATTTTTGAACCACATGTGTCTTAGAGAGTTGCAACTTCTCAACTAAATGCCACATGTGTCTGTCAACGAATTTAGTTTCACAGATTCTAGGTTCTGAGCCACAACTATCAACTTTTGAGCTACATGTGTATTTGCGAGCCACAAATGTCAAACAAAAAACTATAAGTGTCTGTCTACAAGTTTAGTTTCACAAAGTTCATATTGTCGAGTTGCATCTGATTTGTGAGTCGCATCTACCATAAAGTAAACCACATCTGTCAGAAAGTTGCAATTGCCTGTCAACATTCAAATCTTAGTTTGGTCAATTCACCACATTTGAAACCTGAAATGCATTTGTCAAAATTAGCAACACATCTGAAAAGTGAACCACAATTGATTAGCAATAGAGAAATTTGAAAAATGCAAACTCAATCTGAAAGCATAATTGTCATTTTCTCTTTTATTTCTTATGATCAACCTTGGATAGAAACTGGAATTTTTTTTCTCAAAAACCTTACATTACTAGGTGTCGTATACATCTTAGCACTAGTCATCCTAAGTTTCATATATTTAGACACTTCGTAGGAAGTTGCATATAGTAGAATAGAAAAAATTTCCACATCATTGGATACTTTCATGCTTCGGTTTGTCATCATCATTGAACCTGGTCACTTTGGTCCTATTAGTGAATCTTTCTAGCTCAATCGTCTAGTTTGGGAAATTCACCTTGTCAGTTGTCTTTGTCCTACAATCAGGTTCCTTGGTAAATTTGGATCATTGCTTGGATTTATTGCATAGGTGGTAGGTTATACCCATTTTAGAATCATTTACCATCATATTCTACTCGAAAATTTGCATATTGGCCATCCTAGCATACGTCATCTTAGTATACATCATTTTAGAAAATCTTTAGCAACATCCTTTATATTCGAAAAATCCAAAAAACATAGAAATATGACATATCAATTTTTAGACATAGTTTGCATTACCTCATTTTGAGCAACTTTTCATGGTTGAAACAAGTTCTAAGAAGAAACAAAGAGCAATGTTGGACCGTAACGAATTTGTCAATCCTTTTGGAAATCAACCATCAGGGAAAGAAAGACCACACAAAAATTTGCTTGAAAAACATGTCACTAGAGATGCACATGGACACATTTTTACCGAAGACATAGACGCTGCAGTACAAGATCCTGAATTTGCATCCTTTATGGATGAGTGTTTGGAAAATGATCCCAAATGATATCTAGCAAAGTTACTAGTAGAAGGTGCCACACTACCACCAGGATTTGATTTTCAGTCTTTGAAAACAACATCTACTCAACCAATGTAAACCATGACATCAAGTGTTTCTATTCCCCAAATTACCGCAACAATACCAATTGGCATACCAACTCAAACATCTTCAATTGTAAACACAACCTCGTTCAACATAACATAAGGTTTACAATTCACTACGGGGGAATCTTCATCAAACCCCTTTGGCACAAACACTATTGATAAGATATCCAAAGTTGGCACGAACACGACTATACGAGTTACATAGAACATTCTGATAGAAAATATTCCTACACCAACCCATAACATTTCGACAGGAAATATTCCTACACCAACGCCGAACATTCCAACAGGAAATATTCCTACACCAAGCTAGAGCATTCTAACAAGATATATCCCCCCACCAAATCAAAACATTTACACAGGATATATTCCCTCTCCAAATCATAGCCCATCACAGAAAATAGTATTTCAGAACACCTACATTGATCCAAACAATGCAAACAACATGTTCTTGACACAGGTTGATGTTCTCCAAAACCAAATGCAAATGCTTCAACAACAGATGGACAACATGTCTATGTCAGGCAAATGAACTATCTCAGTGCAAGATCTATGTCCATGTCCTTTTGACAAAGTGCTATACATGACACCCTTCCCACCCAGATACATTATACCAAATTTGCCTAAGTATAATGGGAGGAAGAATCCTTTAGAACACATTAGAGAATTCTCTACAACATGCATGGACATATCATATGACCCCACATACTTGATGAGACTATTTCCGTGAACCCTTATCGGGACAGCACTGGAATGGTTCTCTAAATTACCATATAGCATACAATCCTGGGGTGAATTAGTTGAGAATTTTATCGAACACTTTGCCTTCAACATAGATAATGAAATAATAATAGCTACCTTGTTTCACATAGCACAAGAATAAGGTGAAACTTTCACCACTTTCTTCAAGACATGGAGAATTTTACCTAGTAGGTGTCCAGTTGAAATACCAGAAAAAGAAAAAGTCATGATATTCCTTGAAAATATCAATCCAAAACTAAGAGGTGACTTAAGGGTACATTGTTGTAGTTCATTCCTGGACTTCGTACAAAAGGGAATCATCCTTGAAAAAGGCCGTATTGACAAAGGAGAAATTAAAGTACCAGGCAGAAACCTAGTTGTTCAACATCAAAATGCTCCCAACAATAGAAACAAGTTCTGGTCTAGAAACCAAAATGTTACCAATGACGGTATTGTTGACGCAAAGCCCATACATGCGGGACCGGTCATAACACTTAGAGGTTACAACCCCAATCAGGACATGATGAGTAATCCAGATCAAACAACAAATTTTGTCCAAAATTCACAACAACAACGACCACAAAGGAGATTTCCTAAATGTTAATTTACCCCTTTGGGGCAACCAATTGAGACAATTTTCAAAGAGCTGATTAAACTTGATCTCCTAAAATCATTGGAACCAAGACAATATGATCTTGGACAATTTAAACCTTCATGGTGGGATGATAATTCCTATTGTGAATACCATTGAACAAAAGGAGACAACCTACAACAATGGTGACAACTGAAGAATATCATACAATACTTTGTTGAAGATGGAACCATAGAAGTCAATGGGCAGAAACATACCAAGAACAAAAATCATAAGGTCTTCATAGACCCATTACATGACCACACGAAAGGAAAGGCCTCCAGTTCAAGTACTAATAATACTACATCAGCCACTTATGCAAATACCAAGTATGACTATGGAAAAGGTACAATCATAAACCACCTCCGAGCTGCAAATGAAAATGTCCATACCATCACCATTGAGAAGCATCCTGAATGTGTTGTAAATACACATTGAACTAAGATAACTCTTCCAGGTCCTTCTTCTAATCCACCTACACAGTCTTCCAAGTCTAAGTACAATCTGCTTGATCAATTGAGCAAGACCCCAACAAAAATATCCATCTTGGAACTATTGACTTTATCACGAGATCATCGAGCCATTCTCGAGAAAGCCTTATAGAACACGAATGTCCCTACCAACTTAGATGTCAATCATTTTGAAGAAATTAGGATACTTAACCAACTCCCATCATGCCACATTTTCTCAACAAGATTATTCAATAGAAAAGACCAATCATAATGACCCATTACATCTTGAATTCCTAGTCCATCAAACCAAAGTCAGATGAGTCTTGGTAGATGGAGGAGCAGGTTTAAAACTTTGTACCCTAAAATTCGTTAAGGCATTAGGATTCTCAAAAGCATGCATGGACACCTCTAAAAGTATAGTCATCAAGGCTTACGATGATGAGGAAAGAATAGCCAAAGGAGTTTTCACACTACCTATCAGAATTGGCCCGGTAGTTATGAACACCAACTTCAAAGTCTTGGATCTCACCCTTCCATATAACTTGTTGTTAGGTAGACCTTGGATACATGCAATGAAATTCGTACCTTCCACATATCACCAGTGCCTTAAATTCCCATATAATGGCATCGAGATCATGATTGATGGTGATCCAGATCCTTTTCAATATTGTACAAGCCTAAAGGAAATTCCACAACAACAGGTTCCCATTAATCAAGAAGCTTCATCATCCACTTTATCCCTATATGTTGACCCATCACATCTTATCAAGTCCATTTCATCAAAACCACCATCATCCACTCCTAAAGTCGAGATCTAAGACAAGGGTTGTGGAGAGTATCACATGAAGGCATCCTATTGTGTCAATCATCTAGTTCCACCTAAGGCATACAGTCTACCCATGGCAGATAGAAGACAATCTTTAGTCACATTTCATGTTCCCCCTACAATGACATTGACCAAATGGGGAGAGCTAAGTGAAGAAATTGTGGACCAAGGTGATATTACCTCCTGGTTGTACTAGGAAGACAATGAATACCCCTCACCGTCTATTCAATTAGCTAATGACCAATATGGAAAAGGCTTTAAGATAATGCAAAGAAAAGGCTATGACAGACATAGTGGGTTAGGACTACATCAAAATGGAAGGACGAAACCAATCACTGTCTCACCATGACCGAGAGGCCTAGGGCTAGGGTTTCAACTGCTTAGAATTGGCTTTCCTAGTACTTTGTCACCATTTCAAGAGGAAGTAAGTTCTTATGAAGACATTGAGATATCTCACAAACCACTTGTCCTTGTTTATGATGAATCCCCTGACTCAAGTGACTATGAATGGGATTCCCTTTCCTCTACCAGCACCATGAACCTAGATAATTTATTTGGAGAACTGGACCAAATGATAAAACCTGTACCAAATCCATCTAGTCCTCGTAATAAAAATCCCTTGTCCAAAGAAGAATGGCTTAAGCATTATTATTGGGAAATCCTTGATCATGCATCTTGGGCACCTAACGAACCATCTTCTAATGACCTAGTTGTTACAATAGTCCCACATCAGAGTTTACCTACCCATAGGAAAAAGAACAAGAAGGAGTTAGTCCAAAACTTCTATGACCATGTCAATCACTCTATATTTGCATTGTCAGCTTCCACATTTGATAACTCTGATGATGACATTCCTCTCATATATCCCCAACTTATCGACTAGGATCGATAAGGTACACCCATCTTAGACGTATTCAAGAATGACGAAGCAATAGTTGAGTTCATGGGACTTCGAGAAGGCATACCTTGAGGGGATTCTAAGGGTGGTTTTACCATAGACTTGGATGAAAAAGCATATTTTGGGGAGTCTGTTTACACCTCTAGTTGCAAAAGTGAAAATGAAAAGAACAATGATGAAAATGAGAAAAATGACAAGTCCCTAGGTGAAAACCAAAAGACGCCTTTGGATGAAGAAAGAGTAAAAATAAAGGACGTATCTGAGGGAAAAAACCTCTCTAAGGCACCCAAGGATGGAGGTTTAAACATTCTTCTAGTTGTGCAGGAAAAGTCACCGATGTTAGTAGAAGAGTCTGTTGAAGTCAACATAAATACAGAAGAAAACCCTCATGTAATATATTTGTGGCATCTTTGACAGAGACAGAACAACCTGAGTTTCAAGACTTCTTCACAAAGAGACAGATAAACTTTGCATGGTCATATGCAGACATGCCTGGGCTAGATCCAGACCTAATATTGCACCATCTACCATTACATCTAGGTATTAAGCCTGTCAAACAGAAGTTAAGGAAGATGCATCCACAAATTGCTCTACTGGTCAAGGTAGAACTTAAGAAACTATTGGATGTCAGATTCATAAGATCCATAGACTATGCAGACTAGATTTCAAATCTTGTGCCGGTGACTAAACCAACTGGGGGCATCCGCATTTGTATAGACTTTAGAGACATCATTAAGGCATGTCCTAAGGATGACTTCCCCTTTCCAAACATTGACATGATAGTGGACCTTATAGTAGGATATGAGATGCTATCCCTCATGGATGGTTTCTCTAGATATCACCAAATCAAAATTGCAGCTGAAGACCAACACAAGATAGCTTTCACATGGCCATGGGGAACATACTGCTGGAATGTTATGCCTTTTGTGCTTAAGAATGTAGGAGCTACGTATCAACGGGAAATGACTACTATTTTCCATGACTTTGTACATACTCTCATGGAAGATTATGTCAATGACATTATAGCTAAATCAATAACAAGGGAAGATCATTTGAAAGTTCTAGACAAGATATTCCAGAGGCTAGAAAATTACGTCAGACTAAATCCAAAGAAATGTGTCTTTGGAGTGAAATCAAGGAAAATTATAGGGTATATCATTTCTAGAAGAGGCATTGAACTAGATCTAGAGAAGGTAAAATCTATCATAGAAATGCCTCCCCCAGTCAGCATTGGTCAACTAAGAACACTATAGGGAAGATTACAGTCTATCAAGTGCTTCATTGTACAACTAGCAGACAAAATACACCCATTCCAACATTTGCTCAAGAAAGGAGTACCATTTGTATGGACACCTAAATTTCAGGAAGCTTTCCAAAAGATCAAGGATTATCTACTCACTCCACATATGTTAGTGCCACCTACAGATAGCAACCCTTTGATACTATACATTTCAGCAACTCAGTCAACATTAGGAGTTCTTCTCACACAAAATGATGATCAAGGTCATGAAAGATCAGTATACTACATCATTCATACCTTGGTGGGATATAAATTAAATTACAATAACATAGAACATGCATGTCTTGCAGTAGTCTTTGCTACTCAAAAACTTCAGCACTATATGCTAAACCGCCAAACCATGTTGGTCACAAAGATTGATCCCCTCAATAGTGGCAGATTTTCTTGATGAATTTATCTTCAAAGTTGACACTAGAACCAAATGGAAATTATATTTTGATGGGTCACATACTAATCGTGGTTTAGGAGCAGGCATACTATTTGTTACACCTCAAGGTGATACTATTCCTAAATCATTCAGAATTGCTTTCCCTTGCACCAACAACATAGTAGAGTATGAAGCCTTAGTGACATGACTAACAATGGCAACCCAATGGAAGATTAAGAGTTTACATGTTTATGGGGATTCTCAGCTAGTAGTCCAACAAGTAAATGATGATTATGAAACAAAGGATGAGAAACTTGCCCCCTACAAGCACATGGGCGATAGTTTCAAGCAATAATTTTATGACATCACCTTTCAACAAATACCACACATTCATAACAGGGTAGAAGATGCTATGGCAACTGTGGGTTCCTTATTGGATATTCAAAGCAACGTGCCTAAGTTTGAGTTTTTGGTCGAACAGTTGTTGGTCCCTGCCTATGATGTCCCTGATTCTATGATGGTGTGTACGATTGTTGGTCCTACTTCCCCTTGGTACAAGTATGTATATGACTATCTAAATTCCCAAACCTTACCTTTAGACCTGTCAAACAACCAATGTAGAACCTTTGTCCGTATGTCAGCTAAATACACCATCATCGGAGATACCCTATATAAACGTACCTTAGATAACACCCTAATGAGATGTCTCGATGTTGAAGAAGCACAAGCAACCTTGCGAGCAGTACATGAGGGTATATGTGGTTCCCATTCTAGCGGTCCTACTTTAGCCCATAAGATTATGAGATTAGGTTATTAATTGCCTACAATGGAAAAGGACTCATATATCTTTGTCAAGAAATTATGATAGTGTCAAATACACGAAGATTTGATACGAGCATCAGCACAGGAGCTTTATTTGATTACTTCACCATGGCCCTTTTCCCAATGGGGACTTGACCTCATAGGTAAGATACACCCTCCATCATCCAATGGCCATAAATTCATTATAACTTCCATGGAATACTTCACCAAATGGATTGAAGCTATTCCCATGACCTACACCATCGACACGCAAATATCCAAGTTTATCCTAAACTATATCATTTTTTGGTACGATGTACCCCAATCCATTATCACAGACAATGGCCATCCATTCAAAAACCAATAAGTCTACCATCTATTTGAAGAATTTCATATCCAACATCATTTTTCCACTCCATATTACCCACAAGGTAATGGCCAAGCTGAGGCATCTAATAAAACCATTATCAGAATCCTAAAAAAGATTGTCAATGATGCTGGCCATGACTGGCACCTATAGCTTAATCCTGCCTTATGGGCTTATCACACAATCATTTGTACTCCCACTGGCACCACTCCATACTCCCTAGTATTTAGATATGAAGCTATCTTACCTATTGAGGTCGAAATTCCTTCCTTGAGGGTATCCTTGAAAGGTCATATTGACGATGAAGAATATCGTGTATCCAAATTACACGAGTTAGAATTACTGGATGAACGAAGATAGAAGGCACTAGACTATTTGCAAGCATATCAGAATTGTCTTTGTCATAGCTATAATAGGAAAGTCCTAAATCAACACTTTGACATTGGTGACCTGGTCTTAATGGAAAATCCCAAGAATCAAGCTGAACAAGAAAAACCAGGTAAGTTTGAACCTAACTGGTTAGGTCCCTATATTGTCACAGAATCTTTTGGATCAGGAGCATACCACCTCTCTACCCCTGAAGGAGAACCACTTTTGTCACCAATCAACAACCTTCATCTTAAGAGGTTTTATGTGTAGCTTCTGAGAGTCTTTGTCTTAATTAGAAAAATAAAATAAAAATAATACAATTTTTTTTTGAAAAATTAATAAAATAGTAAAGAGAAATAATCCGTCCAATAGTGAAAACCACTTCGGTGGCACTATGGATAAGTACCATGGTGAAAACTTGGCAAATAGGCGCCATGTGTAGTCAAAGCTTTCTCCTTCATCTACCATCATTCCAATCAGAATTTTTCACTTTCATTCATAATAAATGGTTGTCTTATCCATTACTTGGAATGATTGACATCAAGTCCACTCTGTCACAATCCCCACTCCATCTAGTATGTCTTATTCCTGACTGGGGGAAAATCCTTGTTTTGTGTCATGAGGACCTTGTACATAGCATTACAACATCAGAAAATGTCCTAAAAAATCCAAAAACATTGGAAAACCTCAGAAAAGACAAAAAAATCAAAACATGTCAGAAAATCCCAAAAACAAAGTCAAGTCAGTCATGTTAAGTCAGTCATAGACATAGTCGAACTACGTTGCCTCTGTGACTGGACGTAGGCAAGGCCATATGTCAATGTGCCCCTAAGGCATTAGGTCTATCTGTCTAGGTGTATCATGTCTCAAACACATTAAAATCACGACTCTTTGTACATTCAAACTTATTGGTCATGTCAAAATACAAGGTCTCTCCATGTACAATGTAGGCAAGGCTCATCAATCGACGAGCCCTCGAGACCGTACTAGGTTAGTCCAATAGGGTTTATCATAGTCACTGTCACACATGTTGCATATCATCACCTTAAGTACATAATTTCAGTTAGTTATGTTAGTGAAAGTTTGGTCGAACTACGAGGTCTTTGTGTGTACAACGTAGGCAAGGCTATTCAACAAGGAAAATATCTCAACACTGTCATCAAGTCAAAATCAAACACACTATCAGAGTGATCAACTTATATCTTAAGCAAGATATGTCTCTCTTGTCAACATACATTGTCAAATCATCATAGCCTCATGTAGCTTGTTGCATCAACGTCATCAGGCTCCAACTTCTTATACGACACATATATTTATGAAACTAGGCTTTGCCATGGCTTACATAGATAGTCACCAGGTCGAAACCAAACTCAACGTCTTATGTTGTATGCGTCTCCCTCACATCAAGCTATGTCAAACATCAAACAATCCCAAAAGATCATGTTTTGGAAAATACTTTTATTTTTTATGACTTTATATCTTATTTTGTCTTATCTTTCTATCAATTTGTGCATAAGTTTGGTTACTAGCTTTCTCAAGGATGTCTCAGGACTCTTTTTCTTTGACTGTTGTCTGTAAACTATCTTTTTAACTTTGGATTTTGAGTCATGTTACTAGTTTCCTCAAGGATGTCCTATCAAGGATTTAGAGGAGCAATGATGTCTCATGACCCATCTCTTATTTGTTTGTTGTTTGTGGTTTGTCTAGACAAAACGACTGGGGAAATTTTGTCCTTAGTATGAGTTAAGACACTCCTTGTCTATGACTATATGCTTTTCATAGATGTATGACTTTGTACACCATGGTCTATCTCATATCATGGTGTGTACTATCCATTTGTGTCAGTCTTGCCAAATGATGATAAAATGCAAGCTTAGTATATATGGAAAAATATTGAAGATCATAAGTTTTTTCAATCAACCTTTGTTTTTTCTTACTAACATTTTGAAATCATTCATGCTAACATTTCTCTTGTCTAAGATAATGATAGAGTCCTGTGACATAACCAAAAAAATAGATAATTTTCATATGCATACATTCTATAAGCATTATGTTAAAAAGTGTTGTATGTCTATACATAGTACATCATATAGTTACACTTCATTTCAAACATATAGGAACATTGACTCTTCATTATATATATAGGAAAATCATGGCATAATAGGCATTCAATCATCATAAAGTACATAATGAAAACATTGCATGTACATATAACCATAACATGTAAATAGCATTATGTATATAACATTTCATCCCATTACTATGAAGTACATTACATTCCTCATCAATAGAGTCATCATAACATCAAGATTGCATAAACTCATCATAATGTAGAAACAATCATTCATAACACATATACATACATCATCTAGGAAACATGATCATATAGAAACAATGCATCATCATAAAATAGAACTACATATCATATAGAAGCTACCAAAAATCATATACATATCGCTCAAAATAATGTGTCACAAGTACAATGTCAGAATGTATCCATAAATAAAAAGGAGCTCACAGGCTCTCTGATCAAAATACAATGTCCACAAATATAAGTGTCAACATGTCCCATTGCCGCTACTCCCATGTGGTGAAGGTGGAGGAAACTACCTCGGAGGTACTCTCTTTGAGGTGGAAGGCCTGTCATACAGACCTACTCTCGATGGTCCTAGCACACCCTTTGTGCTATGAATCCTAGTCTAACTCCCGCTCTGTGATCTATGACTACAAACCTCTAAAAAGCTAGGAGCTCATCTCTCCACAAGCACTATTGACTCATACAAATCTCTATAATATGAAGCCCTCTCAACTGATCTGACTAGCTCATGAGCGAACCCATCAGATGAAGTACCACTACAAAGGCGTCTGACCTTTGTGAACTACTACTCTCTCTCCTACCTCTGAGATACTACCTTATCTCTCTCCATGAGAGCACTCTCTCTTTATCCACAAGGCATCCCGCTCTACAGTAACCAATCTCAGCCTCTCCTCCAATGCATCCCTATCACTGTCTCTAGGAGCATCCTCATCATGTCTCCCCTCTACAAGCTGATCCCAAAGCTCTCTCTCCTACTCCTCCATGGGTATCTCCTCAACATCGTCCTCCCCATAACCTGCTAGAATACCAAGAGGATCAATGTCCATATACTCTCTCTCGGCCTCCTCCTCCTCTACAAGGTCCTCTCTACCAATCTCTGCCTTTGCATGCTCCTCTCCTACTACCTCCTTGGCAACATGCTCACCTCCAACCCCCGCCTTTGCTCCACCACTGAGGTCCAACATCGGTAGATCCTTTGCCTCTGACTCTTGGATAGGTGATAATCCACCTACCCGACCACCTCTCCGTCCTCGCCGACCTCATCTACCACCACCGCCTCTGCCATCATCACCACCACCCCTACCACCACCTCTACCCCTACGCTGCCCTCTTGGCCCTGTCCCTCGTCTCTCGACTAGTGCTAGCTGATCTAGATCTATATAAGGAAGATGATGATGTTCTGCCCACCAGGTATCATATGCAGTTGTAGTCCTAGGATCTATTGCTCTACCTCTCCATCCCCAATGTAAAGGTTGTAAAGCCTGAATCTCTACCTCTACCGTAGCCATTGGTATCATAGGCCCCCATAAAGGAACCTCTCTAGACAATCAAGCAAACTCTACTCGTCCTCTAGGCTCATCTTGAACCTCACCAAACTATCTCAATACACGGTATGGAAGATGTCTCTCTATGATATGTACACTCGAAACAGTCCTACCAATTAGGTACTATGTCTGCCAACAAAAGGGTAAATGCATGTCCTCATATGACCATATCTCACAATCCATGTATGGTCTCCACGTAAACTGAACCAATGTGTCCAGTGCACATCTCCAAAAACCTATATCTCCCATGTGACTCTATGTAATTTTTTCCATATACCAGAAAACATAAGTAGATCTAGCTATTCACTCTACAGTAATAGAAGGATGAAATACAACAATATGCTCCCATGCCCAAACCATGAGAAGAGTAGTATCGCAGCTCATCAACTGTGCATCTCTGTATACTATATCATGCTGATGAAAATATAGCATGCCCAAAAGATAGGGACCCCATGCGTTCACAACCTCCCTCTCCAACATCCCAACTATCATCTCTCCCCACCCGACAGGAAATCCATGACCCCATCGGTCAGGAAGAACTATCCCCCCAATCAATGTACATAATATACAATCTATCCTCTCATATCTATCAGTTGATACCTACCATCTAATCTCATAATTATCTATCCCTAATCTCCTAATATCATCAAAAACATAAAATCTCATAATCTCACTATATCTGTGATGTGTGTCGTACATCACCCTCTCTCTTATGATGGGTAATCGAAGAATCCTATATACATCCTATAGGGTGACAGTCACCTCACCAGTAGGAAAATGAAACGATGAGGTCTCTGAATGCCATCGCTCACACAAGGCAGTAAGCATACCTCTATTTGCCCGAATTGTGGGCATAGTCAACACATGATGCAGTCCCAGTCTCCATAACAAACATGTCTCAGCGCTCACCAATCGCTCTCTCAGCTCAAAGGTATCCAGTTGTGACTCCAGGGTATAGATAGGATCTAAGATAACCTGCATAAGGCATTCAACCAAGGTGTCAATGTCAAATTATTCAAGATTTTAGTAGAAATGTTTTTCAAAAATTTGACAGTCAAATGTGGTTCACTCTATCAAATGCAGTGCAATATTACACATGCATCGCAACACAAGGAATTTTCATTGCGTATTTCAATTGTGCTATAAAATCATTCAATTTCAAAAGACAAGCAAATGCGTTACAAAAATTTCATACATGCAGTGCAAAATTAACTGCCTACCTAATATGCATATGCGATTGAGATTATCAAATGTGTTTCACAAATCTACATGCACCTAAGAAAAACTCAAATGTAATGTAGATATTCACATGCGATGCATAGAAATACAAATGCGTTGAATGCCTAAATGACCTAATCAATGGTTAGATGTTATTTTACATATGCATCATTCCGCAAGCAGATGCGTTGTGTATGAACGCATATGCATTGAACCCGAAAGATTGCATTTGAAAACTAAAATTTTAAGGCCTAAAACTACATGCAAAATCAAAATTCAAGAGATCATTTCAAGGTACATATCAGGGGTCCTGTGTCAGCTGGCCGTCGGAAGGACTGGATCCAATATCTGCAATGCGAAGCGTAAGGAGTTGGAGACATTTTCACTGAATACTCAAAGCTAAATTCTCAATTCTTCAAATCTTTTGGGTGCAAATGAATTGGTTTTCACCCTAATTTCTATTTATACCTAGGGTTTGGGTGGCATTTCTTCTAACCTTGTCTATTGGCCACATAAAATTCCAACTTCTATTGATCTGTACATGTCCCTAACACTTCCAAATTCAATCCCATCAACTCCATAACATTTATGACCATCAAATTGACTTATTGGGAATATTTCTTTATTTTTTTGAAATTTTTCAAAAATTTGTCAATTTTTCTGAGGGGGCATACCCTAACCTATTTCATACTGGGGCATGATCGGGGGCTTTGACACAATTCCGAAATGACATTGTATCAAAGAGGGACAAACTGTAGACACCGAAAATTGGTCTAAGCCTGCGAGTACCACTTTCGACATAATTTTCTAATGTCCATGGTCATGATTAAATAATGTTAATTATTTAATTACTTTCTAATACATCTTTCCTCTATTAATTAAATAACCTTTTAATTATTTAGTTAATTCATTATGACCTTTATTCAACTTTGATTAATTAAATAAATCATGTTTATTTAATTATGTCGCTAACTAATTAATTCTCTTTCTTAATTAAATAATTTATTATTTAATTAACCCCTTTATCATATTTCAACTATAATCAAATATTCTTTATTTAATTATTCATATTAACCTTTTCAACAGTCAATTAAATAAATTATCATTATTTATTTAATTAAATCATTTCAATTTTCGAATGTTGAATTAAATTAACATTTAATTCATAATCAATTGTTTCTATCACATTCTTTTGTCGTCCAGTTGACTAATTTTTCACTCACCATCTGACTCGAGATCTATTTAAATCCACTAGTTATCTTTGGATTCGATATTTGATCGTCTATGCGAAAGGACTCTCTGTCACAACCAGTCAGTTAACTAGTTCTAACTCATGCATGAACATATTTATTAATTAAATATCTTTATTTAATTAATTAATTTACATGTGCATTCAAATAGATTATTCTTTGAGTTTTAACTTTATCATTTTCATTCAAAGTCTATTTCTTCTATTTTATAAGACTTTCAATTGAAGATTAAATCATTTATTTAATCTTGAACTCTTGTTCTTTCTATTTTCGAACAATCTTGACACCGGATTAAGTTATTGTTCTAATTTAATCTTTATCCTACAGAATTTCCTAACTCACGTTCTAACTGACAGATAACTCACATCACATGGCATTCATCAATCTCGATCATTGATCTCTCTTTCGAATCTGAGTTGATCGTTTGAATTTTTTTTTTATATAAATTGACCTATCATTATCATTATTCGTCCTCCTGAAATCAATACTTTTGAGAACTTATAATCTTCAATATTTTTCTTAGACAATACATCCAGGCTATGCTTGCATACATACAAAAAATCTAAGGGCAAGAATACCGATACAGCAAAATGGAGAAGGACAATCAAGATAATTCGAAGAAGTGGACGAATATTGGGTGTGATTGTTTCATATTATCTTTTTATTGTTTAGTTCATTTAATTCATTCTTAGCTGTTTGATTTAAATTAATGCTTGTTAGATTAGATTTAACCATCTTTTTGTGCAGCAATCCATTTTATCTATGTCACATCTTCCACTTGTAATACTCCTTCAATAGATGCTACATTATATAGATAGTTAGTTGGAAATCTTTTGTACTTGATACATTCACATCCTGATCTTTCATTTGTTGTTGGTCTTGTCTCTCGATTCTCACATGATCTACATGAGAGTCATTGGCAAGCTTCCAAACAAATTTTGACATATATTCGGGGCACCTCACATTATCGTATTCACTATACATCAGGAGATCCTCAGATTATTGGCTTCGAAGAAGTGGATGGATGTTGGGTGAGATTGTTTCATATTATCTTTTTATTGTTTTAGTTCATTTGATTCAGTCTTAGCTGTTTGATTTAGATTAATACTTGTTAGATTAGATTTAACCATCTTTTTGTGCAGCAATCCATTTTATCTATGTCACATCTTCCACTTGTAATACTCCTTCAGTAGATGCTACATTAAATAGATAGTTAGTTGGCAGTCTTTTGTACCTGATACATTCATATCCTGATCTTTCATTTTTTGTTAGTCTTGTCTCTCGATTCTCACATGATCCACATGAGAGTCATTGGCAAGCTTCCAAACAAATTTTGAGATATATTTAGGGCACCTCACATTACGGTATTCACTATACATCAAGAGATCCTTAGATTATTGGCTTCACTGACTCAGATTGGGTTGGTGATGTCAATGACAGGAAGTGCACTTCTGGGTTTTTTTTTTTCCTTGATTCTTGCCCCATTACATGGTAGATTGCAAGAAGCAATCTACTATTACATTATCATCCATAGAGGATGAGTATCATGTAGAAATTTTGGCTAGCCAGGAGGTTTTGTGGCTTCAACAATCTTTGACTGAGTTCAGTTTTCCTCCTGATAGTCCTACTATTCTTTAGTGCGACAATTAGAGTGCCATCATAATTTCTCACAATCTAGTGGAGCATCAATGTACTAAGCACATAGAGATCCACATGCACTTCATACGATAGTTGATTCAGGATGGTTTTCACACCTACAAAGGAGAAGCTTGCAGACATCTTCACAAAACCTTTGGCATCACCTCACTATCTTCAGTTGCGATCAAAGCTTAGGTTGAAGGAATTTGTACTTATGGGTTCTTCATGGGGCCTTCCTTCTTTCATGTTTTTTTACATGCTTTCATCTCTTTTTGGAGTGGATTTTTTCCCATGAGGTTTTCTCCATTTCTCCACTTTTTCAAAGACCCTTTAGTTGTACAGGTTACCTCATCAAACCTAGTTGTCAAGACCCATTCAAGTTTTCTTTGCTTTTTATGCATTGGTTTTTAGAGTTGTTTAGCTACTCCCTAAGTCACACTTAAAGGGGGGTGTTAGAGTTATCATGTGTTAGAGAATAATTAATTAATCTTTAATTAATTATTATCCTTATTCTCATGCACTTAAGCTAAACTTAGGTTTACTTTATTAGTTAAATGAATGCTTTATTTGTGTTAACTACAAAGCTAATATTAGAACAACCCATCTCATCACATATGATGTTGGAACTTGTCATGATCTAATCCCTTTATCATTAGGGTTTCTCTTATAAAGCATTCATTCTCTCTTGTATTATTTTGTAAGTATTTTATTTTTGAGGAACATCAAATCTTTGTTTTTCAGTGCTCTTGGGTGGAAGGTGTTTTGTTCATTGTTTGATCTTGTGTCTCGTTTTATTCACAAATCTAACAAGTTCCATGCCTAACCCCACTTTGATCATACTAGTGTTGTTTTTTATTTGTGTACATATCAAAGAACAAAACTGTCTTGTTAGCATTTGGCAAGAACTCCACAACAACATGACCTTATTAATTTAAACTAATAAATGTGCTAATAAAAGATAATTGATATTTGATGCAATAGAATGTAGCTAAAATTAAATTAAATTTTAATTAGTTGTTTTTAAATCACCAATGAGTCATTTTTCTTTTATACTAAAATTAAAATTTAAACATTCTTTTCAAAATTAACAATGAGATGGTAAAAGCCTCCAAAATCTTATCACTTAAAATTCAAATAAATATTGATTTTCCAACTAGATGAGAACATTTTATTTTCATTTGCAATGTTTTTTTGTCAATTTGATGGCAAATTTCATTGATTTATGTTTTAAATCTGTATGCAAATATTTCAAAATCAAATAATACTTTAATTTCTTTAAGGAAAAAATCTAGATTTGTCTAGATTTATTTTATTGCATTATTTAGCACTTATTATTAATTGTTTAATCCAGCCACATACAACTAAAAATTGCATCACATAAGATCCATACATACCTATACACACATGCTCTCTAACATATTAACATACATATAATATTTTATGGGTGTAATCCTTGAACCTCCTTTAAATATAAGTGCTAGTATTATTTCATTTAATACTTTATAGTGATATTGGCAAAACATTTTATTTCCATTTACAATATTTTTTGTCAATTTGATGGCAAATTGCATTGATTTATGTTTTAAATCTGTATGCAAATATTTCAAAATCAAATAATAATTTAATTTCTTTAAGGAAAAAATCTAGATTTGTCTAGATTTATTTTATTCCATTATTTAGCACTTATTATCAATTGTTTAATCCAGCCACATACAACTAGAAATTGCAGCACATGACATCCATACATATCTATACAAACACATACTCTCTAACATGTTAACATACATATAATTTTTTATTGACGTGATCCCTTGAAACTCCTTTAAATATAAGTACTAATATTATTTCATTTATATACTTTATAATGATATTAGTAATTCTAAATTAATTTTTAGAAATACAAATATTTCACATTATTTAATACATAAATACCATTAATTTTTTATTTCATTTCATTAACATTAAAAAGTTAATCTTTTTCATCAATAGTGACATGGTGAGATGACCTCCCATTAAAGCATTTACCCTTTTTAATTAAAAAATTTATTTTTCATCAATTAAAAATAAACTTATAAATAAATCAAATGTAAATTCTCTGGTCATAGTCCGAATCCCAAAGAAAAAGAGAATTACACGGCTATATAATTAGCCTTAACAACTGTCGCTAATTATTCGGCACATAATTAAGTGAGGAACAATAACGCTAATTATTCGGCTGCCGTTCAAAAGGAGAGTAGAAAAGACACTGCGTAACAAAACACGAAACTGAGGGAAACAACAATTTCCACCCATTTTCCACAACATGGGATGCAAATTCAAATGTGTTTGTTTGGAATGCAATTTTCTCGAAAAGTGAAGGCTGAAAATGACGTGCACATCATTATGCTTGTTCATGGGGTCGTAGCATTTTTCTTTACTGGAATCTTCCTTCTGTGTGCGAAAACACTCATTACCTTTCTGACCAGCGTAGACTCTGCTATGACTTCTCACCATTGCACATGGCTTGGCAGCTTTTAAATATTATTTCACATAGAAATCTGGTAGTTTTATGAAAGGATAGTTGATTCTTTTATGTCAAACTTGTTAATCATTTTGAACGATGTTGAGGATATCAAGTAGTCGTCTATTATGTCTTAGAATATTAATGTAATGTTCAATGATTAGTCTGTGCTAATTATTCGGGGCACAACATGAAACTGAGCCCCACTTTCATAGTAGACGTGTCCTCCTTAAGTCTATTGGAATTGAGTATGAATAGATTCCACCGTGATATTCCTGTGGAATTGGGTATGCTCACTCGCCTCAAACATCTTGATCTCACCCTCAACAACTTCATAGGACCAATTCTGGCTGCACTTTCCAACTGTAGTCTTCTTGAAAGTTTGCAATTAGCAAACAATCATTTAACTGGGCATATACCCTGGCAATTAGGCAAATTGTCAAAGTTGAAAACACTTTATTTATGGGGAAACCGACTCACTGCAGAAATCCCAAGATCCCTCTTTAATTGTACTCAACTTCTAAATATTCTTTAAGTGGTAACCAGTTGAGTGGCATAATGCCCATGGAGTTTGGTCATTTACGCTAACTTCAAAGGCTTGCTATAGAGGGTAATCATCATGTGAGAAAAGGCAATGACTTTTCTATTCTAACATCCTTCACTAATTGTTCATCTTTAGAAATTCTATTATTGTCTTCTAATTATTTCACTAGCATTTTTCCTTTTCTACTAGCCACCTATCAAGCCAACTCTTCACATTAGATTTGTTCCACAATAAAATTGAAGGCAATGTATCAAGTGGTATAAGCAACTTCACAATGTTGACGTATTTAGACTTATCTAATAATCATTTGAATGGAACGTTTGCATCCCCACTTAATCAACTTCTGCATATTGAAAGATTGTATTTGGAAAAAAATAATTAATATGGAAGTATTACAAAAAGTTTGGGTCAAGGCAAGAGTCCTAGGTCATTATCACTAAGTGAAAACATGCTTTCAAGGAAAATTCTAAATAATCTTGGGGATCTTCCACAACTAAGATATCTTTATCTTGATCAAAATCAGCTATTAGGAAAAATGCCTACTAGTTTAGGGAGATGCAAACCTTTGGAGTTAGTGGACTCATCTCACAACAAACTTCAAGGAAATATACCCTCAAAATTAGCAAGTCTTAAAAATATCCAAATTTGTTTCAATATTTCTAGCAATTTATTACAAGGTTCTCTTTGGAAATGATTAAAATGGTGATGGTTCGGGCAATAGATATGTCACACAATAATTTATCCAGTGAAATCCCAACTACACTATCAAGCTACACAACTTTGCAATATTTGAATCTTTCATGGAATTAATTTGATGGCCCAATTCCAGTGTCACTCACAAATCTCAAGAGTCTTCAAGATATTGATCTCTCTAGAAATAATTTCTCAAGTGCAATCCCCATGGCTTTCCAAGTGATGAAAACACTTCAACATGACAATCTCTCTTCAAACAAATTAATAGGAGAGGTTCCAAAGGAAGGAGTTTTTGCAACAATTGATGATTCATAAATTATGGGAAATCTTCATCTTTGTGGCACATGGATAAAATTACCCCCATGCTCTAATTTCAATCACAAACAACTATCAATCTCCAAGAAGGTGATGATTCCTGGGTAAAAGCACAAAGTTGTGTCAAACTTTCAACCAACTATATGGTTCTGATCAAACTGTTTTTGATTGAAAAAATTTTGGCTGAGACATTTTCGGCCGAAACCAGATGCCAGTGGCATGGCGACAACGTGGCAGTCTATATTCGACTAGTAGGGTTTTGACTGAAACCCTTCAGACCAAATAGCATCCGATCGGAACCGTAAATGATAAAATTAAAAAAAAAGGGGGCCCACCCTATTTTCTATATGTTCGGGCGGAAGACTTGAGGGCAAGATAAGGTCGATTGAGCTAGGGTTTCATGTGGTCATAAAACTCAAACCTAGACTAGGTTTCTTCACATTTTCTCCCCTCTTGTTTTCCATTTCTTCTCTTTGGTTATCCACGGGCTATGCATGGATGTTGGTGTGGTTCGCATTTTTGTTAGGGCCGCAACAATCATTTTCCATCTATTGCATTTATAGAGGCACACAGATGTGTGCTCATATTTGTTTCTTCAAGTTTTATGATTTTTTTTTTTGAGTTTTATGACTTCAATGTGTTGTGTCATTTTTTCTACTATTACATGAAACAATTTTTAAAAGCCCTCTGATTGCTTAAATTAGGGCTTGAAAAGACAGTGCCCAAAGAAAAAAGAAAATAAGTTTGTAAAATTTCCATTGCAGGTTTATTTCTTTTTTTGCATTTAAGGAATAGTAAGACAAAAATCAAACTACTTAAAGCAATTTTATAGTTGTATGGAGCAAAAAGTTGTAGTCAGACTGACTATTTTTTGAATGGAATAAAAGAATAAATTTGTAATGGAAGTTTTCTAAATAGTTTGTATTCATGATTACACATATGTTTTTGGCATTTGATGAGACAATATTCAGTAAGACAATGAATACACATGAATATCGACTATTGAGAAGGTTTTAGAAACTTTCAAATCTATTGAGTTCTAATTTTTGTTTGTTAAGATTGGAGCTACAACATTGCTTTGATAGACCTGTATGCAAAATGAGGAAGTGTGCACTAGGTGAATGAACGTACTAAACATGGATACAAATCCAAGGCATAACCAAGGGGTGTGAACTACTATAACATGGACAAAAAACTGAGGCATGACCAAAGTGTGTGAACTGCTATAAAAAAAATCCCCAATCAAATATTGTCTCGTCAAATACCATTTAAACAGGCATATTCATGAATACAAACTATTGAAACTTTTTTATAAACTTTTAAAATAAAATGATTACTAAGGAAAAATATAGAAATATCCTAATAAGATAGCTTTGAAAATAGGAAGGAAAGACCCTATTTTGATACAAGTTAGGTTTGTAATGATTTATGCTTGTGAAAAGTGAGGATTCATCCAAATTATGTTGAAGGAATATGCAATTTCCATTTGTAAATTGTACATAGTTTCATGAACTGCATTTACATTTGGCTCCTAGATGAGATATTAATAAACAAAATGAAAGTAAAGTAAGAAGCTAGTAACAAGTAGATGTGGTAGTGAAAGGGTCATGTGCTTGAGAAAAAGGCACATGGTACAAATGGGAAAAAGGAGGCTACTAATAGAATATTGAGACACAATCAATTAACAGTCTTTGTTGCTTATTAGCAGATTATATATAGACAGATGGTTAAACCATATATCTACCAAAAAACCATCAACAATATAATAAACATAGTTCTATGATGTAATAGTAATGTCTAACAATTCCCCCTTTATACATCATTTTCTCAAAAGTATAAGTTAGGAAATTTTGAAAAAAATTGGACTTCATTGCTAAAATAGATTTGGTAAAGAATGTCTACATTGCTTTTGAGTTGAACAATACTAGAGCTGAATATGATGTTCTTGAACATGTTCTCAAAATAGTGGCATTGAACTTAAATGTATTTAGTGCACTTATGAAACACATGTCTACAACAATAAAGTGTACACACTTGATGCTGATCCCGAGCCTTATAGTGTCTTAAAACTTGAGAAAAACAAAGAAAATCCCTTGAAACCATTAACAACAACTACACAAGTAGAACCCATGCAACAAATTGATAAAGAAAAACACATTGAGAAATTCATGAAGCTATTAGACGATGATTTGGGTTCCTTAGATTTCACACCAACATTCATGGGAGAATGCAAGATCATAAACAAAGAGTTTAAAAAGGGAAAAGAAAAAAAGGTAATTTCAACACAAAATTTGGAAGACCCTTTGAAAGCATCCACCTCAACCACTTTAGAACAAAAGACAACAAATTACACAATAAACTTTGATGAAATTAATCATGAGCAACCACCAAATCCAAAAGGGATGAAGAATCTTTATGGAGAAGGTTATGAAATGATGAAACAACTCGGTTATAGTGGAAAAGGATGTGGTGCTAGAGAACAAGGTATATGTGTCCCTATAGAGCCTCACACGTAAGAAAAGACTAGTGGTCTTGGTTATTGCTCCTAGAAAGACACAAACAAGCCTTCACTTAATACCAACACTATAATGAAAGATTCCTCCAAGCCAGCTTTAACATTAGTGCATGTCCTGAACTGGAAAACACTAGTGGTCTTGATTGCTATCCTTTGCAAGAAAAAAAACAAACAAAGAAATCTTCGCTTAATGTCAATGTCATCACACAAAACACTAGTGATTTGAATTTGTCAGATTTTACACCCTCCTATAAAGGAGAGTACAAAATCACACAATCTAAAGAGTCTTGTGTAAGTATGACACTTAATACTAAGCAAGAGATATTGTTGTCACAAAATTAAGGAACATCTTCTACTTTGAATCAAGAAAGTATTTTGTCAAGACTCCTCCAAGATCATTTGATATCCCTCCCTCCACGAACACGAAAGAAATTTTACAAGAGTTCATTTTGTGCATATCATAGAGTTCATGGTCATTCTACTAATAAATGTAAGGCTTTAAGTGATAAAATTCAATATCTTAAGGATTGTGGTGCTCTTCCTTATGTTGGGGCACCTAATTCCTCTAATTGATATTGATTTTCACTCTAGCATGCTTCTCATCAGCTCACCCTTGTCTTGCACTAAGTGGGGGGATAGGGTTAGGTAGCCTTGTCCTTGTATGTCACTTGTATCTTTTGGCTAGTTGATCACCTTTCATGTACATATAAGGGCGAGCTTGGGATGTGGACGACATGCCTTAAGTTGGCTCGCATGTGACATACTTATTCATGATGTAGTTCGATTCAAAAACATATGACTTGGCATAGGGCTTTCTGAATAAGCTCTCATGTCTTCTTCTAATTTAAAGCAATTGCTCACAGTAATGATGTTAGCAACCAGTTTAAAGTGGGGGCATACATTGACACTCATGTTTCACTGTGCGATTTTCTTTCTTCTTGTGATGTGTCCTTTTATTGGTGGTGTCATTGGGCCTGATTTCCTCTGAGACCGTGATATTTCTTTGACTTGTCCTCTCTTGGAGACATTAGACATGATGTTCCCTAAGAAGAGACCTTGCATGAACTAAGAAAAATACCTTTGAACATTCCTTATACTATGTTGTGTTTCCAATACTTGTTATATGGCCACCTTGCATAACACACTTTGCATGCCTATGGAGCCATCTTATTTGTTCATGAGCTCCAAGAATACGAAGTTTTGCTTGTCTCATGAAGCTTAAAAATCATTTTTCTGTGGTTCCTTATCAAAGTTATCAGGAGGTATAACTTTTGGTATCATTTGAGCGGGAAACCCAACCAAGGCATGACTTTCCCCATAGCCAATCATGTGTGTGTGAGTACATACCGGTTGTGTGTGTATGTGTATCACCTTCTTGGATCTCTCACCTAGTAGAAAACCTAAAGTTTCGTTGCCTCATAGTGAGTGTGCATTTTTTGGACAAACAACCTAGATCTGATCCACAATGTGTTGGAAAAATGGTCAAAGCTTGATCCACCTCATTTTTATTTTTACTTGTTTTGGTTTTCTTTCTTTTAGTTATTGACATTGCATGTTTGCATATCTTGTTTTGCTGCAAATCATACACCTTGTGTGTGTCCTTTTTGTGCTTATGTCAGCTTGACATAGAATCTTGCATCCTGGGGGCTTGATCGCCTCCTTGATACCTATTATCCTAGGCCATCCGCATTGGTGCGATTGGACTCCTCTTGAATGTCTACTTTAGTGTGAGTTTGAAGCAAGTTAGTCCTCTCACTAAAGTGGGGGCTAGATGTAATGACAGAAAAGAGTCCCCCTTATTCCTTACTTAATTTTGGAATAATTAATGATAAATTGGACTTGATATCGCCTTGATCTAGTGTTGTGATGATTTTTACACATCCACATTAGGTCTAGGGCCCATTTAAGCTAAATGAACCTAACTCTATCCTAATTTAATGTTGTAAAATGTATTTATTTACATCTTCACATTAAATTTAAGAGGCTTGTGAACTAAGGTGGACCTAATCTAGTGTTGTAATGTGTTTTACACATTCACGTGAGATTTAGGGCCCTTCTAAGCTAAATAGACCCAATTTTACCTTAATTTAGTGTTGTAAAGTGTATTTATTTACACTTTCACATTGGATTTTGGTCCCTCTTGCATTTATGAACTTAATATCATCATTGATAGGCCCCTATGACCCCATATTGTGCATCCCAATGTGTATTTTAATCAAAAACATGACAATATCAACATATGAGCTTAATTTACACACTCCCTAACATCTTAGCAAGCAAAATAGCCCCTGTGGGACCCATTCGCCACTTTGGATGAATGAGTCCCATCTATGTGGGACTCATTTTCCCAGCTTGGCGAATGAGTCCCATTTGACCTATTTTTAAGGTTTTGAGTGGTAAATTTGGGTTTTAAGTTCAAATTTCTTCTATGTCAGCCGTTGGGATCAAATTAACGATCATTTGAGTGGATTTCATATACAAACAAGATTTCAAATCACTATTTAATATAAGAATACATGTTATCAAGTCAAGCATTCCAAGACTTTACAAGATCATCAAGAGAGCATTCAAGATCATTTCTAAGGCATTCAAGGGTAGAATTCTTCATTAATTGTTGCAGCAATTCAAGATCTATCATCATGTCAAGTATATCAAGCATCAAGCATGTTATTGAGCTAGTGTTGTGATGTAGCATTAAAGATCCAATATCAAGAATTATTCTACTCCTATTGTCAAAGATCAAGATCTACATCCTTCATGGTCATTTCATGTTGAGTTGCAGACTTACAAAGCATCATTTACAAGGAATCATTCAAGGTATCATTTTTCATGTTTCATTTACTATGTTTCATGTTCCATGTCCTTGTTTCATTGTTTCATCATTTGGTTTAATTACCTAAAAGGGGTTTGACCAAGGAAAACCCCCATTCACTAACAATCAACAATTTTTCTCCTCCCTACATGTGTGATTGCAAATCTAGGTTTCTTTGAAGACTTGAAGATAACTGAAGATTAGGTTACAAGCTTGCTAGATTTGTCTCCCCATTTACAAGGTCATAATCTTCACTAAAAGGTCATCTACAACCCCGAAATCAGAGTGTCAAATCCAAAAACTTGGAAAAATAGAAAGAGCAAACTGAGAAGAGAAGACTTAGACCTTGAAGTTCCTAAAAATCCAAACTAGACTCATTCACCACAAGTGGTGAATGAGTCCCACTGTAGGTGTTCTTCAGAGATCTTTGCAGATTATGATACCCTTTTGCCTGAAACTTGTTCTTGTGCAAAAATCTAGAACTAGGACTGATTCGCCCAGAATGGAGAATGAGTCCCAATAGGCCAAAATTTCAAGATTTTTAGAATTTCCAATCTCCATTCAAGTATCTACAAGTTTCTAGGTGCACACATTCTATTTTGCAACATTCTATTTTGTTTTACACACTTTTCTAGGTTATTTTGTAGGTCATTGCATCAAACTAGGGTTTAGTGTTGCATCTTACATTGCATTAGTCTTTCCAAGTTCTTACTTTGTGGTGAACCCCTCTTTTAATAGGAGTTCATACCCTAGGACAGTCCCTTCTAGTAGATCTCTTGCCTCTATTCCACTCTTGGGGTGAGATCTCTAAGGCATCCTTGAATTTTAGTTCGAGAAAAGTGATGTTCTATGTCTTAAACCATAAAGCATCCATTTTTCAACTAAACATTCTTTACCTAGCCCAATTCAATGTTATTGAGTTGGAAATTTTTTTGTTGAGTCTTTAAATTACCATGTAGCCTAAAGGTCAATGTTAGGTAGGTAACCTCCATGTTCATTTCTAATATTTGTGCAAACACACTTTTGAATTCTTTTTCTTACTATCAAATTGATAAATGGAAAACTTGGTCTATACCCCTTCTTTTCTTATAAAACATAATCATGCTATGAATTAAATAGTATGTGTAATGTCCCCTTTTCAATAAATTTATATTTTTGTACCAAAAGTCCATTTCCACTGTTGCCCTTGGTCAAAGAGTGCATATGTATTCTCCCTTGTCTTCCCCCATGTGCCTACTAGGTTTGAAAATTGCTAAGTTCCAAACATAATTGAAAAAGAGTATCAAACCCAAGTTGCAACTTACCAAAAAATAATTTGTCTCTAATCATCAAAATGTATACAATTTCTTTCCCTTGTCTTTGCACTCTTAATAAATCTTCTCATCCCATCTTATAATTTACTAGAATATGAATTATTTTTTTAATATCTTGTGCAATTTTGCAATATTTTATAAGATTGCATTTTAAATAGATAACATAGATCTTGTTAAACTCATTTTAGACATGTGCCTCATGGAATTGATATAGTTCACCATATTTTATTAATTGTTCATTATTTTAGAGAGATAACTTTCTATCTCGTTAGATGTATATTTAAATTAAAAATGTTTTAGGTTTGAAACTTGATAAATTTAGAATTTAAATATTTTGTTATAATGATATGCAAATCTCTATATTTATATACATATATGGTTAATGATTATGGATCTCACCATTCTCCTCAGTCTGAAGAGAATTCTCAGACTAGAATGATTTTTTGTGAGGAGAGTATTAGAAGATTAGAAAATGCATTGAGATGTTTAGAGAAAACCATTCATAACTCCCCTAATATTTCCAATAGAGACAAATTAGTCACTATTAGAGACGAGATTTTACATATAATTGGTATTATTCGATCATACAATCCTTATGATGATGCTATTACTGAGTAGTTTTATTTGTCTCTTGCCAGGATTGTTACTGGCATAGAGAAATGGAGACCTGTTAGTAAGTTAGTTTCACAAGCTAATGTGCATAACATGTTCCCTTTTTATAAAGGAAATGATAGAATTAGAGGATATACAATTACTAGGTGTACAAATGAGCTTGTTGATCCATTTATATATCCTAGATGGCCTCATAATGATGATTTGCCACTTTTTTTGCAACCAATTATATGAAAAGTTTTATTTATAGATAGATGTGGACTACACATATTTTCTTGAGCATGTTGGAAGGGCAGAGGTAGGTTTTTTAACAAACCTGAGTATAGATGTCCAAATTTTCCACCACCCATCAACAAGAGTGCGGTAGTTGGTCCAAAATTTTTGGTTCTTCCAAAAGAATTGGAATTAGCAGTAATGGGGGATACAATAACATGCCCCACCAAATCTCAAATTTTTGATAGTATTTCCACCATTACTACATAGATCGATCAGATGTCATTTGATCATGTTGGTAGATACTTATTACGTCCATGGATTAGTCTTCCTCCCACTGAGGCTACTTGTAGTACTTATGATCCATTTATTCGTGTTGATCTACCATCACCATCAGATGTGCACCATATGAGCGACACAACTATGCATAATGTGCATGCAGTCTTCATTACTAATTTACTAGTAGCTTACTAGTTCATTATTAAGGAGCATGGGATCCCTCTAGATTTTGTACCAACCCTTATTAGGCATTGACATCTTACTACACATATGAGCTAGGGGGTGGCAACTTCACAAGATATTCCACATTGTCCTACAAGCTCCCCTATACAACATAATTCTATTGATCCTTCAGCTTGTCCAGGTTCTTAGCATGTTTCAGATCATGTTGAGGTTACTACACCAGTGGATCTTGTTCATGACACATATAGTGGACTTCTTTTTGGCACTAATATTGTAGCATGTACAAATTTCCCTAAGCTGTCTTTGCCTTCTTGTGATATCAGTGGGGTTGGAAGAGCCCTCAGTGATGCATGATAGGTACTTGAATAATTTATATATAAATTATGTTCAAAAAAATTACATACATATATTTTAAATAAAATTAATTTTAAAGTAGTTCTAACTCTTGATTGAAATCATGTATTAAAAAATTTCTAGCAATATGGTGATTTTCCAGACTTCAGAGATTTGGAGCATGTTGGGGATCCCATGCATTATTCATGTGAGGTACATTTACATAATAAATTTAAAATACTTGATACATTCAAACATTGAACTTGTACATTATAAGTTTTAGATAAATTTACATATACACATGTATATTTAATTACATGTACTTGAACTTGTGTAGGGCTTGGGATAGGGCATTGGACATGGATCGAGACAGCTTGGATTAGGATAGAGATCGAGAGAGGGATCAGGGCAGGGATCAAATTTATTTATCCATACTAGACATCCTTCTCTTTGAGTTGTTTTATATGCACACACATGTGTTATAGAAATTATGATTCACTCTTATTATTATTTGTCAGATATTTTATAGATACATATATATATTATATTATGGTTTACATCACATTATGGTTTGTCATGTCATGTTATATGTACATAGTATTATCGTTTGAACTCTTATTATGATTTTTTATAATACATACATTTTACATTATAGTTTACGTCACATTATGTTTTTTCATGTCATGTTATATGTACACATTTTTATGGTTTGAACTCTTGTTATGATTTGTCACATTACATACATTTCACATTATGTTTTTTCATGTCACATTATATAAATAAATTAGATTATGGTTTACATCAAATTATGGTTTTTCACATATCATGTGTTATATCACATTATGGTTCTTATTTATTTACCAAGTTATACCTTTTGATTTTATTTATTTAGTACATGTGCATTAATTTTTTCCTTAAATATGCTCAATCAAAATTAGAGTACATGTATTATTTTTTTAGTTAATCATAATTAATGCACAAATCATCCTTTGAGGTGTAGATTATATATTGTAATCATCAAGAACCTTTTTCAACCTAGTTTACTATGATCTTTGGTACATTTGAAAATGCATAAGCGTGATGACAAATTTTGAGACAATAGGTCCTTATTTTATGATCTAAATAAAAATATTCCTAGAATGGTTGCTCTTTATAATTTAAAAATGGATTTAATTAATTACATAAACGAATGTATTTAAATAGGCCAAGAAATAGAAATAATTCATGCAAACATGTAAGTTAGGTCAATTCCTAAGAGCTAATAAGAAAAGACAATTTTAATGTTTTGTTTTTGAATTAAATTTTATGGTCAATCTTGAGCTAGATAGGATCAAACCCAAGCATTATAGGATTGATCTTGGTAGGAAAATAAAAATCAAATATAAGTATATGAGAATTCTCAACTAACATGAAAATTAAATATATTTAAACATAAAAATGAAATGGTATGGTCCATTTAACATTGCTCGCTAAATTCCTTTTCATGTTCTTGTGCAAGCAAAGAAAGTGAGAGATGGTGAGCTATAAGTGGAGTTGAACAAGTGAAATCAAATATTTTAAAACTTAAGAATTACATGGAACAAACACAATTGAAAATAGATGATAAGAAAAAGGAAAAATTAGATCTAAGTGCAAAGAATGAGAATCATTTGGTTGTTGTCATGAAAGTCTTATCTAAAAAGGTAGACAAGTCAAGAGGTTTTGTATTGCATATGAATTTACATTCAAGAAAATAAAGTGAGAGATGATGAGATATAAGTGGAGTTAAACAAATGAAATCAAAGATTCTTGAACTTAAGAACTCCATGGAACAAATACAATTGGAAATAGATTCAATAAGGACAAGAGAAAATGAATTTAAATTCAAGAGATTTTGTATTGCATATGAATTTACATGCAAGCAAAGAAACTTAGAGATGATGAGCTATAAGTGGAGTTGAACAAATGAAATCAAAGATTCTTGAACTTAAGAATTCCATGGAACAAACACAATTGGAAATAGATAATAAGGAAAAGGAAAAGTGAATTTAAAGTCAAGAGGTTTTGTATTGCATATGAATTTACATGCAAGCGAAGAAAGTGAGAGATGATGCTATAAGTGGAGTTGAAAAAATAAAATCAAAGATTCTCGAACTTAAGAATTCCATGGAACAAATACAATTGGAAATAGATTAAATAAGGAAAAGGAAAAATAAATTTAAAGTCAAGAGGTTTTGTATTGAATATGAATTTGCATGCAAGCAAAGAAAGTGAGAGATGATGCTATAAGGTTTTTGAATAGATGAAATCAAAGATTTTTGAACTTAAGAATTCCATGGAACAAATACAATTAGAAATAGATTCAATAAGGAAAAGGAAAAATGAATTTAAATTCAAGAGGTTTTGTACTCAATATGAATTTACATGCAAGAAAATAAAGTGAGAGATGATGCAATAAGTGGAGTTGAACAAATGAAATCAAAGATTCTTGAACTTAAGAATTCCATAGAAAAAGTACAATTGGAATTAGATGATAAGGACAAGGAAAATTGAATTTAAATTCAAGAGGTTTTGTATTGCATATGAATTGGCATGCAAGAAAAGAAATCACGAGAGATGATACTATAAGTGAAGTTGAACAAAATAAATCAAAGACTCTTGAGCTTAAGAATTCCACATGGAACAAATACAATTGGAAATATCTGATAAGGAAAAGGAAAAATGAATTTAAAGTCTAAGAGGTTTTGAATTGCACATGAATTTACATGTAAGCAAAGAAAGTGAGAGATGATGCTATAAGTGGAGTTGAACAAATGAAATCAAAGATTCTTAAACTTAAGAATTGCATGGAACAAATACAATTGGAAATAGGTGATAAGGGAAAGGAAAAATTAGTTTAAAGTCAAGAGTTTTTATATTGCATATGAATTTAGATGCAAGCAAAGAAAGCATGAGAGATGATGCTATAAGTGGACTTGAACAAATGAAATCAAAGATTATTGAAATTAAAAGAATTCCACATGGAACCAATACAATTGGAAATAGATTCAATAAGGAAAAGGAAAAATGAATTTAAATTCAAGAGGTTTTGTATTGCATATAAATTTACATGCAAGCAAAGAAAATGAGAGATTATGCTATAAGTGGAGTTGAACAAATGAAATCAAATATTCTTGAACTTAAGAATTTCACATTGAACAAATACAATTGGAAATAGATGATAAGGAAAAGGAAAAATGAATTTAAAGTCAAGAGGTTTTGAATTGCATATGAATTTGCATGCAAGAAAAGAAAGTGAGAGATGATGCTATAAATGGAGTTGAACAAATGAAATCAAAGATTCTCGAACTTAAGAAGTTCACATGGAACAAAGCAATTGGAAATAGATGATAAGTAAAATATTCAACATTTATATCAACCTATATCTAAACTTGATAGAGAGCCCAATTTTTTTTTAGATCAGGTCACATGGAATCAATATAGATATCTAGATAAATAATTTAAATTCAATATATATAATATAAATATTTTCAAAATTAAGTCCAAATATTACATGTATACATATCCAAGACCATATATATATATATATATATATATATATATATATATATATATATATATATATATATATCTAGTCATATCTAAAAATATATATTTCATGTACACATTTGAATAACTTAAAGCTCTGGGTACATATAATTTGGATCTTCTCTATATTTAATTATCTCTAAAATAATTTCATGATCTTGAATAGACATCCTCCACTCTTTTTTGGCACATCCTCTTTTAGGTAAATTTTCAAAATTTATTTTTCTTGCTATAACTAACTGACTATAATGTAGAACCTTTTGTCTTGTGATATAATCAAAAAATATAATACCATTTTTATATACCTTTATTTGTTTATCTAATATGTGCCTTCAACAATGACGGATCCAATGGGATACTCTTGTCCATCACCATCTATCATTGATTTCACCAATTTTCATTTTAGTTGGTACATCTTTGTAGATAGTAATCTACACCTTTTGCATTGTTAGGATCTACAACAACAACGAAAATATCTTCTACACACACCATGTAGTACAAACAAATATAAATACATGATTGAAAATTAGAGTTTTAATTTGAAAACAATTTAAGTATTTATATAAACATGCTCAACATAGGTAGAATATATAAATCAATTTTAAGTTAAACTTTAATCTAAAAGTAAATAAAATATACCTGTAACAACTAAATTAGATACATGTTCGTAATTAGCTGAATATAGAGGATCGTAGACAACAACATTGTCATTATCTTCAAAAGGAGGCATTGATACTAATTGTTTCATTTCCCATTTTGAAACTACCCATCTCTAATATTCTCACATTGTAGAGTATTTGCATTGGCCTCAATGCAATCAACAAAAAATCATGATTTTTCTCTCACATTAATTACATAAGGCTTGCTACGTCCCATTGTCATGATTTGATGCAAAATTCTAATACCATTAATTGTTTGACAATTATAAGGATTCAGTCGATTAATATCTGTAAATTACAAACATACAAGTGATTAAAAGTATATATATATATTTATTTAAATTTGAAAATTCAAGCTTCATGTACACACTTTGATATTCAAATAAAAAATTATTGACTATGTACCTATTGTCACATGAAATTGCACCCTTTTGAGAACAAGGCTCAACATTCCAATGACATAATGGAAATAACCTCAAGATGTGGGACCTTTGCGCATATGAGGTGGAATCTCTGAAGAAGGTTGACTTCCTTTTTAAATCCAAGTGTAATGTGCTGGTCCAACCCAACACGTAAAATCCTACCACTAGCAACTCACATGGAAAAGGGGATATAGAGAAAATGAAAGGGAAAATGAAGGCAAGAAAAGATATAAGGCTAGACTCATGGTAAAAGGTTTTGCATAGAAAAAAGGTGTAGATTTTGATGAAATATTTTCTTCAATTGTAAAGATGAATTCTATTAGAACTATTCTAAGTCTTATGACCGTGAAAGACTTGCATCTTGAACAGCTAGATGTGAAAACAAAAATTCTCTATGGGGATTTGGAAGAGGAAATATACATGCAACAACCACATGGATATGAGGTCAAGGGTAAGGAGGAATTTGTGTGTACGTTAAAGAAGATTTTATATGGCCTAAAGCAAGCACCTCGATAATGGTATTTGAAATTTGATAGTTTTATGGCTGAACAAGGTTACAAAAGATGTCATTCTGATTATTGTGTTTATTTTAAGAAATTGGGTAATGACAACTATATTATCTTGTTGCTTTATGTTGATGTCATGCTTGTTGGTGGGTATAACATGTAGAATATTAATGAACTTAAGCATAAATTAAAAAATTCATTTGTTATGAAGGATTTGGGTGCAACAAAACAAATCCTTGGTATGAGGATCATACGGGATACCTAACAAACGAAAAATTATTTTTGTCTCAAAGTGAGTATGTAGAGAAGGTGTTGAAAAGGTTTAACATGCAAAATGCAAAAGTAGTTAGTACACCTTTGCCTAGTCATTATAAGTTGACTAAGGAGATTTTTCCAAAGACACATGAGGGGGAAGACAAAATGTCTAAGATACCATATGCATTAGCAGTTGGTAGCTTGATGTATGCAATGGTATGTATAAGGCCAAATATTGCACATGCAGTGAGAGTCGTGAGTAGGTATATGAGCAATCCAGGAATGGAATATTGGAATGCATTACAATGGGTTCTCTGATATTTAAGAGGTACTACTTCAAAGAAACTATGTTTTGGAGGAACAAAATCTGCTCTAAAAGGATATGTTGACTCTGATCTAGCGGGTGATATTTATAGTAGGAGGAGTACTACATGGCATGCTTTTACTATAGAAGGTACTGCAGTCAGTTGGATTTCAAGAATGCAAAAGGTTGTTGCACTTTCAACTACTGAAGTTGAGTATGTTGCTACTACAGAAGCTAGGAAGGAGATGATTTGGTTACAACATTTTCTAGAGGATTTGGGCCAATGAAAAGAGGATAGCCCTTTGTACACTAATAGCAAGAGTTTCATTCATCTTGCTAAGAAATCAGGTTTGCATTCGAAAGCTAAGCACATACAACTCAGATACCACTTCATTCGTCCAGTTTTGGAGGATGGAAAATTAAAGTTGGAGAAAATTCACACAAGTGAGAATCCTACATATATGTTGACAAAGGAAATTAAATAGGAGAAACTAATTTCCTCATCAATTTTTGTTAACCTTCATGGCTGATAATGGTGGACATAAGAAACTAGCTAGACCTATAATCCAGTGGGAGCTACAAGTGCAACGGTGTTGTCCAGGATCAATCTCCAAGTGGGAGATTGTTTGGTGTGGAGCCTAATTAGTCTCCAAGTGGGAGATTGTTGGTATGTGGTGACTAATCATGCAAATACTGTACACTCGTAACATATCGTGGGGTTTGGGGTATCGACCCAATTTTTTTTTTGTTAACACATCAAGGTTTTCCCGTTGACATGTCAAGGTTTTTTCCCAATGACACAAAAAGGTTTTTTCCTGCTAACATGTCAAGGTTTTTTTTCCCGTTGACATGTCAAGGTTTCCCGTTAAAACATCAAATGAAAAAAGACCTTGTAAAACCCTAATTCTAGAGTGTTCCAGAAAGCTTGTTATAAGCAGTTGGGATGTATGTTGCGATGTGTGTTCATGAGATTGTAAGTTGTTTTGCACCAAGGATAATAAAATCATTGGATGGCTGAGTTTCTATGGATGTATCCCATATTGGGTGAACCACATTAAATTATGTGTTGATCTCTTTTGTGTTATTCTTCATTGTTATTTCTAGGTCATTTAATCTACATAGAATTGAACTAATATTTATTGCTCTGATCTGCCTGAATCCTAACAAGACCTTCCCCATGCATCTCAAAAGAGAAACTTTGAAACTCAAGCATACAAACAAACTAAGCAATGGGAGCATCACTCTCACAAAAAATGTGTGGTTGCTCAATAAGTACAAAATTACTTGTGTTGATGCACACTTCATCAATACAAACCTCAGATTTTTGAGACACTTTAAGTGAAGAACTAAATTCATCAAATTGCCTCTCTGTTTTATTTCTTTCTTGACGACTAGTTGCAACAAAATTATATTCATGGCATGTAATGGTTGCCACATCCTCTGTTGCTTCCTCATTCTTATATTGTTGCCCATAAAGCAACTTTTTTGGGGGTGAAATATTGGTATCCATCTTGAGAAAAAAGCTTCTAAATCATCCAAAAAGATATCCTCCACCTCAGAACTGTAGACCTCAATAGATTGTGGATCTCTTCATCCACTATAATAGGGGCTAAACATGTCTATTTCTGCTACTCCAAAACCATGGAGTTATCTTCAACCATCAAGCCCAAACCAGTTGAAATATGTAACCATTCTTAACAAAATTCAAGGCAGTGGAGGTTACAAATGGACATGTTAGGAGTCCTTAAAGGAGTTCAAAGATTCCTATAATAGGGTTTGTGAGCACCTTTGCCACAAAATAGGGATCAGGTACATTATATGTCTTGATTCAAAGTGATGGACGACTAGGGAAAGGGTTGTCATCTGCACAAATTACCAAATATTGAATAGAAGAAGATGAGGTTGATAATATCAATTAATTAAAATTTAAATCTAAAAGTTATTTTTAAAAAAAAATTATTATTATTGTTTATTGAACTAGTAATATTTTAATTTTAATATATTTTTAATTTATATTTACTTTATTCTATTTAAATTTCTAATTTAGATTTAAATGTGAGTTAATTTAATTGTATGCTTGTATATTTCTATGAAATTATTATAATAAATATAAATTATTAATGTTAGATTGTTGAATCAATTTATAATTATTGATGTCTTATTAATTTTTAAATTATTGTAAGATATTAATTATGAAATCATCATCATTTAATGTCTAGGAAAGAAATAACAAGCGAATCAAATTGGACCCTAGATCTCAGTTGTGGAAATATGTCACCATTCTTGACAAAATTCAAGGTGGTGGAGGTTACAAATGGACATGTTAGGAGTGCTTAAAGGAGTTCAAAGGTTCCTATAATAGGGTTTGTGAGCACCTTTTCCATTAAATAGGGATAGGGTACATGTATGTGTTGATTTAAAGTGATGGCCAACTAGGAAAAGAGTTGTCATCTACAAAAATCATCAAATATCGAAAAGAAAAAGATGAAATTGATAATCTTGTTCAAGTATCAAATAATTAAAATTTAAATTAAAAGTTATTTTTTAAAAAATACCATTATTTTATATTTTTTATTGTTTATTAGATTAGTAATATTTAAATTTGAATATACTTTTAATTTATATTTACTTTATTTTAATTTTAATTTTAATTTAGATTTAAATGTGAAAGTTAATTTAATTGTATGCTTGCATATATTTGCAAAATTACAATAATAAATTTAAAGTATTAAAGTTAGATTGTTGAATTTGTTTATAATTATTGATGTCTTATTCAAATTTTAATTATTGTAAGATGTTAATTATAGATCATCATAATTTAATGTCTAGGAAAGCATAACAACTAGATCAAATTGGACCCTAGATCTTAGTTGTGGAAATGTCACCATTCTTGACAAAATTCAAGGTGGTGGAAGTTACAAATGGACATGTTAGGAGTGCTTAAAGGAGTTCAAAGGTTCCTTTTGTGAGCACCTTTGCCACAAAAAATGGATAGGGTACATTGTATGTCTTGATTGAAAGTGTTGGGAAAAGAGTTGTCATCTGCAAAAATTGCCAAATATCAAAAAGAGCAAGATGAAGCTTATTGGAAAAATTATTGTCATTGATGTCAAAAGTGATGGCTAGCCTATGGATCTAAGTTGTGTGCCCACAATGTGAAGACAAAAAATAGAATTAAAAAAGTATGTAATGTGAGTCGACCTCTTTTAGTGTGTTGCCCACTTTAGTGGGATTTAAAAATTAAAAATAAATTTATTTTATTTTTTAAAGAGGGACGATCCCCCCTGAGTGGTGTGCCCACCTTGGGTATGCAATAATAAAATAAATAAATAATATTTGATGATGTTGGGCCAACAATTTGGATTTGATTGTGAAATCACCCAAGATCAAAATGATTGAAGGAAAGAAAGTAAAGAGATTTGGAGATGAATAAACTCAATGCTCCCTTAACACTAAACTAGTATTCCATATTACTAGCCAAGGGAAGGGGTGAGTGTTGTTTATATAGAAAAATAATGGTAGATAATTCCAAGAGGAGTAATAACTCCCAAGTGTCCATAATAGGTGGGAGTTTTACCTACTTGGTAAATGCCAGATTACATGGTTATGCCTACTTAGATAAAGATAAGAAATGGTTATGAGAGGTGGCATAAGAATCCAAAAGAGGGTGTGAGACTCAACTACGCAAAGGAGGAAGAGAGTGACACATGTGAGTGATGGATTATGCCACATGTCCTCATCCTAACCATTCTAATATAACCTAAGCAAGATTAATAATGTGCGTAGGGAAAATAAATATTCCCTAACATGAGGAAAATAGAAAACCTACAGTAACACTCCCCTTAAGCGTAGCTTAGGTGGGTGAAAAGACACAAAGATGGGTATCAGCTACTAGGTCATGTTAGGTACCCATGTACAAAATCATCTCACAAATAGAGAAAAGGAGAAAACCCAGTGGAACAAAAATCCTTCCCAAAAGAGAGAAAAGAAATCAAGTTTCACAACACAAGAAATAATCTCATGCAAGGAAGAAGTCCCCTCCAAAATAGAAAGGATAAGAAAGACTATGTATCCTTCCCTCAAGTAGTTAATTATACCAATGGTTGTTGCTCAAAACTAGATGTAGAAGATGGATCATGATCATTGAACAACATTCCTCCTTATAGGAAGAAACAAAACCAAAGGTGCATGAAGAACATCTTCCCATTCCTAAAAGGAATATGAAGAAAGAAAGTGAAAAATGTAAGAAGCCTTTGAAAACTGTTCATCTATCTACATGTTGACGTTGAAAGTTGTCACCATCAAACTAGGCATTCTAGACCACACTGATGAAGATGAGAATCAAGAACCTACTAGAGATTTATGTAGAAAAAGATCCAAAGACTCCAATATCTCCTCTAAAGGCAAATATGCCTCCTCCAAATGCCGCTCAAAAGTATCAATAGTCATGTTAAACTGTGATGAATGATCATGTGGAGAATGAACAAGAGGATCCAAAGGTTCCTCCACAACAACTAAAGAAGAATCAACTCCATCAAAAGGAAGATGAATATCATGAATAGTGTCTCCCAAGTCTAAAATACGAGGCTCTATGAAAAAACCTACAATATTTGTCAAGTAGTCATTCCAAGTAGCTATATTTGAAAGACAATGTATATCTTGTTGCACTAAATCACAAGTAGCCAAGAATGTAGCAACAAAAATATCCTCAGAAGGAATGGAAGGCTCAATAACCGAATTTGATGTGAGAATAACAAGATTCAAATAGCCAAAATTCTCCTCAAAATCAAATGTCAGACAAGGAGTGTGATCAACAATCAAAAGATCAGAATCATTATCAGGTACAAATTGTCAAAAGGTATATAACTGAGATGCATGATCAACCATCCCAGTACCAAAATTATCTCTCTACAACCTCCAAGTCTCTGATGATAACTAAATTAGGTGTGAATTCCATAGTCTTCCTTGCTCCACAATGAGTAATCTGATAAATGGAAAGAAGATTATTTGTCAAGTGAGGTACACACAAAACATCATTGAAGATGCCATCCCCAATATTAATAGATCCTCCCCAACTTACATTCATGTAAGTATTGTTTCCCATCAAATTAGGTGGGCATAACACAAGGCTCAAAAGAAGAGAAAACAGACTGTGTAGAAGCCATATGATGAGAAGCTCCAAAATCTTGGCCCCATTTCCTTGATGCATGAGTTGTAGAAGCACAAAGAGCTTTACCTTTATTTTTCTTTGACTCAAAAGAAAATCTTGCATGACCTTTATCCTTACTATATCCTAATTGTTTAGGATGTGAAGAAGAAGTAAACTTAGACATTCTAGAAGGTAGATCAATTTCATTCTTCTTAAGAAGATGTTTTAGTTCATCAATATCCTTCTTATAACAAGAGTGCTCTTCATGTCCAATCCTCTTGCAATATGAACAAGTAGAATTCTCCTTCTTAGATGAATCCTCCCTTGAAGAGTATTTCTGTTGTGCTTGAGTTGTGTGTGGATTTTTCTTAGATTTCTTTTGTTTCTTGTCAAATTATCTCACATCTTTCTCTCCCTTAGGCTAACTAGCCAACAAAGCCTAAGTCTGTGATGGCTTTATGAGACCCATAGAAAGAAGCTTTTATTATTCATGCATTAACATCTTAGAAAAAGATGTAAATGATGACATAGTATATGCAGACCCCGTAGTCAGTATGTGAGTATGAAAGCTAGAATCAAAAGCTACAAATTTAGGACCAAGTTTATTCAATGAATTATAGATTAACTAAATGTCATTTTTATCAATACCACATCTTACATTGTGCTCTCAGATCATTGACCTTAGTAATATAATCTTGGATGTTTCCAAATTTCTTAGGATCAAGGCTCATTAATTCATTTTCAATTTGATAGCCTTTGACTTCATCTGTTGTACCATACAAATATTTTAACTTTTCCCAAGAATCATGTGAATTTTACATGCTTCAATTTGAAACATAAGATCAAGGGAAACAAAACTACGAATACATTCAAGAGATTTTATATGTTCAAACATCCATTTTATCTTTTCCTTATCATCTATAGGTTCATCTACTTTTTTTTCAACATATGGAGGGTATCCAAGTTGTATTAGGGCATTCCATGCATGTTGATGCCATGTTGCATAATTATAAGGTGTTAACAAAGGAACCTTAGAATGATCTATATGTGAAGGAAAAGAAGAGCACAAGTGGACAAATCAAACACACACACACACACATCAAGAGAGAGACCTCCTTTTCACTCAATCAAGAATCCCCCCAACAAAAAATGATTCGACACTTTATAAATCATTGCATTTACAATGTTGGAGTTGTTTCTAGTGTTTTACAATGTCCAAAAAATGACTCAAGTATTGAAAGTACAATAAAATATTACAAAAAGGACCTCAAAATAAAACCAATTCATAGTGCTCGAAAAAATATTCACTTTCAAAAAAAGAATCACCTAGATCTGAGGTTGTATGTGAAAGTTACATTTCTTTGAAGTTCACAAAATGAGGATTGTCCTTCAAATTTGATGAAAAAGGTGATTTTCTAGAAAGACTGCATCACTTGAGCAAAAAATGATCACACCACTATGAAGAGCATAAAATTTTACCCCCAAAAAGAAAAATGCTAAAAACACCTCTGTATGCCCGAGATATTGTGTTTCAAAATTTAGGTGGAAAAGTGAAACTCTCAATGGTGAGGGGTCAAGTTTTCAAAAGTAAACCTCCACAAAATTTAGTTGAGTTGCTGCTAATTGTAGAGTCTCACCAATTTCAACTATCTACAAATAAATCAAGAACTCTGCCAAATGTAGAGGATATTTTTCTAAATTTAGTCCTTTACCTAAGTTGGCAAAACCACCAAATAGACCACTAAAATGAGCAGACCTGCCAAATTCCTTGCACAAAAGCTAAGGCATAGGTACAGGTATAGTACAACATGGGGTGTAGCCACTTTTGAAAAAAATATTAATTAAAAAAATGATGGCAATTTTAAAAGTTTGTTTTGAATTTTTTAAATAAAAAAAATGTTTTAAAGGCCACAAGGGCTGAACACTGAGTTGGTCGGTGCGGGGCCTGAGCCCTGTGTACTGCATGGGTACAAGGGTACCTTGTGCAGGTACATATTTTGCAAGGTAAACCCCTTCTTTTTTACTTCTATAATTTTAAAAAAATAAAAATTTACAATAAAATATTTTTTAATAATTAAAACCTGCGATTTTTTTTTAAATAATAACAATATATACCTTTTTTGAATGCAAGAAAAAATGTTATTTTGTTTTTTGAAAATTGTGTCATACCTTGTGCAGGTGGTCCATATGGCTCACCTGCCAAATTTTTTTTGCCTCAAAAATGTTTTTCACCAAAATTGACGAATTGACAATCAATTTTATGGTTTTGATGCCTGTTGAGCACGATGGTAAGGTCCGTTTGGGCCAGAAATATGCCGATTTGAAGTCTACCTTCTAGAACATCTTTGCAAACCTCTATTCTTCAACTCTTCATAGATCTTGCATTCAATTTCTAATTTGGATGAAATAAAAGCCTAATCTGACTTTTTTGGTTGTTTTGAACTCAATGGTGACCTTAGAATGTCTCCAGGAAGATCTGAAATACCTACAATAAAAAGAATTAGAAAGGACATTGCCCAGAAATTGAGATCTCTATCTAAAATTTTTGGTTCTCCAGGTCATCATAGGATGCAAAAGAAGAGCATACTTTTCTTTCAAGAATTGATTGAAAAATCTATTAACCCACAACTCACAACCAACTCTGATACCATGTTAGATTTGGTTGTGAAATCACCCAAGATCAAAATGATTGAAGGAAAGAAAGTAAAGAGATCTAGAGATGAATAAACTCATCACTCCCTTAGCACTAAACTAGTATTCCATATTACTAGCTAAGGGAAGGGTTGAGTGTTGTTTATATAGCAAAATAATGGTAGATAATTCCAAGAGGAGTAATAACTCCCAAGTGTCCATAATAGGTGGAAGTTTTACCTACTTGGTAAATGCTTGATTACATGGTTATGCCTACTTAGGTAAAGATAATAAATGGTTATGAGAGGTGGTATAAGAATCCAAAAGAGGGTGTGACACTCAACTACCCAAAGGAGGAAGAGAGTGACACATGTGAGTGATGGATTATGCCACATGTCCTCATCCTAACCATTCTAATATAACCTAAGCAAGCTTAATAATGTGCGTAGGGAAAATAAATTTTCCCTAACATAAGGAAAATAGAAAACCTACACTAACACAATCCCCCTTGGAGGAGTTGCCTCCCTTGGGTGAAGAGGTGTGTGTGGACAAGTATAAATGAAAGTTTGAGAGAGAGGTCCAAAGGCAATCAATTTCAAGTATTATTATTGGTATGAAGAGAAGAAATAAAAAGATATTTGAGAAAATTTACAAGAGATATGTGAGCAGATTTATGAGAGGTTTTTATCATAAATTTGGTGAGAAGAAAAGAGAAATAAAAGAAAGATCTCGGTGTTTCTATGAGCAAAATATTGAAGACTATATTATAGATTTATGAGTGAGTGTATTGTAGATTTGTGAGCAGTTGTTAAGGGTAGATCTAAGAGGAAGTTGGAAAAAAGATATCATATTATTAATTTGGAGGTTGGAGCCTCCTAATTGAGGAGATTGAGAGGTTGGTGCCTCTTATTAGAAGAGATTGGTGTCTCTTGCAGGGTTGGTGCTCAGTGGTGGGGATTGAAGTCTCCAATGGGTTGGTTCCTACAAAATTTGTACAAATATTTATACAAGCAATATTTTTCTATGATTTTCTCTCATAAGGATTTTCAGATAAAATTATGTGTTCTTCTTGTGTTCTTAATTGCTAGATCTTGCATGCATGCTATTTCTATGGATAATTAAGTATTGAGGTAATACAGTTGTGCTTGATTAAGTTGACAAAAGAAAAGTTTGATCTATATTAATTCAACCCCCTCTTAGTATTTAAGTGTGTGTTTCATAAAAGTTGATAATCTTGTTCAAGTATCAAAATAGAGGTCAGCTCTAAATAGACACCCTCTGTATCCACAATTATCCTCAAGGACATCTAAAATTCATGAGAGGAGCATTTAGAACCTCTTGAAAAATCATTTAATTTGTAGAGTGAGAGGATACAAACTAGAATATTGCCTATTGCGTGTATGCAAATAGGATTACATTTAATGAGGTATACTCTTCATAGTGGCAAGAGATGGTTAAATCAATTCATGACACATCAAAATGATACAAAAGTCTAGGCTATGAGAATGTTTGTACCACCCTTTTGGCTAAACAAAGAGCCATTATTGATAGACAATTTTAGGTGATTTGAGCTTTATGGAAAATATTAGGGATTTATATCATTTTTGATGGATAGAAGGATGTTATAAATAGGCTATTGATCAATGTGATTACAATGAGCACAAAGAGGGTAATGCAGTTGAAAGAAGTTGAATGCAAGGTTGATGAAAAAAATGACTAATTTATTTCCATCATTTTAATTGAGGCAATTGAGTCAATGGTGAATGCAAAAGTATTTAGAATAGTAGTGTTCATGCAAAAACAATTAACATTTGTTGGACTCTCTGTGTAGTACAAAGAATTCGCAAAATCTAATGAATGCAAAGGATTTATGAAGAAGCCAAAGTAATTCAAATGTTTATTTGTAATCACCACATGTCATAGGCTATTTATATGCAATTTTTTAAGTTGGATATATTGAAGGTAACTTTGATAAATTCTAAATTATATTTTATATTATGAAATTTATCATTTTTATGAAATCTCATAAAAATATTTTTTGAAATATATTTAGTATTTATTATACTTTAAAAAAAAAACTTATCGAAGTTGGTTAAGATTTTATTTGCCACACACTTCATTGTTCTTAAAAGGAACTATTCTTAAAAGGCTTGTGGATGTGAAAAAAATCTTTAAAAGATGGTGGTTAGTGATATTTGGGTAGTTTTGATGTAATCACAAACAAGTAGAACAAATAATATCAAGAAAATTATTGTTGATGATGGTTGGTGGGTTCAGGTAGGCTAGCTCTCTTTCATTGAGTTGATATGTCCCTTCATTCATTGTTGTGACATAAATAAATATTAATTGGAATCTATTATTGCATAGATACAATGGTGGAGGAGGTCAAAGATATGATTATAACAAAAAATCAAGAACCCTTTGAATTTTTACAAGATATATGAGATAATAAAGAAGAGGTGGATAAATGACAACTCCTTTGTAGCTTTTGGCATATGCTTTGAAACCCAAGTACAACCATTTTGATATGTTGTCAATGATAAATAAAACAACACCAAATATGGATTTTTAGGTAGTTGATGGATATAAAAAATCCTTCAAGAAGATGTTAACAAATTTTAGAGTTACAATGAGCATTCCTGATGAGTTTTGCACCATTGAATCTTTTGAAAAATGTTGATGTAATGGAAAATAAAAAAGAAATGGACCTTGTGAAGTGGTGGAATTTCCATGGTGTCTAAACTAAAATTTGAAAAAAATGACTATTAGACTTCTATCATAGGCTTGACATTATATGAATTATAGTCCAATTTAAATTATTTCTTATTTTGTTTTCTATTTTATTTTTTGCTTTGTAATTTGAGATATCAAATTTTTTTATAGATTTCAAGTTCATCTAAGAGGAATTGGAACACATTTGGCTTCATCCATTATGTGAAGTGAAATATCTTGGTAGATAGTAAAGTAGAGGACCTTGCATAAGTCCATTCCAATCTTTGTCTATTTTGCCATTCCTTCATAGATTACATGAATGACTTCAATATAGTTTGGGATGTGTAACCCTAAGATGAGTGAAATTGATGTATTCATAAATATATTGACACATATCAATCCCATTGTTGAGAATCCTAACATAGTAGGTGGATCCTTTGGTATATCTTTATTTGGTTCTGAGAGTGTAGTTGGTGGATGTACCCTATCCAACCATCATTTTCTCTCTATAGGATCTTGATGATGTAGAAATCCAATATTAGGAGTATAGTGACGACATTTTTGATAGCATGTGATTCTATCATTGTATTTATTTTGATGATGAAACTATATCTAAATATAAGCATTTTGTAACATGTAGCAATTAATGTGTCTATATTACTTCTAAAGCAATGAAAATCACCTCTAACAATTGATAAAATTGTTTTATATATATATATATATACATGTGTGTATGTTTTTTTTATGAATGTTGTATCTAGCCATATCCATGTTAGAGGGCCTTGAAAAATGGTCATATCTATATTTGATACCATATCCATATTCATGTCCTTGCAACTTTGAAATTGAGAGAAATCATGCAGAAGAGAAGCTGCTCTTGTGACCTTGTTAGAGGAGCAATCTAGCGAGGCACATTGTGTTTAAAAGCATTGATAGAAGAGATCACATGCATGTGCTAGGTGAAGAATTTGTGGATGCACAAGAGTAGGTGCATGAGAAGAGGAGGCTGCAAAAAAATTTGATGAAGAAGAATTGGTTGTGCTTGATGGATAGATACTAAGTTATTTGTACTTTCAAGTGGGGATGAATCAACCACATACTGGACACCATCATTTGGCATGGATCTATTATCTTGAACATATTTTAGCAACAATAAACAAAAAATTGAGTTAAGTTGATAGAGTAAAGTTTGAGTTAAGATAGTTTGTGCTTTCTCTCCATGCATCTTGATTAGTTCATCAAAAAATTGCATCAACATATACCTATACCAGGGTAGGGGGTGGCACACACAATCATAGTAAAACTCATGTGTACTAACTGAAACTATTATAAGGGAGGAATATTCCCCTCATCATTGGAAGGCATGTGATATTAGCATTGAAAACAAAGAAAGTTATTGACTCTACATGGAAGATTAGTCTATTTGCCACCACATTGTGAGGGAATCCAGAAAATTGGTATGCCAAATATGAGCCAAATGGTACTAAGGATAATTTGGTTGAATTAAAACATCAATTTCTACAAGAATGAGTATCTAGAGCTTGAGCACATGAACATAACCATGTTGAAGGAATTGAAGCAACAATGAGGTGATTCAGTTAAGAAGTATGACTAGAGGTTCAAAGAATTGGTGACTCAGATATCTTACACCATTATTGTCATCCTTAAGTGTTATCCAGTTCATTGGAATGCTAGAAATACATATGCAAAGAGAATTGGTCCAATACAACACACAAAGAAGCTTTGGAAGTTGCAATAAGCTTTCAAATTTTTGGTGAACCATGGGGCTTTGGATTGACAATACAACTAGAGAAGATGGGTGGCAACACAGATGGAACAATTGGTTGATGTGTAGGAAGATGAGTGTGGATTATGGTTCACAAAGTGTTGTTTTGAGGGATATAGAGTGGCATGTTGTTTGGTGCTGAGAACTTGCATGATTAGTGCTTCACAACACCTTCAACACATTCTAGGATGTGTAATTTGTCATGAGCATCATGAAACCTCCTCTTATGCCTTATCACAAAAAATAGAAGGCACTACATTGTATTACTGGTTTGAATTTTGTGAGAACCCATCTCATGACACTAGCTCTTGCTAGTTTGTTCAAGATAAATGTGTGAAGCTAAAGGAAATGAGTTGCTTAATTCAAGTGTGCAACCGATGCTTGCACAACAATAGTATGCTTAGCTATAGTGTGGATTACTGAACCAATATGTTCCTCAATAACAATGTGCACCTCAAACAATTTTATTGTTTCAATAGTGGAGAAAATGGACATACCATGCACAAATACATAAAATTTCCCACTTGTGGATATTTTGATTCAACTCACAAAACTTGGGAATTTCCAATGCTTATTTATTCATTTGAATCATACAAGAAGGTTGCACAAATGATCCAAATAGGAAGGAACAAAGGAAAGCATGCTACATAATTAGATAAACTAGATCACAATATCTAGTGAGGCAATAATAGAGAAAATGATGTGAATCAGGTGGTCTCAAAATATGGGGCACATGCAAAAGAAGTGCCTTTTGGGAGAAAGGGGTTTAAAACTAATGAATGTGTGACATAAGTTGTTCCTCTACAAGTTCCATGGGATGTTATTCATTGAAGAGAAGACATAGACAAAATCGGTGATAATAATGTTAAGATGTGCCTCCTATGACAAGGTGGAGTTGTTGCCTTGAAATAGTTCTTGGAGAAACATGTCATTTTAGTGATGTAGATGATAAAACTCCCTTGATATTCACATACACACCACTTGAAAAATTCCCAAATTTTAAGTAATCAATCCAACAATTTCATTTGTTGATTAAATCTATCTCCAAATTTTAAGAAATTTATTGATCAATTACTTAATCACATATAAGCAGTGTAATACCCCTATGTTTTGCTTCTTGTTTGGTTTGCTTTATGCTATGTTTGGTTGCAGTTACTTTGATACTAGATACATTTTGTTATGATGTTTTGATTGCTACTATTGAGTGACAACTATTATTGTGGGATGTAGTTATCTAATTATTGTTTCACATGCAATATGGATTAATGATGTTGTAGAGTTAACATGAAATATTATTATGAGATTATTGGAATTATGATGGAAGTGTTAGTTTCGATGAGTGTATTGGTGAAGAGGACGGTTTCGCATCACTTGCTTGCGAGTGCCCTACGAATCCGTAATTCCTTCTTCACGGTGTGTATTATATGCTGGATATATTGTATGATGTTGTTTACTTGGTTGCAGGATTGCAGGTACATGACATCGACTCCACCTGGTTTTACAGGTTTGAGCATGTCAATCCAATGGTTAAGTTGAATGGGAGATAGTAACTAGGTAACATGTGTCAAGTTTACACCCTAGCCTTAGCGTGTCATCAGTTGTGTGTGTCGAGTCATTGTCTGTCTTGCTTTAATGTTATTTAATTCTGAAGAATTCTTGATTTGGAAATAAATATTTAGAATAATTGTATTTAAATCATGTTGATGGTTATTTAATTTAAATAATGCAATGTGAATAAAAGTTTATATTTAAATTAATTAATTATATTTAATTTATTTAATTAATTAAATTTAATCCAAGGCGGTTGAATTTAGTTATTAAACAATTAAATTAATTAATTAAACGTGATGCAAGAGAATGAAACGAAATAAAAGAATTAAAATTAATTTTGGAATTTAATTTCAACGTGTGGGAATTAAATTAAAAATTGTAATTAAATGTTTATTTGGGAAATTGGTTGCAACTTTGGAAATTAATTTATTATTTGAAATTGCATTTGAAATTGAAATTGAAATTAATATCTAATTTGCATGTAGTGTGAATTAGGATTGTAAAAATTGAAATTGAAATTAATATCTAATTTGCATGTAATGTGAATTAGGGTTGTAAAAATTGAATTGAAATTGAAATTGAAATATCTAATTTGCATGTAATGTGAATTAGGGTTGTATTAGGTATTTTTGATTTATAAAGAATACATGTTTTAATTTTAGGAAAGAGAAAAGAGATTTAGAAAAAAAAATACATTTTTACAGCAGGAAAGAAATTTTGAAAAATTTGCACAAGGGTTTGAAGAAAGTTTGATTGTAGAATTGATTGAAGGAGAGATTGTTTGCATTTGTTGGATTTTGGATTGGATTCATTGGAGGATTGAAGAAAATTCAGGAAATCTTTGGAGGAGGCTTGCATCAGAAATTCATCTCTTCTTGTAGCTTCTTGTACCAGGTTTCCCTCTTTGTATTTTATTGTTCTTGATTGTTTTCTTTAAAATAGCAATGATTAAAGACTTGTTTGTTAAATCTATTTTAGAAAAAAAATTTAATATTAGAAGAAAAGAATTAAACAAATTTACAACCTTTGCTTGTGAAAATTCTTGAGTGAAAATTGTGAAAACCTTAGTTGAATTTAAATTATTTGGGGAAATCGATTATGTTGCTATTGGAAATCAAACATAGAGATTGAACAATGCATTTAGAATGTTTTTAGAAAATGAAACCTTCTGTTTATTATTAAAAAAACCAATTTTAAAATCTGCAGTATAGTTATATTTTTCATGGTAAAATGGTCTGGTTGCATCGCCTATAACTTCACTTACACAAACTGGGTTGTCAAGAAATTTAAAGGGTTTTTACATTTTGAAATTTTCTTATCCCTGTCAAAAAACCGTAAATACCTAGATCGTAGTTTTTGAGTTATGCTTGAAACATGAGACTGCTGTTAAGTTATTTTTCCATGGCTGCTTTGAAAATAAAATAATAGTAAATTGATATTTATAAATATTAATATTTTATGTATTGTTATTATAATATTAAAATATTATTTAATAATATTTTATATTATAATTTATAATATTAAAATATTATATTTATTTGTATTATTTTAAATAAAATTTGTATATTAGATTAGTGGAATTAGAAGTATAAACATATGGGAAAATTATTGTTTATTTTAATATGACATGTTAAAGTTTAATTGAAGGAGTTAAATATTTGATTTAGAGAATGCATAATTTAAAATTTAATTGTGGAATTTAAATTCATGTGTAAAAGGTCCAATTATTAATTTGATTTAATTGGAAAAATATATATATATATTTTGGAAAATTGATGATAAGGGATATTTTATTTTGAATTAAACAATTTGATATTCTGTAAAAAATAGAAGATATGTTAATGATTAAATATATTTAAATATATTAATTTATATTTAGCATATATATATTGAAGGTATATATCCATTTGAGAGACTAAATAATATTTTATCTTATTTTAGTATGTTGTTTGCAAATTGGGTATTATTAGTATTCTAAAAGAAATGATTAGTATGCGTAGAAAATGTATAGAGAAAGATATATTTTTTTAATAGAAGTAATTACTTGATTTAAAAGGAAATATTTATTTTGTTAATATGATTGAAGAAAATATATTGAAATGTATATATATATCCACGAGTATTTTCAATCAGTATTTACCTTGTTTTATTTAAGTGCGTGTAATTTAGCTTTGCATGAAGAATTTAAATGATAAGTTTTGAATGTATGGTCAAAATTGATAAGGAAAAAGATATTTAAATATATTGATGAATTATAGAAATATTTATATTTAAATGTTTGTTTTAATAAATGAGATTTAATTAGAAACAATATGAATGCGTGGTCAATTATTGATGAGACAATCAATTATGTTATTTATTAATTTCTATTTAGATTAATTGAATCATTGTGATTGGATTATGAAAGAGGTATGGATTTAGTATACCCAAAAGTAGTATCTTCCTCATGATTATCTTAAAGGATTTAATTCTTTGTATTCAGTAAAGGGAAGTAAGTTTAATTGTTTTAGATTTTCAATAATGAAAAGGGAAATAGGGGTTATGATTATTTTAGATGATCTAGTTATCATGTCTTTGACTTTGTCAACACTACCTATTGAATGAGTATGGATTTAGGAAATCCAAATATTAGATTTGATTGATGACTTGAATGCTTTTGTTGCTATGTCGTCAAGTTGCATTGTTGGTTTTGGGATTTAGTGTTAGTCCTAAATTATAAGTCTTCTAGAAGAACTTAGAGGATAAGGGTTGTTGAATCTTTATGCCATCCTGTTGTTTTCCCTTGGGTAGTGCATGGCGTCTTTTCAGTTTTACCCGATTTTCACGAACGGGGATGTTTGCACCTCCTTGGTTTAGGAGCGGATTATGGGATCCGTGTCTCCTTGTATGGAGTGACCTTGTATGTGGTTTCATCTTGTTGCCTCCTATGAAAGGAGTAGACTATGTGTTTGTTGCCTCCAAGATATTTGGAGTGAGTTCTATTATTTGTATCCTCCTTGTGTTGGAGTGGATTATGATGCCTAGTTGGTATGCACTTGTGGTTCCCTTGGTGGATTGTTTGGGTGTGTGTTGTCGAATAGAAGAGTGGCTTTTGTTAGGCACCAGAGCCCAAAGAGGTAAATTGGATAACCTTTAGGAGTGATTTAAATAAGTGATAATTAAAATAATGTACTTAGAAGAGTAGGACTAACTTCTCATATTAATCAAGATAATTTAATCCTCACTCATAGACACAAGGGCTCGCTTAGACTTGGGATGAGTGAGAAGGCTTGGAATGGCAAGATCAACTATCTTGTTCTTGCGAGAGGTAGTTGATTCCGCATGAGTGAGTATGAGTGTCGGGATTCGGTTGAGGCCACCAGGATTACTTGTGTCGGAGCTTATGAAGAATGCCCAGAGAAGATCTCATGACAAACCTTGCGATGACACTCTATCTAGGACAACTGTTGTTAATTGTTTTATATGTATGGTTCTTTGAACATACTTGATCTACTTTATGTCTGGAAGCAATGTGACCTATGTCAGTGATGTTGGAGTTGTACTTGATTTGTACTTGTATGGTGATTGGAGTTGTACTTGATTTGTATTTGTATGGTCAATGAGTTGTACTTGTTAATTCATTTGGTTGGTTATAACAGTATGAGTCTGCCTTTGGTTAGAGGTAGTAGAAACTTTGTCCATGTTACTTTGTTACTATCTCCTAGCATGGGGGGTGGGCCTTCGGGTACCACATTGGTAGGGTGGAACATGCACCAAAACCGTTGGGTCCCCATCGATCTTCAGTACTTGGTGGCGAGACATCCAGATGGACAGCTCGCAGTTCTTGTTGTAATTTCTTGCATTGTAATATTTTAACTTGTATAAGTTATTTTATCCCTCTTATGTTTATGAGGTGGAATTTTGTAATTGTAATACATTTGTACTATTGCCTCATTCTGGGAATGAGTGATGTAACTATTGGTTTAAGATAATGTTTATGAGATTGTACCTTGGTTGATTATCTTATTATGTTATGTGGTATTCTTATGATGTATGATGTTTATTTCATACAGTTCATAAGGCTATGGTTATACGTAATATGTATGTGTGGGTTTATGTAATCCTAACCTTGTAGTCTTAGAAGATGTTGTTAATTAGTAAGTGAATGTGTATGTTAAATGCACTTTATAAAAAAAATTGGTTCGCTTATGATGTTAATTGCAACTTCTTTTAAGGTTACTTGGCGGGGCATTACAAGCAGTTTCAAACCACAATCAAATTGGAGACACACCAAATTTTAAAACCATTCGATGTATTGGATTTGATTTCTTATTTCATTTGAATGATATTTACAAACTACAACCAATTATACTCTATAAATTTCATCCTTTATTAAAGTTACACATTTAGCACTCTCTCCTTTCCTCTACTTTATCTCCACCTTCTTCTCTCAACCTCCACCCACACGACCCCGTTTCTTGAATTTGCATTCAATTAACTTCTTTTAAAGTTGATAGTCTTCCACCATTCCTGACTGCTTAACTAGCTTCCCTTGATTTTCCTTTGGCAACTATTTCTTGGTGAGCCAAATGGTTTAAAACTACCTACTTTATTTAGCACCCCCTTCCAGGCTTTGGCTTTCAAGTGTGCAACAATGTTTATGGCAGATATAATCCTCCTTTATCTCAACTCAAAAAATAATGTTCCCCTATCTTGCCTGACATGATCTGTTGGCTTTCTTTTTCCACCCACGTTCTTGTTGATAATTCCAATCTCATCGCATGGTTCTCATAAGAATTTAGACTTGGCTTTACTATTTGCTCCTCAACACATTTTCCTTGTTAGCTACCTATGCCCAAAATACTTGCACAATGAAAATGGATCTACATAAGAAAGGTTTGTTTCTCCTCTAGCAGCATAAAGTCTCTTCCTTTCGTCCAGCCTCCTCTTCCCTATCACAAGCTATTGCTCTTGTATTTTTTATCTGTGGCTAATCTTTTGGCCATCCCCCTCTTATTTTCAACTGCCCATGTTTTTTTTTAGCGCTACCTCCCATCCTTGACCCTTTCCCTTCTCTTTTAATCTCATTTGTTAAACAAAATGTACACCGAATCTCAAGTCGTGACCCCTTTATCAATCTGCCTTTTCATTTTCTAGTGTAGCCCAATTTCTAGGTCACCTCTTTTCAACTTCTCATGCTTTAACACTGGATAAATTGAACAGTTTTAAATATTGAATTTTCAATGAAATGTAAATGAATATTCAAAACACAACAAAATATGATATTTGTCAATCAATAACAAAACATAATTCAATCTTGTTTGCTAACATCCATCTAAAATCAAAATCATCCATCAACACCAAATTTGAAATGAACTCTAGAAACCAGCCAGATGCTCATGCATCTGATGCACTTGGTAAAAGTTTGAGCATAGGCTCACAAAATGGAGCTGAGTAGTAGAACTACTCTTCCAGGTTATGAACAATTTGCAACATGCTCCCATGTTGAAACTCATACCTATAAATTATTTATTTTTCCTCTTCTTCTAGCATTTTGCTAGAATGTTTGCCATCCTCTGCCAACTCTGCACTCCATTCTTCTCTCCTCTTATGGACTTGTATCCACCAAGTATCGACCTCCTCCTCCAATGGATTTTTCCTCTCCTTTTTTCCTTTTCTTCTTCAATTTCCTTTTTGTTACCCTTCACCACACTGTTTTCATCTCCCATAGTTATCGCCATCCTCATGTCCTCCAAAGGACACCTAATTGTTGCTGCTATATCTAATTTAGTCTCTTCATTCACGTCTTCCAAAAGACATGTAATTATACTGCAACCTCTAATGCCTCCACTCTTTTAAATTCTTCATATCATTGTCATAAAATTTCCATGTCTTCCAATTGATCATTCTCTGCAAAATTTTTATAATTTACCTCTTCAAAAGAACCTACTACAACTGATTTTCCTTCTTTTGGGACTATATGGGCTGCTCCCACACTCTTTTCCTTCTATGCCCCTGCTATCAAAGGGATGCAACAACTCTTCTCATTCCTTTTGCAACCTTAGTTGCAATCTCTTCTCTTTCCTCTTGATCCTTTTGCACAAGGATCTCCTCTTTTTTTCTTCATTCTTCATATCTGGTACAATATTTTCTTTCTTCTCTTCATCCTTCAAATGATTCTCAACCACTTCTTTCTCACCTATTTCATCTTTGATGTTTCTTTCTTACTTCATACACTCATTGTGGTAAACTACTACAATTTCTTTTACCATTTCCTCTTGTTTATCCCGCAATGGATTCAACACATAATCCCTCCCATCCTTGATTATGTCATAGGTTTTTATCACTGCCATTAAGCATAGATTCCCTATCCCAAAGCTAAGGTTGACCTAACAAAATGTGACAAAAATCCATGGATACTATATCACATACAATTTCATCCTTATATCTTCCAATGTGAAAATTTATAATGCTTTATTCACTTACCCTGATTTGATGATCTCCTTATAACCAAGAGATGTAGTATGACTTAGGGTGCTTCATCCTTTTCAAGTTCAGCTTCTCAACCATTCCCAATGCAACCAAATTATCTCTATTACTACTATCCACCATCACTTTGTAACACTTTCCTCTAGATTTGCACATAGTTCGAAACAAATCACTCCTTCTAATGGGTTCTTGTTTCACTTTTTCGTGGCTTCAAATATTCCTTCTTCGTCAATGAACTCTCTCTATGTCTCCAAGACATTTTTCCAAATAATTATGACACACTCTCAATCTGCAACCACAAACAAATTAGAGCCAACACTCGTTGCCCTTACAGGTCCCTCTACTACAAAACTCTCATTACTATCTTCTTCTCAATAGGATTCTAGAAGATGCACCTTCAAGATCTCTTCTACCCACTTCCTCTTAGTGGAAGAGATTTGCACACCTTCTATCCAGCTTCATCTCTATTGGAGGACAGCCAACATGATTCCCATAGAATTAATGGCCTCTCAAGGCTTCTTCACTCTTTACCAATTCTTCACCCATGGTCCTGATGGACTCTCTCCACTCTCAGGATCTTGTGTCTTTGATACCAATTGATACAGACGATAAAACTCCCTTACTATGCACATACACACCACTTGAACAATTCCCAAATTTTAAGTAATCATTTATTTAATCCGATTATTTCATTTGTCGATTAAATCTATCTCCAAATTTTATGAAATTTATTGATCAATTACTTAATCACTATAAGTAGTTTCAAATCACATTCAAATTGGGGAGACACCAAATTTGAAAACCATTCAATGTTTTGGATTTTATTTCTTATTTCATTGGAATGATATCTACAAACTGCAACCAATTATAGTCTGCAAATTTCATTCCTTATTCAAGTTACACATTTACCACTCTCTCCTTTCCCCTACTTTATCTTCACCTTCTTCTCTCAGCCTCCACCCACACGACCCCTTTGCTTGGATTTGCATTCAATTAACTTCTTTTAAAGCTAGTAGTTTTCCACCATTCTGACTACGTTAGCTTCCCTTGATTTTCCTCTGGCAACTATTTCTTGGTGAGCTAAATGGTTTGAAACTCCCTACTTTATTTAGTGCCCCCTTCTAGGCTTTAGCTTTCAAGTGCGCAACAATGTTTATGGAAAATATTCTCTTATGTTATCTCAACCCGTAAAGTAATGTGCCCCTATCTTGCCTGGCACGACCTATCCTTTAAGCAAACTGTTGGCTTTCTTTTTCCACCCACGTTCTCGCTGATAATTCCAATCTCACCACATGGTTCTCATAAGAGTTTGAACTTGGCCTTATTGTTTTCTCCTTAGCACATTTTCCCTGTTAGCTACCTATGCCCAAAATACTTGGACAATGAAAATTGATCTACATAAGAAAGGCTTGTTTCTTCTCTAGCAACATAAAGTCTCTTTCTTGCGTCTAGCCTCCTCTTCCCTATCATGGGCTACTTCTCTTGTCTTTTAATCTCTGTCTAATCTTTTGGACCATCCCCCTTTTATTTTCAGTCGCCTATGTTTTGTTTTTGTGTCACCTCCCATCCTTGACCCTTTTCCTTCTCTTTTCATCTCATTTCTTAAACAAAATGTACACCAAATCTCAAGCCGCGACTCTTCTATCAATCTTCCTTTTCATTTTCCAATGTAGCTCAATTTCCAAGTCGCCTCTTTTCAACTTCTCATGCTTCAATATTAGATAAAACAAACAGTTTTGAATATTGAATTTTCAATGAAATGTAAATGAATCTTCGAAACACACAACAAAAAATGACGTTTGTCAATCAATGAAAAAATGTTATTCAATCTCATTTGCTAATGTTCACTGAAATAAAAATTGTCCATCAACACCAAATTTGAAGTGAATTTTAGAAACCGGCTAGATGTTCCTGGATTATTTAGTAGTCAAGATTGTTCATCAAACTTGGACTTAGAACTATGAAAGGTTTTCCACACTTTTGAACTAAGGTATTGTGATATTTAGCATAGTTCCATGGGGATCCCCCACCCCAAAAAAAATGAGTTGTCTTGGAGACGAGAAATTTTTTGAGATGCAAAGACATCAAGGAAACATTCCCTGTCATCCCCTGTCATCTCCCCATCCCTGGACATTTCCTTCAAAAGGAGACTTTGTCGCGTCTCAAAGTCTTTTGGTTGTCTCCAAGACTCCAAGTTTCCCACATCCCCTATTAAAACAATGATTTAAAAAAAAATTAAAAAACAAAGATTTACATAGTTAAATTTAAAGTTTAATATAAATATAATATATTATATCTATTAATTTTTTAAGACTTCACTCAAGTCTAAAGTCAAGTGTAAATTAATTTTTTTTGTTTTATTTCTCATTTCTACTTGTGCGTGCCTATAAGATTGCAGTTGGAGGCTGGTGAGAGTTCGAGAAGTGCAAATTGAACCAAAGGAGAGCTCAAGATTCATCATATACCTTTCAAGGGTGGCATTATTTAGCAGGTATTTTGCATTTTATATGATTTAGGTTTTTATTTTTAAAAAACAATTTCACTCGAAATACCCACGATGGGCAAGGGCAACGACACTGTTGAGTTGTTGTTGAATGAATCCCTTAAAGGGATGTCAGCTCATGGAAGGCGATGAATTCATTGCCTCTTCCATGAGCTAACATCCCTTTGAGGGATTCGTTGACACAGTTCACTTTAGTAAATAAAAAATAATTTAATAATTGTTTTCTAATAAATTTTTAATTTTATTTATATTATTTTATGGTTTGCAAAATGTAGAAGCACATGGAACACATGTGAATTGTTTGACTGGAAGCATTAATGGCCCTTAATGCATTTAGTCAAATAGTTCACATGCCTTGTCTATGCTTCCACATTTTGTGCACCAAACCACATTTCTTATGCATATCTTGTAATGTTGCAATCCATGAGACCACATTTCTTTCAAGTTCCTAAGTTTCAGTTTATAGGTCTGATATTTTTTTACATCGTAGGTCTGATTATTTTTTAACATTGTTTTTACTTTTTGCAACATCATCATCATAATGAACTCACACAACAAAAGTGGTGATGAACGAGAAATTCAAAGTGAAAATGATTCATCAAATGATTCTGACTTTCAAATAGGAGGGGAGGTTGTGGGCGAAGTTGAACCACAACATGATTCAGCCTCAAATACTCAAACTACCAGAAGTTTCATTGGCAATAAAGATAATAGCTGCCCTTCAGAAATCCTTCAAGAATGGGCCAAGGGCCCTTTTGATCCAAAAAAACTTTAAAACAATTTGCATCCACGGTAGCAAAAAATCCTGGGGCAACTAGGGGCACTAGATTATGGAAGTGTCACATGTGTGAGCTTACATGGTTTGGCAACATTACAAAAACTAATGCACACTTTCTTCTTATTCGAGGCAAATTTGTGGGAGGTAACTTCAAGTACAGGGTTGAAATTTTAAAATTATGAGGTTTTAATGAGGATGAAGTTCCTACATCTACTACATTGCCACATAAGAGTTTGGGTGATCAGATTTTAGCAGCGTCTACTCTACTTAGCAAAGTCAAAGACCACCAAATCCATTTAGTTCAAGTGCAGCAGAGCCTAAGGGGAAACGTAAGATTTCATCTTCACAACCTTTAGCATATTTATTCAATTTGCAAGTAAAGGATGAGGAAGATGATGCCATTGGAAAATTCTTCTTTGCTAATGGCATTCCATTCGATGTGGCTCGCTCTCCTTATTGTAGGGAAGTTGTTTCAAAGATAATAAGAGCAAGACAATTATATGTGCCACCAGGGGAGACTAAATTGAGGACAAAAATCTTGGATCAAAACTATTCCAAGATTAATATTTTGATGGAGAAGATGAAGAGAAATTGGGTCACAAGTGGATCCAACATAGTCATGGATGGGTGGACGGACATTAGGCATCATCCACTCATCAATATCATCATTACATCTATAGCGGGCCCTTATTTCCTTAGCGCTATTGACTATTCAGGGCATAGCAAGGATGCCCATTATTAGTTCCAGATCCTCAAGGATGCAATGGAGGAGGTTGGACCACAAAATGTGGTGTAGGTAGTGATAAATGCAACCCATGTGTGCAGAGCTGTAGGGAGGTTGATTGAGGCAGCCTATAGACATATTTCTTGGATTCATTATTATGTGCATGCTATGAATAATGCACTTAAGGACATGGTAAAATTAGTTGGATCAAATCTATTCTTAGTGATGCTAGAGATGTGCAAATGTTTATCTACAACCATCATCATTCACATGCAATTTTCAGGTCCTTCTCCAAGAAGGAATTCTTGAAGCCAGTAGAGACTTGGTATGCATCATACTTTATTCTCTTGGAGAGGATACTTGAGTTGCAAGAGCCATTGCAACTAATATTAATGATAGCAGAATGGAACAAATGGCCTAAGTCAAAGACACAACAGGGATTGAGGGTTAAGGAGGTGGTGAAGAATGATGTCTTTTGGGTTGATGCCAAATATATTATCTACATCATTGATCTAGTCTTCAAAGTTATTAGATTTGGGGATTCTAATGAACCTTCCCTTGGAGAGGTATATGAGTGCATTGATTCCATGCTTGATCAAATGAAGGTTGAAGTGCGAGAGAAGGACCCCACAATGCAATTCTACACCAAGCATATTTATCCAATCATTCAACATAGATGGGAGAAACTCAACACTCTCTTACACATGGATGCATACGTATTGAACCCAAAGTGGTACGTGCCACGTCCCGATATAATGACACCTATAGAGGATGGTGAGGTGAAGGAAGGGTTCATGAAGGCCATTGACAAAATGTATGATCCTATAGAGGCTAGCTTGCTTCGTACTGAGTGGAAAAAATTTGCTACTCTTTGGGGATATTTATAGGCAGCCAAAGTAGATTTGGAGACTATGTCACAGGAGGACCCCAAGTTGTGGTGGACTATGCATGGGCCTAGATCTTTGATTACCACTCTAGCCATTTGTTTGTTGTCCCAGGTTTCTAGTTCTTTTGATTCTGAGAGGAATTAGTCTACTTATAATTTCATCCACTCCGTTAAGAGGAACATGCTCACTTCTAGGAGGGTAGAGAAGCTTGTGGCTATACATAGTGCCTTATGTCTCATTGATCGCATAAAAACTACATACAAGGATATTCCAGCAACTAGATGGGATGTACAGCCAAAAGAGCTAACACAGATAGATGAGTATGCTACACAGACAAGGCTGGTTGGTATTCATTTAGATGAGCTTGAGAATTTGGGGTCTCTGTCCGACAGTTCTAGTGATGAGGAGATTGGCATGAAGCTTGGAGTTGGAGATGATTAGATCATTAGAGGCATCAAGCCATTAGCTATTTAGCATTTTGTTTATGAAGTTTAAAGTTTGAACATTGTTATGTTGATAACTTGATACTTGATTATAATTATGAATCATGACTATGAAATACTAAAATTCAAATTATGAAACAACTTGTTCTCATTCCAATCATAATGTCTATTAAGTTACAATTATATTTTCATTGTTTCAATTTTCACTAGTTTAATGAAATCATTAAAATATGTTTAAACTCTAAAATTTACTTATTCCTTAGGATTTTATAGTTATACATCTTTTTATAACTAATTTTTCAAGTACTATATGTATTTCAGTGCACTTCTCTCCAGCTGCCCCACACCACTATCCTCTTGTCATCCCCTTGCCGCCCCCAAAACCTATCCTCTACCATACCCCCATCCCCATCCCCAAAACTCCGTGGAACTATGATATTTAGTTATTTCTAGCCTTAGAATGAATGAGTATCTATTCTGCAATGTTATTATTGACATAGGATTTTGAAGTCAATGTGTCACACATGATGCTTGGGTAGCCATGGGTCAACCTACTCTAGCACCTTTTCCAATACGGTGAACAACACGAGGGAGACTTGTGGGCATGCTTAAAGACGCGAATGTTAGAATTGAAGGAGTCAACTTTTAGCTAGATTTTGAAATTATTATAACTAGTTATTGCTAACCTTAAAATGAACGGGTATGTATTGTGCAATGTGATTATTGACATAGGGTTTGAAGACAATGTGTCACACATGATGCTTGGGTAGCCGTGGGTCAACCTACTCTAGCACATTTTCCAACATGGTGAACAACTCAAAGGATACTTGTGGGAATGCTTAAAGATGTAAAGGTTGGTATTAAAGGAGTCAACTTTTAGCTAAAATTTGAAATTACTATAACTAGTTATTGTTAGCCTTAAAATGAATGGTTATCTATTGTGCAATGTGATTATTGACATAGGGTTTGAATTCAATGTGTCACTTGATGCTTGGGTAGCCATGGGTCAACCTACTCTAGCACCTTTGCCACATATTATCTACATGATGAACAACACGAGGGAGACATTTGTGGGCATGCTTAAAGATGCGAAGGCTAGTATTGGAGTCAACTTTCAACTAGATTTTGAATTAACCAACATGGAAAAGGGAGAATATAATCTTGCATTGTGGGATCCAAATGACCATTTAGTTTCAAAGAAAGATCAGACATGTGCTTTAGGCAACACACAATGAGTTTTGAAAATGGGGAGAAGCATGCAATTGCTCAATTAGATCTTGTGCAAGCTCCAACATATGTGGAGCTAGTCAATGTTGAGGAACAACATTTTGAATATCTATATCATATAACATTTGGTAGTTAGAAAATGATAGAATAGACAACATGATGATTTTTTGGGTTGTGAAAGTGCATTAGAGGTAGATTATGAGGTCATAGTAGAAAGATGGCTACCTAGAGAACAAGACTTGGGTAGAAAAGCATGCATGATTGTGCATAATGGACCTAGGTATATTATTGGTTAGAAAGTTCTAGAAGCCCCATGACAATAAGAGATAATCCAAATAGGCACATGAAACCAACTCTAAGCTTTAAGATAAACACATACTTGCAAATTTAGTTAAGGCTAGGAAAGTTGTAAAGAAATGGGTTCTTGTTGATAGGTTGAATATCAGCTGTAGATGTTTCTAAATCCACAAATATTAGCATTTTGCAAGGAGCAGCCAAATTGCTTATCTCAGCCCAAAATATAGAAGCCAAATATTATTATTGTTGTGTGTTTGATATGATAGTTACTCTTTGCTTATGTACTAATATAATCCAAATAAGCCCATGCTTTGGGGGATTCTTTCATCTCCTTAGTATGTCTACAACTTTGCACAATTTCCCATAAGGAGTTGGGATTGATTGGCATGAGTGAAACACAAGGAATAAGCTTATTTAATTGGGAGTTGGAATTTTGTATAATTGCTACCAAAGTAGAGTATTATGTTGGGAGAGCATATTTCAAAAAATTTCTATATGCATTTTCTTGAGTCACACACAACATGGGATAGGCACTTGGAGACAAATGAAGAACCACAAGAAATAAAGGAAATTCATGTCTTGTCTATATGAGCCATTTACATGGAATGCATGTTGATTTAACCAAGGTCTTAGTGATGCCCACATACCATTGACATATATGGTACATAGAATTGTTGGCCATATTGGATATTGTGAGCAATTTATTAGACAACCAATGCACTAGTCAACAATAGTAAGAAAGTGGAATCTTCATGCAAATTATAGCCTTTGTGTGATACCATGCAAAAATGTTGGAGATATTTGTGGTACATAGTTTTGTGGGAATAGTACAAGGTATTCAACTTGTGTTGTGCTACACATGGTTAGTTTCTCATTACTTCACTTCTTTTGAAATAATAAGATTCTTCTAATTAAGTATATTGTAATAGATTTTCGTTTCTTACAATCTACTGTTCTTTGAACATTTTCTATTAGTATCTTTACAAGAAAATTATTAGCATACAAAGTATCCAAAAGCACTTAAGTTATCCTCAATAAAGTGTTGAACCACCAAAAACATATGCTAACAAGTGAAAGGGGATTCCCTTACTAGGCTCTTAGGGTTTTTCACCCTAAGGGCACTTGGTTAGCAATGACACTCTTTCCTCTATGTTGATATGGTTATTGCTAGGTTCATTCAAAGGAAGGATGATTGATGAAGTTTGTGATAAGTGTGTGTGATGTGTGGCTAGAACTAAAAGTAAAATGATGCTAATCTAAATGTATGTAATGTAAATAAAACTAAACTAAATTAATGTAAAGCTACTCTAGAATGATCTAAATGTGTATTTTTTGGAAAATAACAGAGGAGGACAAAAGATGTGTACCTGGAGAAGTAATGTTGCAGATGAATGCTCTTAGAAACCTCTAGAAAATGCCTAAAAATAGTAGAGGGACACTTATGCCTAGTGGGGCAACCTAGTACTCTAATCGAGAAACTTTGCCAAAGTAGGTTTCAAGGAAATGGGTGCCCAAAAATACAGAAACCCTTTTTCAGGCCTAGCACAGGGACAAGGTCACCAATAGGGGCAACCTAGTCCTCTTGTAGCTTTATGAGGAATTAGGCTTTGATTTTGTGGGTCTCGGTTGATGTTTCCCTTTTTTGTAGCAATCCATGATAGGAACTCCCAAAAGTGACCTGTAGGTTGTCTTCTTGCTCCTTATAGGGTTTGAGTCTTGGATGTGACTTGAGGAGAATGTTGGTACTTCTCGCAACACTTTGTACTTCACCTAATCTGCATCAAAACCTGCAATCATATACAAAGACCAAGAGAGTATTGGGGTTAGGAAATAGGGGTTTTCCTAAGTCAAACCCCTTTGTAGGTGATTAAACCCAAATGAGATGAAATCAAAGGAATGTAATATTGAAAGATAAACTTAATGAAAATTCTTACCAAACCTTTATTGTTGATGGTCTGCAACATGCAAGAGTAGCTCCAATGGATATAACCTAAAAACCCTAATGCTTGTTTGCTTGCTTGTGAAGTCTTGGTTGCTTGAGCACTTGAGAGGAGAGATGCAAAAAATGAGCTTGGCAGAGTGCAAAATGAAGATGAAAACCCTTATTTGTACATGTGAAACCCTAATTTTCTTGAAATGCAACCTGATAGGCCGACCCTAGGGTTTAGGAGGCAAGATTCCCATTGAATTTTATGCCTAAAGGGAGTACGTCGCCCAAAGTGGCGACCTAGTCCACTTAGGAAAATTTAAGTGATGGTTGGGAATTAATTTGTGTTTATTGAAGTTAATCAGTTTTGCCTCTTGAAACACACTTAGGTCAGGACTAAAGATGCATTAAAGGGGGAAATTAGCATAGAAAACGGGTTAATTTAAGGGTGATAAGCCTAGATAAGTGTGAAAATGCAACACAACACTTTACAACACTTTTTCTTAAGGCTTAGGAAGGTGTAAGAATGTATTATTTAGGTGGATTATGTTGAAAGGGTCTTACAAAAGTGAGGAAATGCATTACAACACTTCACAACACCTTAGTAAAACACTATTAGGTTATTGATGAATTACAAGCTTACAAGGCTAAATCAAGGTAAACAAGGCCAAAATCTAGTCGAAAAGGCTGAAATGAGTGAGAAAGTGCCAAGGTATACACTTTTTGGTGACACATTTAGTGCCCACTTTAGTGAGAGTATGAACGTACTTCAAACTCACACTAAAGCAGTTGAATCATGGGTGTTGAGTGAGATCTAATGTACTCATGCTAGTAAGGTGAGATGACTCATGATAAAGAGGGGTGATCAAGCCCCTAGGATCAACATCCATGGAAAACTAAACATAAGTATAACAGATCACACAAGGAGTGATGTGAAAAATTTAGATCAAGCTTTGACCATTTGTCCATCTAATTGTGGATCAGATCTAGGCTGTTTGTCTGAAAGGAAAGGATGTACTCACTCTGGGCCAACGATATTTTTGGTTGTTTTTCGGGTGAGAATTCCGAAAGGTGGTGAGATACATATCCATGGTTGGTATGCACTCACACACAAAAAGGTGGCTATGGGGAAAGTCATGCCACTAGTTGGGCTTCCCGCTCAACCATACCAAAGTTATACCTCTTGATAACTTTAATAAGGTGCCACAAAAGAGAGGGGTGTGGTTCATGAGACAAGCAAAGCCTTGGATGCTTAGAACCCATGAACAAGTGCAAGATGGCACCATAGTCATGGAAGTTGTGTTATGCAAGGTGGCCATGTATGCATGAATGCAAAAGTGCAACATGCAAAATGCAAAAATGAAAAGTGAAAAAATGAAAAATGAAAGTGTTCAAAGGAGTCTTGTTTAGTTCATATGAGGTCTTTAACTTAGGGAAACATTGCGTGTAATGTCTCCACAAGAGGACCAATCAAAGGATAGAAGATTCACAACTCAAGGGATGCAGTGCATCACATCAGGCCACTAAGAGGAATACAATATGCTAAGATAAGTCACACTTATGAAGGACATTACACCAAATGTCATCCACAAAGTGAGAAATGTGTCATGTGAAGTGACAAGGCTACACTAAGAAGCAAGAGCAAAGAAAAAGTAAATTCAAATGCTTTAAAAAAGGTAAAATAGAATAGTGCCAATGTATGCCCCCACTTTAAAGGGATTGCTACACACTGCTTTTTGAGCAATTGTTTTAAAGTAGAGAAAGGAAAAATGAAAAAGGGACATGAGAGCCTACTTGAAAAGCCCAATGTTAAGTGATAGGTGTCCAAGAAAGGCTACATCATGTGAAAAAGAAGAAAACAAGAGAAAAAGGGAGATATGCCCCCAAAATGAAAAACACCAAACACATAAGGGATCTATGGACTTGGAGTCAGTATGTTCGTTCTTGCAATGTTTGTTTTAGAGAGCGCAAAACTATCATCATCCCCCCAAATACATAGAACTGGAAGGACACAAAGAGAGCAAAAGAAAATGAAAAAGAAGAGTCAATTTGGGTCAACATGGAAGAGACATAGGATGTCTCGATGCTTTGTATCATCCCCAAAAAGGACCATAGAAAGAAAGAGAAAAAGACAAACGCAAAATAGCCTTGGTTTTGAGTCAACATGAAGGAGACATTGCGGTCTCAATACTTTGCATCATACTCAAATGAAAGGAAAAAATAAACAAAAGAAAAGAGTGTCATTTGGGTCAACATGAAAGAGACATTATGGTGTCAATGCCTTGCATCATCCCCAAATGAAAGAAAAAGAAGAAGGAAAAGAAAAAGGGGTTCATTTGGGTCAACATGAAGGAGACATTGCGGTCTCAATGCCTTGCATCATCCCCAAATGAAAGCAAAAAGGAAAAGGAAAAGAGAAAGGCATTCATTTGGGTCAACATGAAGGAGACATTGTGGTCTCAATGCCTTGCATCATCCCCAAATGAAAGAAAAAAGGAGAAAAGGAAAAGTGAAAAGTGAGAAGCGAAAAGGCATACATGAAACATAGAAGAAGGGAGATACATATAGAAGAATGTCACAAAGAGTAAGAAACATCAAACAAGACAGGGAGTACATGACACAATAACAAACACAAGACTATTAAGGAAAATTTAAGTCAACCATGAAGCAATTCATCCACCTCCCCATCTTGGTGGGGAAAAGTGGGAGGTGGGCAACGAAGCTAAGGGACAAAGACAATTGCATTAGTAGGACAAGGCTAGCAATCTATTTCCCCCACTGAGTGCAAGATTGGAGGGAGCTGACATAGGTGATGAGAGGGGTAATGTAATAGTGAGAAGGTCATGTTCTACCACTATTACATGGATGGGTACATGATAGGGTAGCACTCAAAACCAATGAAGTGATACTTACTCAGTATCTCTCACAGATGGTGACATTCATCACTTCTATGGCCAATAACATGATGATAAGAAAAATTGGGGTTTTATTGACTAGTCCACAATTAGTGTGTGGCGACTTAGTCCCAATAGTTTTTTTTTTGTAAAATTTCTATATTTTTGGCTAATTTTAATGGTTTTACTAATATTTAAATGCAAACAGAAACTGGAAATGTATTTTTTTTTGTATTTTCTTGCTAGAAAAGCAATGCAATGTGCAAATCTATCATGAATTTTCACTAACCCTAGGATGCAAACAATGCAAGATTTCAATGCAATACAAGCTATCTCTAAGACGAAATGCAAAAATCAGAAAGCTAGCTAATGGTCTATAGTCGGGTTCACCAAAATGAACTACCAAAAACATATGCTAACAAGGGAAAGGGGATTCCCTTACTAGGCTCTTAGGGTTTTTCACCCTAAGGGCACTTGGTTAAGAATGACTCTCTTTCCTCTATGTTGATATCGTTATGGGTAGGTTCATTCAAAGGAAGGATGACTGATGAAGGTTGTGATAAGTGTGTGTGATATGTGGCTAGAACTGAAAGTAAAATGATGCTAATCTAAATGTATGCAATGTAAATAAAATAAGACAAAACTAATGCAAAGCTACTCTAGAATGACCTAAATGTGTATTTTCTGGAAAATAATAGAGGAAAAAAGATGTGTACCTAGAGAAGTGATGTTGTAGATGAATGCTCTTGGGAACCTCTGGAAAATTCCTGAAAATAGCAGGACACTTATGCCAAGTGGGGCGACCTAGTCCTCCAATCAGGAAACTTTGCTAGAGTAGGTTCTGGGGAAATGGGTTCCCAAAAATACAGAAACCCTTTTCCAAGCCTAGCACAGGGACAAGGTCACCAATAGGGGCAACCTAGTCCTCTTGTAGCTTTCTGAGGAATTAGGATTTGATTTTGTGGGTCCCAGTTGATGTTTCCCTTTTTTGCAGCAATCTGTGATAGGAACTCCCGAAAATGACATGTAGGTTGTCTTCTTGCTCCTTCTAGGGTTTGAGGCTTGGATGTGACTTGAGGAGAATGTTGGTACTTCTTGCAACACTTTGTACTTCACCTAATCTGCATCAAAACCTGCAATCCCATGCAAAGACCAAGATAGTATTGGGGTCAGGAAATAGGGGTTTGCCTAAGTCAAACCCCTTTGTAGGTGATTAAACCCAAATGAGATGAAAGCAAAGGAATGTAAGATTGAAATATAAACTTAATGAAAATGCTTACCAAACCTTTGTTGTTGATGGTCTGCAACATGCAAGAGTAGCTCCAATGAAGATAACCTGAAAACCCTAATGCTTGTTTGCTTGCTTGTGAAGTCTTGGTTGCTTGAGCACTTGAGAGGAGAGATGCAAAAAATGAGCTTGGGAGAGTGTAAAATGAGGATGAAAACCTTATTTGTACATGTGAAACCCTAATTTTCCTAAAATGCAACCTAATATGCCAACCCTAGGGTTTAGGAGGCAAGGTTCCCATTGAATTTTATTTAAAATTTGAATTTTACGCCTAAAGGGACTAGGTCGCCCAAAGTGGCGACCTAGTCCACTTGGGAAAATTCAAGTGGTGGTCGGGAATTAATTTGTGTTTATTGAAGTTAATCAGTTTTGCCTCCCGAAACACACTTAGGTCTGGACTAAAGATGCATTAAAGGGGAAAATTAGCATAGAAAAAGGGTTAATTTAACGGTGATATGCCTAGATATGTTTGAAAATGCAACACAACACTTTACAATACTTTTTCTTAAGGCTTAGGAAGGTGTAAGAATGTATTATTTAGGTGAATTATGTTGAAAGGGTCTTAGAAAAGTGAGGAAATGCATTACAACACTTCACAATGCCTTAGTAAAACATTGTTAGGTTATTGATGAATTGCAAGCTTACAAGGCTGAATCAAGGTAAACAAGTCCAAAATCCAGTGGAAAAGGCCAAAATGAGTGAAAAAGTGCCAATCTATACACTTTTTGGCGACACAAGTGCAAGAACAATTCATGAACCTTAGCCAATGCCAAGTAGTGAGTCTCCCAAATAGTGATAAGTATTTGGTTGCACCTTAGCTTACTTGTTCCTCTAGGTTGATGCTAATGCCCATGAAATGCTTGAATTTAGGTAGATCACTAGTGAAAATTTGATAAATGTAAATCCTTTTTATACTTATTTGCTAATCACTGGTTGGTGTGTACATAATTGCATTTTAGGTTTTGGAGCTTCTACTAATGCCATGCCCTTAGAGGTGATGAATGCATTGGTCTTAAGATCTTGAAGTCATTTGGGTATTGTTTTGCAATAGACTCAAGGGAGGTGCATGTCATAGGCATTATTAATGGTGTTGAGGTTTAGCTAGTTGCTCACTCGGGTAGTTCTCTCCTAATGGATATAATCATAGTGGATTTCCCTATTAAGTGGGATATGTTATTATCAAAAAGTGGGTTGAATCTATTGGAGGCAGCATACAAATGGTTCTTACACTACCATCCCATTATATGAAGAGAATGTAAAAAGAAAAGAAAATGTTACACATAATAGAAGATCTAGAGAAGGCAACTAATGAAGTATTTACATGGATGAAGGGATAGAATATTCCCATGTTTTTGTAGTTACTCGTGTGCAAAACCTAATGATTTGTGGATTACATTCTTTGATGGAGCTTGTTCTAAGGATGGATTAGGTGCAGGTATTGTCCTTATCCCTCATGATGACAAGCACATCATATTTTCATCTAAATTAACCTTCCAATAGACTAACAACATTACCAAATATGAAGGATTGATTCTAAGCCTTAACATTACTCTTAAACATGATATTGAAGGCCTGAAGGTGTATGGAGATTCAAAGTTGATCATATTACAAGTGATAGGAACATACACAATAAAGGACAAAAGGTTAAAAATGTATAGAAATACTGCTTGGCATACAATTGAAACATTAAATTTTTAGGTATTCACTTGGTGGATAGATCAAAGAATGTTGGTGGATAGATCTAAATTTTATGTTGTTTGGGTGTTTTCTCATTGCACCTACAATGTTGAAATCCTTGCATGGCCTACTATTCCTAATAATATTTATAATTATCAGGTGTTTGAGAATGATCAATAACTTTACAAGTTCCTCAATTGTATTAGAGAATTTGAAAAATAATTCATTGATTAAAATCCTATGGTCAAACATTATGATGGTAGGGAAAATTTTATTAGGGCAGATGTGGTACAACAAAAGACAAACACTATCCCTAAAGGGTTGGTTGCATTGGAAAGAGCCATTGATGGGGCTGATTGCTACAAGCTCAAGAGCAATCCAGTGAATGAAGTAAATGTAAAAGGTATACATTCAAGCATTGAGATATTTACTAGGATGATATGTATTGGCAAATAGTTGAAACCAATAGAAAAGAAATTTCTAATTGATTTGCTTTAGAAGTATAGAAAATATTTTGCTTGGTCTTATGATGAATTGAAGGCTAACAAGGAATACATATTTCAGCATGATATCCCCTTGCCACTTGACACAAAGCTATTTAGATAGAAGTAGAGGCCTATAAATCAAATTCTTGCTCCACAAATGCAAAAGGAATTGATAAAATTTAAAGATAGTGCCATCATTAAGTCCATTTGACACTCTTCTTCGGTTTTCAACCTTGTTCCAATGAAAAAGAACAATAGTGGCACTTGGGTTTGTATGGATTTTAGGAACTTAAGTATCAAATGTCTAATGATAACTATCCATTTCCCAACATGGATAATCTACTACAAAGAGTGACAGGGTTAGAGATTATGTCCATGATGGATGGGTTCTAAGGCTACAATCAAGTAGTTTTCAAGGAGTCGGAACAATACAAAAAAACATTCACCACTCCTAAGAATGTCTTTTGTTTTAAAGAATGTCAGGGCTAATTTTCAGGGGGCTATAGATGTGGCTTTTTCTGGCCTCATTGATTGGATAATGGTAGTTTATTAGGATGATCTTATGACATATTAATAAAATAGAGAAAATCTCTTCAATCATTTGGAACTTGTTTTCAAAAGATGTTTGGAGTTTGGGATTTTTTTCGAATCTTGGGAAATGCATGTTTGGAAATGAAGAGGGAAAATTACTTGTGTGGATTATTTTCAAGGAGAGAGTTATAGTAGACCTTGAAAGAGTTAAAATTATTGACCTTATTCCTCAGCCCAAAACCATCAAGGGAATTCAATTGTTTTTCAGACAAATCAACTTTGTGAGGAGATTTATCCCAAACTTCACTAAGAATACTAAGATCATCATCAAAATAATCAAGAAAGGACAAGTTATTTGTTGGGGTAAAGAACCAATTGAGTCATTCCTAAGAATCAAAGAAACCCTTAAGCAAGTACCTTTGTTCTCTAGCCGTAATTACTCAAGGCCTTTTCAATTGTTCTCATTAGCATCATTCTATATCAGAGCTATTATCATGTTGCAAAAGAACAAGGATGTATTTGAGTAGCCAATTGTTGTCTTCAACAAGTCACTTTAGTTTGTTGAATTAAAATACTCCATAATGGAAAAGCATGCTTACACACTTCTCAAGGTGGTAAAAACTAAAAACCTTTAGGGAAAACAGAAGGCAAAAGACATTTTCAAGCAATAGGAGGCTTTAGGAAAAACATGCAGTGGATCAACAAGATATACGTATATCCTTCTCATGCTTATCTGTATCTTGTAGTCTGCATCCTTTATCCTACATTATGCTTTGTCGTGGGCCTCTTGACCTCCCCACTTTTGCTCTCCACTTCTTGCTTGTGTGCCTTAGACTACTTCTCCCTGCATGCAATTGCAACTTGTGTCTTGACCCCTACAGTCGTACAGTCCCATCTTGCATATTGTGTAGACTTTCTCACCCTATGGACACTTGCAAGTTTACCCCTTGCTATTACTCTCCTCATCTTTGTGGCATTCCTTGTATATCAAAGTCTAGAATTGGAGAATGAAAACCCACAATTCCTTGGAGCGATTTCACAAAACAATCACCATTGTGCAGATTTGATCAATTTTCATTTTGTAATTAAAGAAATATCCTTTCAAATCTACAATTCATAATTGGTTTGCAGTGACCCATATTCTTTGTCAAGGTTTAAGCTATTGGGATTTCACCCAACTCCCGCGCCTATCTCTAGCTCTTACCGCACGCCCACGTCGACTTTGATTTCAGCTCACTGTACCGTGGTGTTGACCACGATACCGTGGCCTCTCTATTTTTTGTCCGCAGTTGAGCGGGTTGACCGCAATATCGTGGCCCCTTATCTCTTAGACCGCAGTAGTGCAGTGCTACCATTGTCTCGTGGCCTCCAAGCTAACTGTCTGCGGTGGCGCAGTGACCACTGCCACACTACGGCCATCAGTCTGGTAGACCACAGTTGTGTGGTTAACCACGGCCCTGCGGTCTCCTTCCAGCCCCTTCACGGTGGAGCGGTGTCCACCGTAGTACCGTTGGGGCATTCTCTCTCCTCAATGGTATAGCGGTTTTGATCTCTTTAAACAGCGTATGATGTGATGTTCCAGTTGGCGGTTATTTATAACAATAGGACATGTTTTAAATGTGATTTGGACTTAGATAACTCAGTATTTTAACTGCCTTTTATTATTGTATTTAATATGTCTTGCCGTGACTTTTGATATATACGTGTGTGAAATTTTTGATAAGCCATGGGTGAAGAAAATTTAATATTGCTCTACAGAAGCAAAATATTATGTGACTGTTTTGAGAGAAATTTTTATAAAATAAAATAATCTTTTTCCTGTGTGTGAATTTTTTTTCGAAGTCTTTTGATTTCTCTACCTCTAGCCTACATAAGTGATTCATACTGTTTGAATTTATTTGGTATCAGAGGTGGCTATTAGAGAGCCAATTTTATCAAATTGGTTTGCTATCTAAAGGACAAATTGTATTTGTAGCAGCATAAGTTAGTGGTAGAGTCTAGTGAATAATTGCAGATATTATGCAGCAGATTTGAGGGAGAAGTGAGAGATATTTTCAATGGAAAAATTCATTGAATTACAACTATATTGTGATGGATTTGTAGGGATTTTTGGTTGTGTTTAGGGCCGATTAAACAGTCAAAACTGATAGCAAAATCTGATGCATTGAAAACACCTCCTCGAGCGGCTCATTAAAATATCCTTTCAAATCATGCCAATTTCTATGGTAAGTGATTCAAGGATAATAATTCTCATTTGAAGTTTGGAGCCAAATAGTATCATTATTAGTTGTTCATTAAGCCGATAAAGGGTTTTTTCTAAGACTACATCATTATGGCAAGCCCCTGAGGACTTAAGCAGACTTGTGGAAGAATTGATATAATTAAAAATTCCATTCGAGATCTTACACAATAGTAGATGGTTAGTCATTGGTTTGGAAGTAGGTTGTCTACAAGTTATAGGTGATGCTAGATGGACATACTATCATCCATGACTTTTATGTCATTTTGTTTGGGGGACCTTACATGGTTTTGGGCATCCAATGACTACATTTACTTGGAGAGTTCAAATGGAACTACCAAATGATGACTCAACTTTATGGAACATGGACAAAATAAAACTATCAATCATGTTATGGATGCACCAATACAACAAATTTCAGCTCATTATATAGAGAGGTTTTTGAGAGGAGACTAGGTGAGTTGGTTGGAAACTGGTTTTACCGTTAAGGGGCTACTTGTAGGTACCATGGACTTAAGGGAATATAAATATCCTTAAGATATCTATGTTTTATTAGATAAATAAGCTTGTGTATGGGGACATGCCTCGAGAACTTCCATTAGATACAAGGGTTTCCAACATACCATTGAGTTGGAGCGTAGGATGAGACTTGTTATTGTGACTCCTTATCGACATCATCGTGCTTTCAAGGATGTGATAGAGAGGATTATAGAGGAGCTATTGTAAGTGGGAGACATTATACCCAACACGAGTGCATTTGCATCTTTAATGTTATTGGTGAAGAAGAAACATGGAACGATGAGGATGTGTACAGACTATAGGGTTTTGAATAAGAAAACCATCAAGAATAAATATCCAATACCTCATGCTGATGAGTTATACAAGTAGCATATTTCACCAAAATTGACTAAGGGTTAAACACAAAGACATTTAAGATTGCCTTTTAGTGTCATTCTATGCACTTTGAGTTTTTGGTGATGTCTTTTGGGCTCACCAAAGTGCTAGCCACCTTCCAATTGGCAACGAATGAAATTTTCATACCTTATTTTTGGAAATTTGTGTTGGTATTCTTTGATTACATTCTAATTTAGAACCGGACATGAGAGAAACACATAAAACACCTAGATACAATTCTGGCTACTCTACCATGGCAAACCTTTTCTAAGGAAAGCAAATGTGAGTTTACAATGATTTTTTTTTGTCCCTCGAATTTAGGACATAATCCCTAGGGTAGGAGTAGAGATTGATCCAACTAAGGTACAAGCTATCTAGGAATGGCCTACTCATAAGACAATGACACAATTATGAGGATCCTTGGGACCTTGTAGGTACTACAAGAGATTCATCAGAGGGTTCTCACAACTAACCTCACCCTTGATGGAGTTGACCAAGGAAGGTGCCTTCCATTGGTGCACAATGACATAGTTTGTGTTTGACCAATTAAAGAATGTATTGTGCATTGGTTCCATTCTTGCAATACCTTATTTTTCATTACCCTTTGTGCTAGATTGTGATATTTAGGAGGTGTAGAGGTTGTTGTGCAAAAGGGACAACCCATGTCATTTGAGAGTCAAAATTTGATAGAGCATAATTTCTCTATATCTGATAAGAAATGTTGGCAGTCATGCATGCATCGGCCAAATTTAGACATTATCTTGTTTATGGATTGTTATTTGTATAGACTGCAGCAGCCTGAGATTTTTCTTATTGCTGTGTGACCTCAATAAAATGTAGAAAAAATGCTTAAGAAAACTGTAGGTCCATGATTTTGACATCAAATATGTTGTAAAAAAACAATAGGGTCACTAATATTTTTTTAGGAGACATGAAATATCAACTATTACTTAAGAAGAATTTGGTTGAAAGGAGTTGTTGGCTTAGTATGCCAAAGACCCACTAGCTGCAGGGCTGATTGAGGGTACTATTGCTACCTCAAACAGGGATGAGAGATAACAAGTTAAGCATGGTATTATTTTGTAAAAGGACAGAATTTTAGTGGTACTAGAAAAGCTGAAATAGAAAATTATTCCAACATTCCACAATTCTCCACTTGCTAGTCTTATTGGATTTTTCAAGACTTACAAGTTTGGAGTAGATGTGCATGGAAGGGCCCAAAACATGATGTTTTGCAACATGTATGAGAATGTGAAGTTTGTCGAAGGATGAAACATGAAACCGCATTCCCAGAAGGACTTCTTCAGCCCTTTCCATTCCTCTACAAAAATGAGAATCCATGTCAATGGGCTTCATTATAGGCTTGCCTCCAATGCGGGGGGAGAATTGTGTCTTCATGGTTGTGGATCATTTGACAAAGTTTGCACACTTTCCCATTCCTAGTGAGTTCAAAACTCTGTAGGTAGCAGATCTTTTCTTCAAGGAGATCTTTCAACTGCATGGATACTTTGTACTCAGCAATAGGGATGCATGCTTCATGAGTGCCTTCTAGCAAGAGCTATTCAAGTTGATAGGGATAGAATCGACACCAAACATTAATTATTACCCCTGGATGTATGGATAAATAAAGAGTGGGCAAATGGGTTGAGAGGCACTTGAGGACTTCTTGGGTGCGGGATTAGTTTCTGCTTATTTTGCATTGAAATATGATTATTTATGGTTCCAAGTTTATGCGGGAAAAGTAATCTGTAAACACATGTATATGAACCATGTTAAGGTAAATAGCAACACAATTTTTTTTTTCTGAAAGTCTTGAACAATATAATACTAGTAGTTATAAAAAACTTGCTCCCAAACATGCTTTTCCATGTTACTTGTGACAAGATTTTAAATTTGCTAAAACATTTAGCCATATACATCCATAGTTAAAAAGATGCTCTAAAGTGTACTAATAGCACTCATAGACTTTTCAATGTCTCCAGAAATATTTTGATTTTAGAGATGACCAGGGAAAAACTACCAGAACTTTATCTAAACTCTCTTTTTGAAGCTTATGCACTAAGCTAATTGCTGATAAAACCAATTAGGGCAGGGTGAGAGGATCACACTTGCATGGTGACTATAACCTCTTTGCTTGCATCATTTGTTGTTGTAGTCTAGATTGGTATGTCTTTTACACCACACAATATATCTATGAAATAAGGTGGTTGGATTTATGGTAACTTCATTCATTAATGATAGAAGCTATTTACAATGCACCTGTGATGGATGTTAAAATTATCTAATTTTTTAGTCTACGCAAACTAGTCAGAATTACATTGTAATAACTATAGAAGTTGAAGCAGAATATCGTGTATGCATCAATATTAGTTATGCCATAGGTCAGTAACCTTTAAAAGTTTTTGTCTAACAAATTTCACCATTCTGCATGGTATTATAGGCTTTGCCATTTGGTGAAGTAAAGAAAAGTGGATGTGGAAGGTTCACTGGGGTTGAAGGTCTCCGTGCACATTGTCTCATAAAATCAATTGTGGAGGGTAGGTGGTGGCCATACATTAAGACCAAGATTCCAAAGCCACTGCAGGTATATGCAATAAGTTTTGGAATCTAACACAAATTCCTTCTTCAGTGCTTTGTATTTTTCACTTCATTTGTTTTATTGGTATTATTTTTGATTAAGGGTAAAACAATTTTTGATTACTAATATTGTTTTTGAAAAGTTAAACAACATTTACGGGGTGTTGTACCCCACACAATGGGCCACTAGGGCCAAAAAAGGACTAAACTAAACCATAAAACATTAACAGAAAATAGAAAAAAGCCAGAGACAGCCCAGCGATAGCACACCAGCAACCAAAAAATAGCTGACAAACCAGCAACAGGAATAGCTAACTTGCCTCATCCCAGTTCTTGAAAATAAAGTCACCTGCCTCATCACCGACCCACTCCTTATTCTCCTGGATATTATTCCCCACCAATTCCTCTTTAATGACATTAGACAACGTACTAGGAACAAAGTGGCTCAATTTCATTGTGAATCGGGTCAGGCCCCTGAATCTTTTGTCTAAGGTGTTCAGTCTCTTCACCAACATTTCAGCTTCTTCCCTAGCATCCCTAGACTTCAGAGACGGACTAGGCTCATGCACCAACAGAGTGTGTGAGTCAGAAACATGGCCAAAAAACTTGTTGTCCATCGGAGTAGGCAGAGGCCTCTCACCCACCTCATCACTCACATCATCAGACTCATCTTCCTTATAGCCCTTGTTGTTAGACTGCTCCATCTCTGAGTTTTCAATTATTAATCTCTTTTTGCTGTTCTTGGCCAGCCTCCCTCATCTCCTCTTAACACTTCCCCCACCAGTCAGCTCTGTGATCCCCACAACTGTGTCTCCATTGAAATCTTTCTCCACAACAACCTTGCCCTTGCCATCCTTGACAGTCGTGGCTGACCCGCATTTCTCCTTGCCTTTCTTCAGCTTAGTGACCTTTTCCATCGTGTCCACTTGGGTAGCCTTTAGCTCATAGAGCCCTTCCACAGCACTGGCATGAGCCATGCCTAATCCACCTTTAAAATTCTTGGTGGCCAAATTGGTTTTGACACTCCCCACCACATCGGCCCGAGGAGGGCTCTTGGACTCAACTTGGGAGATATGAATCGAGGAGATGGGTTCAATGTTCTCGACACAAACAGTGATGGTTTTAGGCGGACAAAGAGCACGATTAAATTGGTACAGGCAGAGGATAAGCCCCTAGTGGAGCGGGAGAGGCAGGGGATCATCAGGGTAACGGCTAGCTGCCACCTTACATTTCTCAATCGAGCTTTCTAGGTCCATAAGAAGGAAAAAAGGAAAGCTAAGCAGTATTTTATGTTTGAGATGGTTAAGCAATGGGAAATGATAGAAAAAACAAGTTTTATACCTACCTTCCAGCGTCACATATTTTATCAGAGCCATGCAAACCATGTCCCACGGCTTAGGGAGCTCAGCTCTTTCAAACCCTGCCGGATTCCTGACTGGAGACTCCTCACCTCTGAAGAACACCTTAAGACTTTCGTGGTCTAGCTTTTTGGTATGTCTAGGGTATTTCTTCCCTTCGCACCTCAAGCCCATGGCCTATGCAATGACTTCTTCACTAACTTCAAACGAAATCCCTCCAACAGAAACCCTTATGTCCTTCCAAGAACTAGCAAATTGACCCAAAAGGATAGGATCATAGCCAACCAGTCATTCCATAAGTGGGGCAATTCCGTCCTCAACACAAATATGCCACACAAGAGGGTTGTTCCAGAATTCATCACAACAATCTGGCTCCGTCCGCACACGATCTCCCCCCATTCTTTCAACTTGCACAGGAAATTCACAACGCAAAAACAAACACCAGAGCCAAACATTTCTAACAAGTAACACCAAAGAATGTTTAATACAGGGATTACGACTAGTAATCCACACAGACTGATGACACGCACGGACAGGAAATATACAATAGTGAGAAAAGACATAACATTTAATGATTTTTTGAAAATGATGGAGAAGGGAAAAGTTAGCGGAAAGGTAGGAAAGGCACAATATCCCATGCCAAAAAACCATCCAACCAAAAATAGAAACCCGCCAAAGAAGATCGAAATAACCACCAGCTAAGTTAGCCGGCGCGAAGCCACTAGAACACAACCAGTACTTGTCATGAACAGTCCCATCATTTTTAACACACACGCTCCTCCAAAGATAATTAGGAAATGAATCAAATAACCCCATTCCCTAAAACGTGATACTCACAGTACCTTCATGCACCCGAGAAGAAATCACAGCCTTCGAAAACACCCGCAACACGTCACCAAATCTAATCTTGATCATATCCGTTAAGTTTCCTCCCTGCCATCTCATCATTATTTGATAAGCAATACCCAATCTCCTATCCCAAAGAATCAACACTTGGATACTCGGACCCCTACTCCACACCCTCTCATCTTTACCCGTAGTACTCCACCTATCCTCCATACCAAATTTGCAAATTATCCACCAACACACCCAAATATACCAGTGGACCCCCCAAATAGTCCTCCTCATCCAAAGGTTACAAGTCATTATTAACCATGGAAGACCTTTCTTGCTCTATCAAACATTGAATGTTTGACGGTAGTCTTTCTATACTCTTCCAACATCTAGCCGAGGCCCACCCCAAGCCAAGATTTTCCAACGCATCTGCTACTCAATTACCTTCCCTATAAATATGAGACACTTTTTTATTCCTTAATTTGGACAAAAGGAAGCTAACATCAATCAAAATTTCTTTGGTGTTCCAACCAATGAATCTTTCCTTTTCCACAGCATCCATCACCACCTTGGAATCTCCCTCGATATGGAGATTAACAATCCCTAGAGAAACAACAATTTTGAGACCCATGAACAGCGCACGAGCCTCAGAAACAAGAGTCGACTGAACCTCGATGCCACTAGCAAACCCTGCCACCATTTTTCCCAAAGGATCTCTTATAATCCATCCTATACTTGCCCTACCTGGATTACCTTTAGCAGCACCATCGAAATTCATTTTAAACCATCCTAAATCCGGAGGCTCCCATTTAGTATTTCTCCTGGCTAGAAGTTTCCCATTGTCATAAGCATTAGCATTTAACTCCAAGTGCCATTCCTTGGCTAATTTTATTTCAAAGTCCCTCGGCCCAAGCTCTGGAAGCTTTCCATCAAAGAGGAAAATATTCTCCTCTATGAGCCAAACACCGATCCCAAACACCTCCTTGGGGATCTGCTCAACATTCCTGAAGACCCGATTATTTCTCTCCTTCCATAAACACCATCCTATGATAGGGGGGGTCTGTCTCCAAATTTCATTAACTAGAGGATGCAAAAAGGCCCATACCAGCCCAAAATAAAAGAAACAAGGTCCTTGCTCATGACCCACTGAATCTCAAGCTTCTCAAAGGCCATCCCCCACACTTCAGCAGCATACGGGCAGTGAAGTAAGAGGTGCTTAATAGTTTATTCCCCCACTTTGTAGAGAAAACATCTATTGGGAAAGCAAAATCCCCGGGTTCTCAAATTGTCCTGGGTCAGAATCCTATTGTGACAGGCCGTCCACTAGAAAAAAATTATTTTAGGGATCATGCGCCTGTTCCAAACCATCCTCCAGTGTTTCTCCACAATACCATCAATAGTCAGTAGTCTGTAAGTGGATCTAACTGAGAGGTCCCCTTGTTTATCTAGGGCCCAAAAGAATTCATCCTCTCTGTCAAAGGCAGGAAATCTAAAACAAGAAAGTAACACCTGGATGGAATTAGCAAGACCACTAAGAACTGGCGAGTGGGGGCAGCAAAGTGAAAGTTCTCTCCAAATCCTAGCACCCATAGGGCCAGACACATAATCACTGATATAAATCCCAAAGAAACTTTGAGTAGCACTCATCACCCCCCTAAATTCAGAACAAGCCAGAGGAAAATCTAAGAGCCAAACATTTTCCCAAAATTTAATTTTGATTCCATTTCCCATTTTCCATTTTATCCCTTTTTTTAGCAGACTTTGAATGCTACAAATACTCCTCCAAATAATGGAACCATGAGGGTGGAGTTCCGAAAGACAACCAATCAAAGGCCTGTTTTGAAGATACTTGGCATTCAAGATTTTCCACCAGTCCTTAGAGTTCCTTAATTGATCCCACGCAACCTTGGCAATTAGCGCCCTATTAGATGGCCCAATCTTCCTTATTCCAAGCCCCCCATAATTTTTAGCCCGGGTAACCGTATCCCATTTAACAAGGGCAATTTTCTTCTTCTCCTCAGTACCAACCCAAAGAAAATTCCTTTGAATTCTTTCTAACTTTTCCACTATACACATGGGCATCCTAAAGATAGCCAGAAAGTAAGTGGGTATACCTTGAATGGCCGCAATAAGGAGCTATAATTTGCCAGCATGACTAAGTAATGAACCCTTCCACCCAGCCAACTTCCTTTGAATCCTCTCCAGAATAGAGTTCCAGAACCCCGGATGAACCTCCTTAACCATGAGTGGAAGCCCCAGATACACCGACGGGAGAGAATCACTGGCACAATCGAGAATCACAGTCACCCTATTTTCCAAAGTAGGAGAGAAATTAAAGAAATAAATCTTATTTTTGTTGTAGTTGATGCACTGTCTGGAGCAGGAGGCGTAGTTGTTAAGACAAGTTTTCCATTTCCTAGCCTCCACAATAGAGGCCTTCCCAAAAAGAAAGGTGTCATCCACGAATTGCTACACAACAATCAGACGAAGAGAGGTAGCCGCTCTAACACTAGATATGGAGCCCTCTGAGAACAGACTAGTAAAATTCCTACTAAGCACATCAGAAACCATTATAAAGAGATAGGGTGATAGAGGGTCGCCCTGTCTGAGCCCTCTACCAACAGAGAAAAAACCATAGGGGGAACCATTAACCAGGACTGAAAAACTTGACAGTTCTTACACACTCCATAATGAGCTCAATAACCTGCCTGTTAAAACCATACTTAGCTAGGACCTTTGGAATAAATTCCCACAGAACCTTGTCATAGGCTTTGGATATATACCATTTAAGTGCCATTCCCGCATTATTACCTCTATCCATAGGATTAATGATATTGTTGATTATGCTGATTATTTTTATTATTTTAGTATCCTGTTGCAGAAAATGCTTTTGAGTTTCAAGAGGCTCTTGTTGAATTACTATATGGTTTAAGCATTTGGGACAGGCTTAGAGGACTGACCAATGTGATTAGACTTTTAATCGAACCAAATATTCCAGTTGCAACACCCGCAAAGAATCTATAATGTGGTTTTAGAGTAACAGGACATTGGTGCAATTGGTGGAATTTTTTCCAAAGACAATTTCTAGTAGTTCTTCAATACTGTTAGTTTGCTACCATCTTTTAAAAATTTGTAGCTTCCTTATGGCTTATAAAAGATTCAATTTTTACCCCATGTTTGATTGAAAAAGCTTGAAGTCCTAGGAGTTGTTTTCGGAATGTTGGGATTTCACCCAACTCCCACACCTCATGTCAGCTCTCACCACTATACTACAGCCTATGTCTTTGGAGCCCGTGGTAGTGTGGTCAACTGCTGTCCTGCGGTCACTGTTCTTTGCTCCCGCGGTTGAGTGGTGTCTACCACCACCCCACGGCCTTCTATCTTGCCACTCGCGGTAACGCAGTTTACCTTCTCACCGCGTCCCCATGGCCTGTCCTAACTCTCCTCACGGTTGCGCAATCCTTCCTGGCTTTACTACCACATCGCAACCTATGTGTTCGATGCCCGCGGTATTGCAGCTAACTGCAGCCCCGCAGTCTCTCTTCTTTCCTCTCGCGGTTGGGCGGTAACCCCCGCGGTACCGCTATTCGGTCTTGCCTTCACTGTGGTAATGCGGTATTTCAAGTTTTTGATGGCGGTTGTTAGTGAAGTCTTGCTGGCAGTCATTTAATTCGATGGGACATACTTTTTATACTGATCGGACATGCTTTAAATGTGATTTGATCGAACTTTTGTGGGCACAATGTATTTTCCTTTATATTGTAATTATTTCTCATTTTGCTAGTTGTCATATATATTAAACAGATGATGTGATGTTGAATATATTGGTTGTAGTAGGAAAATGAAAAATTGCTCTGCAGTAGCAAGTTGAAGATAGAGAAAAAAAAAGGAATGAGAGGTTTAATTGCTCAAAAGAAGCAAAAATTTGCAGCAGCTGCTGCTTTGTGAAATGAAGAAGTTTTTGAATATAATATAATCTATTTTTCTGTGTGTGGAATTTTTTTTGTCTAAGTTTTTTTAATACTCTGCCTCTACTCCTACAAAGTGGTATCAGAGCTAATGGTGAATCTGTGTGAAGCAGTCACTGTCTAGATTGAGAGAACCGTAGGGTGAGTTTTTATCAGTCTAGCAGTTGAGTTTTGTAGTTGGTCAAATAGATGAGTCTATAGAGTCTCTTAACTCAAGGAGATACAGGAGTTGGTTTAGATAAGGAAGTAAACAACCATTGAAGTTGTATGAAACTATTGTGTAGAACACACTATATCAGTTTACTGGCCCATGAATAGATTGTTGTTTTTGCTCTTGAAATTCAGTCATGTTGTAAAGGCAAAGTTTAAAAAATTTGTGCTAGTCTCCCACTAAAATAAGAGTTGTGTCAAGCAGCCTGAGAGAGAGATTTGAGGATGAAAAAAAAGACTGTGGTTGTCTTCTGAGTTGATTAAAGAGTCATGATTGGTCATGCTCATTGGGAGTAGAGGTTCATGAGTTTTGTGTTTGAGAAAAGCCATAGAGTGACTAGGAATTCATCTAGTGTTTCAGTCAAGAACAATTGTTGTGTCTGCAAAGTTTCAGAAGCTTGTCTGGGGTTAGGAAATATCAAATGTTTATGATTGGTTATTGAGAAGAAGGCTGCAGTCCTTCGAGAACATTAGAGAAATGTAGTAAAATGTGTGAAGAAGAATTATTGTGAAGAGCTAGAGGTGTTGTATTTTAAAAATAAAGAGAAGAAGTCACCATCACAAGAGAAGCTGAACAAAAGCCTACAAGAAAGAAGAAGTTGTTACAAGGTGGTTTTCAGATTTGTGAAGATAGAAAGCGGTCAATTGTTGAAAAGAAGAAGCTATGCTGAAGAAGAAGATTGTGCAGGACATCAGTTTTCTGATCAAACAAAGAGTTGCAGACCCAACTGTTGAATTCCAGTCACGAGATTAAGTGAGGTAAGTTGAAAACTTCTTGTTACAGATGGGGAAAGTAGGTAAAAGGGCTAAAAAGGAAAATGAAAATTTGGCATCTGCAAAAGATGTTTTAGAGGAAGAACTAATTTTGCTTAAAGATGAATTGGGTATTGCTAAAAAGAATAATGGGTGTTTTATTGAAAGAATAAAAGAGATGTTAAAAGAAAAGTGTATACTGTTAGATGAAAATGATGATCTTGAGAAAGAACTGAGAAAAGTTAGAGCTAGAAACGGAGAGCTAGAAGAAAGGTTAAAATCCTTTGAAGAGATTAAGAAAAGACATGAGGAATTTGAACTGAGAGCAAAGCAGTTTGATGAAATAGAGAAAAAGAGTGTAGACTTGGAAGGAAAACTGAGAGGATTGGAAGAAGTGAATAACTTACAGCTGAAAGAAATCATAAAATTAAAGGAGGAAAATGATAAATTAAGAGCTTGTAATGAATGTGTGAAGTCAAAATCTTTAGTTTGTGATGTCTCATGTGACACAACAGATTTGTGTTCCTCATTTGAAAAATCTGATTTTGTTGAAAATACTGGTGATAAAAAATGTCAAGATGGACATGTTAAAGAATTTGCAAATTTTGCTAGTTGTGATAATGTGCTAGAATTTGAAAAAGATGTTGGTTGTTTAGAAGAGAATGTTGGGTTGAAAATCATGAAAAGAATGGGTTATACTGGACAAGGTTTAGGCAAACAAGAACAAGGAATGAGAGAGCCAATTGAGGCAACAATGAGGCCAATGAGGCCAAAGTATGAAGGTCTCAAATATGTCCTAGGAAAAGGGAATGGTGCTACAAATGCAGGTAAGTTTGTTAGAGAAATGAAGAGTGATGAGTGTTCTCATTGTCATAGAAAAGGACACACCAAGGATAAGTGTTGGGATTTACACCCTTGCATAGTTTGTGGTTCAAAAAATCATTGTGAGAAAATGTGCTGGAATAAAGTGTCAAAAAATGAATCTGGTTCAGAATGCATAAAAATGGACTGTGGATGGACGTGTGAAACAGGTTGGTAGAAGCTAACAGGTATGTTCAAAAGTTTGTACAAGTGTTCATATGTGAAGATCAATAAAAGTTATTAAAGTAATGAAAGTTCAAAAGGAATGAACAATGTTTTGAGAGAAAAGAAATTGTTGTCTAATGAGACATTTTCAGATTGTGAAGATATTGAAAATACTATGTTAATGTTTTGAAACAATTGTTGGTGAAACTGCCATTGCAGTTGAAAGAGGAAAATGAGTGGCATAATTTTTGAGTTTAAAAAAAAAAAAAGGGGTTTGATAGATTTGACAAGTTAGAAAATATTGATGAAATAACAAAGAAGTGTAGAAGAAGTCACAAGAACTTACAAGTTTGAGTGTAGATGTGTCATATGCAAAGAGTTATAAAGATTTAGAAAAGTAGCTGAAGCTACCACAAAAAAACTTCAAGTTTGGGAAAGTAGCAGCTGTTAATGAAATAGTTAAAGAAATGCTCATGGATGCTTTGAAAAGTAGGCATACAAAGTTTTTGAAAAGGAAAAAACAGGTTTTACAGGGACCTGAAACCATAAAGTTAAAACACCAAAAGATAGAGCAAAACAAGTCCAAACAAATGGACAGCTGTCCCAAAAAGGAAACGACAGCACAAAGAGGCAATAGGGTCCAAACAAAGGACCGCCAAAAAGCCAGAAACAAACACCACCGCACTACTCCAAGGTGTTCATCAACTCCTCGGCCTCCTTTTTAGCATCCTTCATATCCTGTAACCCCTGCTTGAAGATTTGAACCATATGTGAAGAAATTGGGGTCTTCCTCTTCGTATTAGCCTGGGTGCGAGTTGAAATCCCTTCAACAACAGGGCTGCTGCAACCCCTGTCCACATCCAAATCCATGACCAGCGAGCCCTTTTGATTTTTTTTGAGCTTTTCCGCCATAGCATTGATGATAATGGTGTTATGCCTAGCAATTTTGTGATTATTCTCCATAGTGGCCCTAATATTTTGGCTAATCTTGGACAAATTACACTCGAGCCTGGTCAATCTTTCCTCTTGCAAATGCTGTCTTTTCCTAGATAAGGGGGTTTCCTGTCCCTCATTCTCCTTACGACTCTAGCTAATCTTCTGCTCCAAATCCATGACTCTATTGCTAAGATCTCCATTATGGCCTTTCAAATCACAAACTTCCTTTTGGGTCCACTTGAGAACAGTGAAAAGGCCATCCATACTTTTTTCTGCCACACTCACAATGTCCTCAGTCTTGAGCTTATTCAAGGCAAAATTAATTTCATCTTGATTAGGGGAATCATTAGGGGTATTCCCAAAACCACTAGACGCAGGGGCACTAGGGGCCAACTCTTTACTGACCATAGGTTTATCAAAAAGAATTTCCATAGAATTCCCGGAGTACGAGACTAATTTCGTAACAGAGGTACCTTTAAAACCCGAGACCAAACCCGAAGTAGGGCAGCCAGGAGACGGCTGGGGATTAAGACACGGCGACAAGGCAGAACCCGGGATAGGGCAATCATGCAAAGGCTGCAGATTAGGACATGAAGGTGGAGCAGAATCCATCAGGTCATTCCGACAAGACAGGGACTGGGGAGCAATGGTATTATGACCATCAGGGGTACAAGCAAGATGGTCCAAGGGGTCATTCTCCCTGCTACTTTTAGTATCCTCATCATTCAATTCCCCAATATCAACAATTTTAGGCAAAGCAGGTAAATTTTGATAATGCTCATAGATGAGCCTGACAAGACCAAGGTGAATAATAGAAGTCCTCCTAGGGTTTCTTTCAACTTCATCAAGGCAATTCTTCAAAGAAGAGAATAAGTAAAAAGGCAAAGAGATACGAACCTTGTGACGGAAATGGTTCAGAATGGCAAAGTGATAACCATACGCCCTGGTGAAGCACCTGTCAACCATGATATACTCCATTATAACTCTTAAAACGTTCCTCCAGATAGATTTAATGGACTCCACATCAAAGTAGCTATTGGCAACCTTAACCAATTTAACCTTCTCCTTGTCTTTTTTAGGAAATCTTATGACCGCTTCATTAGAGAACCGACGGTCTCGATAAAATTTCACGCCCTCAGTTGAAAGACCAGTAATCTCACTTATTATTTCCTCATTCAGCTTAACATTCCTACCAAACAACACAATCTCACCATTTTTCCAATTTTTGGAAAAATAGTCCAGCATCCTCTCATCAGTACCACGGAGCTTTTCCATAAACGGGACTAAACCTCCCTTTTCAATTCTTTCCTAGGCTTTAGCATTCTTTCTATGCTCTTGAAAGCTGCTCGGCTCCACACATTTTCTCTTTCCCCCCATCTTCAAAGCTCTGTTATACCACACCCTACAGTTGCTCTGGGTCCCGTTTAAGCATATTTTATCAAACACCCAGAAAGCGTGCCGGAGACTCTTCTTGAAAAGGAAGATGACGTCGGTCCCATCAAATCTAATGAAATCAACGTACCTAATCTTTATTCTCTTCATCATGACGAAGACAAACTTCTCTTCCATGCATTGAATCATAATAAATTAGCGGTTTCACCTCAGAATGGAGGTATTCATTCTTTCTCCACGTGTTTTCCCTGCCCCTCTTAACCCCTTCATTGGCAAAATAATCAACAACCTTATTGGCTTCTTTGTAGGCGTGGGACACTTTCACTTTATCGAATTTACTTAATAAGATTATTGTATCTTCGATCCACTTTTTAATGGTCCACGAGGGGGGGGGTAGGCCCAAGAATGCAATTTATTATATTCATAGAATCACCCTCCAACCAAAGACATTTCGTGTTCATATTGAAAGCTAAGTTAACCGCATGATAAGCCCCTACAGCTTCCGCCACATGATTAGTTTGGGTGTCGATGTCCACAGCAAAAGCCGCAATAAAAGCCCCTGAGTTGTCCCTTAAAACACACCCACTGCCAGCATTCCCAGGGTTGCCTTTAGTAGCACCATCAAAATTGGCTTTCAACCAACTCAAAGGTGGCAAAGACCAACTAGCATTCTCCCTCCCACAAACATCAGGCGTGGGGACATTTAACGCTGCTAATTTAGAATTCCACTTTTCAACCGTAGCAATATCAAAAGGAGACCAATTAGCTTTATCAACCATTTTTCTTGGGATTAAGGATAAATTTTTCTTTATAGCCCTCACAATTTTTTCATGCAAGTCCCCCTCCACCATCTCTTTATCACTAAACACTCTGTTGTTCCTTCCCTTCCAAATATTCCATGACACAAAAGGTAGAACAAAAGACCAGAGCTTTCGCACAAAAGGATTTTTTGAAGGAGCTTTCCATTGCAAGAAAAAATCTTCAACAGAAGCAGGGAAAACCCAAACCAAATCAAGAAGCTCAAAAATTTTACCCCAAATGTGTGAAACAAAAGGGCAATGAAGAAAAAGATGATTAACAGTTTCAGCATTGTTCCTACACATGTAGCACCTATTAGGTAATTGAATTCCTCTTTTTCCAAGATTGTCCAAAGTGAGAATCTTATTCTGTAGCATTATCCAATAGAAAATATTAATTTTAGGAATCAAGTGATTAATCCAAGCCTTAGCCCAGAAGGGCGGAGGCTCCATCGGGCTAGCCAACATAGAAGTAGCAGAAGAAACTGAAAAAAGGCCAGACGGATTGTCTAACCAAACAGCAAGATCATCCACCTAGTGTTGAGCTAGTCTAAGGGCCCTGAAGGCCGACTGAACCGGGTTAAGATCCAGACTGATAGTCTTCAAATCAACCCAACCCCCATTCCTCCAGTAGGCATACAAAGTTCTCAAGAAAGAAAATGGTAATAATATTTGATTGTGAGTTGAAGAGAGCCATTATCAAAAGAATGAATTAAAAAGGAGGTCACAACTGCAACTGTTGGAGGAAAAAATATTGAAAGTTGTCTTTGCAGTTAAGAAAAGACTGTCGGCAGAGATTGCTAATTCATATATGTCCTAATTCAAGAAGACTTGAAGAGCAGAGGTCACAGAATGTGAATACTGAAGACCTGTAGATTGATTTTGGTATGCCATCAACAAGAGAAGAAGCTATCTAGAAAAAGATTGTTGTCGTGAAAGAAGTGTGATAAGTGCTACAGATCTGAATGGCCTAAGTCAAAGGAATGTTGAAGTTGTGCCACTGTGTATGTGCCAGAATAAAAATTGGTAATTCCAGAAATTATAAAATATTTATAAATCATGTCAGAAGATTTGTATGTTATTGCCAGAAGGCGGTTGACATAAATTTATGAAGGGGGTAGATAAGAAAAGTTTAAAAAAAAGAACGGATTTTTGCTTTGTTTCAAGGAAGCCACAAGTGCTTTGTTAATGGAAATGAAATTGTTTGATTGTCGAGTAAGTTGTCATTCCTTGAAAGGAAGATATCAAAATGAATTGAATAGATTGCAAAAATTAAAGCCAGCTTAGACAACAAAAAGATCCAAGGAGATTTGAGGTTGTCGAAGAATCGAGAGATCATTAGAAATTTGCTGAAAAGAAGTTTCTGCCAGAAAGGTTGCAGGTTGTGGATAAGAGATGAAAAAGATTGCAGTTGAAAACAATAATAGAGCTTTAGAAAGAAAAGTAATAATAACAAGTCTAAAGACTTAGCTGAAACCATGAGTTGAAAATACAAGCCGCAGCAGATGGTCAAAATATTTAAAAAAAAAAGGGGATCCTGAAGTGATCATAGAAATTGTGGAGAGCTGCCAACTAAGTGAAGGCACATGAAGCAGTCATACAAGGAAAAATCGAAGACAACAAATGTTACAATTATGGGGGAGATCATTTTGGTTTTTGTTGGACAGAGAAGCGGAATGCAGACATCTTGTCATGGGACGAGAAAATTTTCTTTGAAATCGACTGGGCATGAAAGGAGCGGGAGTTGCGTTCAAGGGGGGGTGTTGGGATTTCACCCAACTCCCGCACCTCTTGTCAGCTCTCACCACTGTACCACAACCTATGTCTTCGGGGCCTACGGTAGTGCGGTCAACCGCTGTCCTACGGTCACTATTCTTTGCTCCCGCGGTTGAGCGGTGTCTACCGCCACCCTACGGCCTTCTATCTTGCTACTCATGGTAACACGGTTTACCTTCTCACCGCGTCCCCGCGGCCTGTCCTGACTCTCCTCACGGTTGTGCGGTCCTTCCTGGTTTTACCACCACACCGCAACCTATGTCTTCGATGCCCGTGGTAGTGCGGTTAACCGTGGCCCCACGGTCTCTCTTCTTGCCTCCCACGGTTGGGTGGTAGCACCCGCGGTACTGCTAGCTGGTCTTGCCTTCACCGCGGTAATGCAATATTTCAAGTTTTTGACAGCAGTTATTAGTGAAGTCTTGCTGGCAGTCATTTAATTCGATGGGACATACTTTTTATACCAATTGGACATGTTTTAAATGTGATTTGATCAAACTTTTGTGGGCACAATGTATTTTCCTTTATATTGTAATTATTTCTCATTTTGCTGGTTGTCATATATATTACACAGATGATGTGATATTGAATATATCGGTTGTAGGAGGAAAATGAAAAATTCCTCTGCAGTAGCAAGTTGAAGATAGAGAAAAAAAAAGGAATGAGAGATTGAATTGCTCAGAAGCAGCAAAAATTTGGAGCAGCATCTGCTTTGTGAAATGAAGAAGTTTTTGAATATAATATAAGCTATTTTTCTGTGTGTGGAATTTTTTTGTCTAATTTGTTTTTATACTCTGCCTGTACTCCTACACGGAAGGGATTGGTTCTCTTAAGAGGCGTTCTTTCACTTCAAAGTAATGGTCTAGAGACTGAATGGTATGCCCATGTTTGATCGAAGAAGATAGAAATATAATGAGTTGTTAATGCAAGGGATTAGTTCTCCCAAGAGGAGTATTCTTTCACTTTGAAGTAGCATTGTAGAGACTGAATGCTATCCGTGCTGAACAGAAATAAGAACTTGTAATTGTAAGAAATGAAAGGTGTCATGGAATACTAGAGCCAAACAAAAGTTGGCATGCGTTAAATCAATATATTTGGAGATAGCGGCTCAGGTTATTGAACTGGGAAGATCTCGAAGCACAGTTTTGTTTCAATTGCATTTTTTAGTCCTATAGTCAACACACATTTTTGTTATCTAATCAGGATATGTATAAGAAAGTTAAGCAAATGATTTGTAAGTGAACCTAGTTTGAATGTTGAAGTAAAGAAGATTGCAAGAACATTTGTTTCCCAGGATCAATACCTCCTGAAGAAGCTAGATACAAGGGAAACAAAAATTAAAAGAAATGGTTGTTGCTTGGGGAGAGAATGCTTGACGCTCTCTTGTCAGATTCCAGGAAATGTTCTTGTGATGTGTTAAGTATGTGCACTCAAGAGCCCATGGAAAAATGTTCATACTGTAGTGGTAAATGCCCATGGGAGTAAACTACAGTATGCTTGCCAATTACGGTTTTTCAGAGGAAAACAACAATTGAGTCTTTATTCTTTTTTTCTTTCTTCATGTGGTTGAAATTACAGCTTGACCTCTTCCATTGGCGTCGTGAAGTGGTATATCCTTGAAATCCTAAAGTACAACTTATTTATTTTTCTATATGATTGCTAATGCTTTTATTTGATTTGTTGTTTTTGCCATTTCTGTCATTTGTTGAATGTCTGAATTAAAAGATTGCATTACATTTCCTAGAAAGAATCCAACACATTCTTTCTGGCTGCTATCTGTGGATGGAAATTAAACAGCTGCACAATATATTGCATATAGATAAATTCTTTGGAATCCTTATCTATTGCAATATTTTCTTTGATCAAAATTGTGTAATGCTCACAAATAAGGTGAACCAAAATGCACAAAAATGCCATAGACATGGCCATATCTGGAATTGCTTCTAACAATGTGATCTGGTTAGAACAATTATAAGATATCAAATAAGTTGTTTTTCACAATGTGTCTAATTATATATTTAATTAAGATTTAACTGCTTAGTGTTTTGAATCAATCTTATTGACTCGTATTTCATGAATAGTGGTTCACAAGAACCCATCCCTCATGAACCCATCTCTCATGAACATGAATGGTCTACTTAGTGCTCATTGCATCTAGGTGATGTTCACATGAGTGCATCAATTCTTTCTAGTTCACTCATCCCAATACAACTCCAAATCAAGCATGCTTAACCATGAAGTTTCCACCAATATCAAGTCCACAACATTTGTTTTTTTTCCTGCGGTAACTCCATGGTTAATTGTGCTTTAGTTGAGAGTACTTGTTTTTATCTTGGTGGAAATCTTATGATTAAACACATTTGAGGTATTGGGATGGGTGAGCTCTTTGGGATATCCTAATGTGATGCCCTAATAAGCACCACCTAGATGCATTGAGCTTTAAATGGACCATCAATGTTCATGAAATATGAATTTTTTGTTAACTACTAAAGAAATATGCATTGAGCCTCAAAATGCTACATAACTAAATCCTAATAAAATATCACATGACAATCATAATATTTGAAGATTCATAGATTTCATAGTATAAAATGTGCAAAATTATAGTTAGGATTATGTAACATGAGATATATGGTGGGTATTAATGTACCTTAATATTTAATAGACTTTTAATAGAATTCATCATGAGGTACAGTTATACTATGCCACTTGAGTTGACTTAATGGTGAAGGCTTGCATATTCAGAGGTAGAGGTTATAGGTTTGAGTTTTTGAGGAGCTAAGAGTTGTATGTTTCATTAAAAATGTGTGAGTTAAATGGAAAATTAATCCCTTGTGGATATTAGGTATTGAGGAAACAAAATTTGAAATTAGCGATAAATTATAATCACCACATTAATAATCATTTATACTACACATCAAAGTATGTATAGTACAATAATAAGTAAGTTCTATAAATTTTGTGTAAGTTAACTAGAAAAGTAATCTCCTTGTGAATGTTAGGTATTGAGGAAACAAAATTTGAAACTAGAGAACTTATAATTTCCACACCATAATCATTTATTCTACACCTCAAAGTATGTATAGTACAACAATGAGTAAGTTCTATAAATTTTAAAATGCATTATTAAGAGGTGTATTGAGTTCACTAGAAGGGAATATGGACACATTTTAATTCAAAGTGATTTGTTATATTCAATTTTTTTTTCTTTATATAAAAGCGATTTCAAGGAGTGAGTAATATCATAATTTGACACATTGGAAAATACCTCTTTTTTAGGTGAAGAATATTTTTTTGTCTTGAAACACATTTTCAGAATTTAAAATTTTGGGTTTTAAAATTCAAAGGAAAAGCTTATTGATTAATTAAGTCAAGGTAAGGTGCATTTTAATCAAACAAGATTTATTTGCTGCTAAGTGAACAACACAAATGCATTCAAATATTTTAAAGAAAAAATATAAAAGTAAACAAAATAATAATTTGAAGATCTTAAAAAAAAACACTAGAAAAACTTCTAATTTTTGACTAGAACATCAACCAGTTTAAAGGTAAAATCTAAACAAATTTTACAAACTTACCAACTAAAAATAAACCCAATTTGAAATAACTACCTAGCTATGGAATATCTTCTTCGTAGACCAAGTTTCTTTTACAATGAAACATAATTAATTTATAAATTTCAATTTAGTTCTCAACCTTCGTTAATATTAAGAACATAGTATATGATGCTATGAACAACCTTGTATACTAGTGAATGTAAGTTTGGATTGTAAAAATGCAAATGATAAATAAGTTAGGGAAAGGGGAGATACTATTAGTGGCAATCGATCGAGAGGGGTTCAAAGGTGCATGGTTGGGTTATGTGAAGGTGAAGCAGATCGATATTAAAATCTAGATGGATCCTACTGAAATGAGGTTGAGTGGGGGTTGATTAGTTGTCCAAGAGACCCGATTCTCAGGAGGGATAAGGGTTTTCGAAGTCGGGTTAGGGACCAAGAACAAGCTTGGGATTTGAGAGTGATGCCTGGGGGAGTCTTGTACATGCAAATGATGGTCTCCCTCATTAGAGAGAGACTTGTTTGCCATCCCAACAAAAATAAAACAAACATGAATATCCTTGAATAGAATCCCAAAACCTTTATAATAACTCATGAGCTGACCTTTCCATGTATCTTTGACCAACAAGGGTGCCTTATAAAATGATAGCACAAATTTATTTTACTACTACTAAATCTCTTCATTGCAATCACACTTTGGTGATTTATATGCATAACTCATGGAATGAACACTTGCATTTAAATATTTTTTACAGATTTAGGCCAACTAGTAATAAGTGGGTGCCCACACATGCCACTCATTAAGACAAATGTACAGTTAGTAATTAACATACTTAGGTTATCAAAGTTGACTCTTAGATGACAACCATTTTGATTGACTGACTTATTATTTATAGTAATCTCCAAATGTACAAACATTTTTTTTTTGGGACTTTATTTATGTTTATGATCTTGACATATTTTTCTTCTATCATATTTGTTTCATGTAGGCTATGTGTTAGCTTTGTAATTAGTGGCCCTCTACAATTCAGTGGTAGGATGACTTTTAAAGTTTGAAAAGAAGAAAGGTATGCACAAACACTTCCTAAACTAATCTTCAAAGGAAAATTGTTCAAATTTTCAATCTTTAACAATTATAGAAAGTAGATACATGTGTAAACATTAAATAAATAAAATTCCACAAAACATGTACATGGGGAAAAATCTTTGAAGAGAAAAATCCCATTCCAAAGAAATTCAATGTATTATCCAATAAGCTTAACAAGACTACAATAAACCTATAGAGTGAACCTTCATAGGGGTTTCACCAACATATGATTCTAGAGTGATTTAGACAACATAATGATACTTTCAAAATTGTTTAAACAATCTACAACTCCAAGCACTGATAAATATATGAACTACAAACTAAAAACCATGAATCGTTTGTGAAAACCATTCACAAAACTATGAGAGGTATGATGTCCAAATGCAAAATCCCTAGCACTTTTGTTTTGGTCTTCTTGGCTATTTTTGACAGATCAATTATAATTCTTATATTGTCATTATTTATTATATTTGATCACTCAAACATGGACACCCTAATTTGTCCCCATTTAACCATGTAAAGATGCTCCATGAAAAGTGGTCAAGCTTGTCATAATGTTGGCCAACTAATGTAATCTCCCTCTTACATGCTCTTATGTTTCATAATAATTTTTCAATGACCTTACACATACCACAAGATGCTAACACATAGCCAACCTATGCCACCTCAATGTAAGATGCTTACCTACTCACGTGAGGACAAAATCCACTAAATAAAAATTCCATGTCACCGCCAAATGGGATGCCAACTCTCTCACGTGAAGGAAAAATACACAAAAGAAAAATAATGAATATATACAGAATAAATAAAATTAAACATTATGAATGAAAGGTTGACACACATTTTCTTGACATTCCCCCACTTGTCAAACACCTTGCAAGAGAAAAATAAACTTACAAACATTGATTTATCTAATTACTAAAGTTCGAGAGACACACAGATTCACTACACCACTTTAAATTCTTTGTACTCATAGGATTTGTCAAAAAATCTACAAAATTCACCAAAGTATCAATCTTCTTCATCATCCTCCTCCCATCCTTTACCATGTCACAAATAAAATGACACTCAACATCAATATGCTTTATCCTTGCACGAAATTTCAAGTTATTTTCCAGACATGTAACACTCTAATAGTTACATAAAACTACAATAGCTCTGAGACAACCCACTTACAAATATAAATGCTTAAGTTGGACAACTTCTTTACAAGTTTGAGTAGCTACAATGTACTCTACTTCTATAGTGGATAAATGACTAGATCTTATTTCTTGTTCATCCAATTGACAACACCATTAAACATATTGAAAACATATCTACTAGTGATCTCATGTTGTCAACATCCCTAACCTAATTTGAATCCACAAACCCACAAATAGTCACTAAATGCTAGTCCCCTACAAAATTACCATGATAAAAAATGTATACTTACTTAGAAGTATTCAACAAATATATGAAGACCATCTTTATTGCATTCCAATGTACTCATCCAAGAATAGGCATGAAACACTTAAAGAATCACATTGCTTGGGAAATATTTGGTCTTATTTAGATCGTAACATATATTAAGCTCCCAATATCACTAACATAAGGTAATTTGGCCATATTCTCCATATTACTAAGAGAAGTTGGACATTGATCAACTAATAACTTAGTGCCTATCAAAATAGGAACACATAAATGTTTGCAAGTTGACATGTTGAATCTCTCCAACACTACTTTCACATACTTTGGCTCAAAAAATATTTTTGTTAACTCTATATTTTATGAGTTTCATCCTAAAGAGGAACATAGACATTCGTAAGTCCATTTTCAAGTTGCTCCAAAAGTTGAGACTTCGATTCAAAAATCATACCCTTCTTGTTACAAAAAAAACATGCTATCAATATATTATGCAATAGCAAGGAAGTGATTGCCATCCATCTTATAATAGAAGTAATGATTTAATTTGGACTTAAAAAATTCCAAAACCCAATACAAACATATCAATATTTTGGTATCACATCCTAGGATATTTCTTAAGATCATGTACAAGGATTTCTTCAACTTGCAAACCAAATTTTCTTTATTTTTTCAATATATTGATCTAGCTATGAGATAATTTTTTTCTTTCAAATCACCATGAAAAAAAGCTATCATCACATCCATCTACTCAACCTCAGGTTCAAATGTTGTTGTAATAGATAATAGAAATAAAATGGACATCATCAAGTAGGATTTGGAGAAAAAATCTCACTCAATCAATTCCTTCAATTTGAGAATATCCCTTCACAAGAATCTTGCCTTCTACTTCTCAACACTACCATTTAAGCCAAATTTCTTTTTTACCGATTTGCTTCCAACATGTTTATGTTCATTAGGTAAAGGTAGCAGTTATCATGTATTATTTTTGAATGCAACTATCTCCTTATTCATGGCCACTTTCTAGGACTCGACATTATCCATACCCATATCATCCTTTATAGACCTAGGTTCGTCAATGTTAATAATCACAAAAAGATACACCTTCAATTAAGAGGATTACACCTAGCTCATTGTTATTTGTGTTGACTGGACTTCCTCAAGTTGAGGTGGATATTCTACCTCCTATTCAAGACTTTCTAAACTATCTAATATTCTCTTTAGATACTTCATGGGCTTCTAAACCAACTTTCTTTGTCTTTGGGGGTAGTTAATCCCATATTTACTATTCTTTTTTGTTATAATATAATGGAGGAAAGTTGTTCAATTCTCTAAAGATAATACTTTTTCTATATAAAGCTTTCTTGTACCATTTTAGACTAATATCGTAACTAATGAAGATATATTTTGCAACCTTGTTCTCCAAATTTGACCTATTCTCTCTATGCAAATGAATATATGCTTTGGAACCAAACACTGTAAGATATCACAATGAAGGATTTCTATTTGACCATGCCTCCATAGGTTTCTTACTAACAAGAGCTAATGTAGGATACCTTTATACCAAGTAACAAGCTCTAGCAAACACTTTTGTTCAATTTTTTTTTTCTAGCTTAACTCCATTGATAATATTCCTAGCCCTATCCATTAGCATTATGTTAATTCTTTCTACAAATATATTATATTGAGGGGTGTATGGGGTTGTCTCATGTCTTTTAATTTCATGATCCTTGCAGAACCTATCAAAATTTATTGGACAAAATTGACCACCATTATTAATCCTCAAAATATTTCTTTTTATCAATATATTATTCTACAAGAGCCTTAAACTCTTTAAATTGATTGAATAATTTATATTTACATATAAGGAAATATACCAATGTCCTTGTACTATAGTCATTGATTTAAGTTAAAAATAATAAATATATTTTGAAATCAAAGGAACATAAATAGAACCAAAAATATTAGAATGTATCAGCACGAATACCCTGAAAGATTTATAAGAACTTGAATAAAACCAAATATAATTTTGCTTTCCATAAACACAATGTTTGCATAAATTGAACTCAATATTACAATCATCTAGCCCCTCAATGATAAATTTACATTTCAAGGTCTTTAGACCCTATTGACATATGTGACCCATCCTTTAGTGCCATAACATAGTTTTCTTTGTAGGAATCCTAGTATCCAAAGCATGAGCCCCCTTAGGTACCTAAATAGTAGGACCATTAGAAGTGCATGTACCAATCCTCTTTTCTATTGGTTTCATTAGTGAAGGTGAAGATTTCATAGATCTTACTATAGGAATAGAAGAACTATTTCATTAAACTATGCATGCATTCAAATAAGACAGAGTGTTTGTTCAAATACCCTTAGCAAGAACTATTCTTCCTCTCATCATCTCTCACCTTCCACTCAAGAAAACATGCACACCCAAATCATTCAATTTACTTACAAAATAAAGTTCTATGTGAAACCAAGGATATGTATTACACCATTGATCCCCTTCACTCATCCATTAGGGAATTGAATTAGGAATCTTCCATGACCAACAATATTCATATTAAAATCATATCCAAGACACACATTCATACCATAATCATCTTCAAGATACACATTCCTACCATCATATTCTTAATATTTTGCAAACCAACCTTGATGTGAGCTCATGTGTAAATATGCTCCTAAATTAATCAAGCATGCACCTTCTTATGCTTGTGTATATAAGGCAATAAAAAAGTCGCCACTATCATCTTGGTAGGAATTCTTAGACCCATCATCATAATCTACCTTTTAATTTTTCTCTTTCTCCTTACAATCTCTTTTGTAATAACCAATTTTGTCATAGTTTTAACATTTTACCTTAGACTTACTAGGAGATTTAGATCTATATTTTTTTTTTCATTTTTTCCTTCTAGCCTTTTTATTTATATGTACCACAAAAAGCTAGGGCCTCCTGAGTAGACTCAAAAGTATTTCTTCGCATCTATTCAAAAAATAATAACTAGTACCGTCACTTCATCCATTTTCAACATGACAATAGTACTTTCAATAGGCATAACAAGATGGTCCTATGAATCTAGAAAATAACACAACAAATTCATACAACAATCCTCCTCCATTACTAAGCTCCAATAAAGAACAACTAGGTAGCAACCTTGCTAACTACATTCAAGTGGTCAATCATAGAGCTACCATCCTCCATATTGAGGGTATACAACTTTTTCATAAAGTTTGTTAACTAAAGATTTAGTTTGATAAAAAAGCTCCTAGTATATTCCAATACATCCCTTGGTCTTGATGTTTTTTCACATATTCCTTACACTTCTTACATTGGCATAATATGTCATATTGACCACCCAAATTTGGTTACCCCAATTTATCCTCATTCAACCATGTAAAGTTGCTCCATGAAAAGTTTCCAAGCTTGTCATAATGTTGGTCAAGGTTCTAATGTAATATCCCTCTTCTATGCCCTTATGTGTTATATAAATGTTATATGTAACTTTTGTATGATGACCTTACACTTATCACAAGATGTCAACATGGCCAAACTATGCCACCTCAATGTGGGATGTCTATCTCCTCATGTGAGGAAAAATAATAGTAAAAATGAATTCCATGTCACCTCCAAATGGGATGCCAACTCTCCCATATAAAGAAAAATAGTGAATGCATATAAAATTATTAAAATTGAATATTGGGAATGCAATGTTGAGATAGATTTTCACAATAAAGTTGGTTGAAGCTATTATTTTAGTGTGCATTATATTGTCTTATAATAAATATTGATATTTGATTATATAATTATGAAATAATTGATAGATTAATTTACCTTCAAATGTCAATATATGGTCTTCCTTTAATTTTCTCTAAAATGATGTAAACTATTTTTTATTACGGTACACATGGTACAAAAGTGTACACATCTAGTACTTATAGACACCTTAAAATTGACCTCCTATTGTATAATTAATTACATGTATAATAAATTATCTCTCATAATGCTCCACTTCCTTATTCCTTGAAATTAATTAAATAATTTATTTTGATTAATTATTTTTAATCCCTATAATTAATTAAATTATATTAATTTTATTACACTTCCCTCTTCTTCTAAAATTTGGTTAATTCAAGTACATCAACTATAGCCCCTACTCATTGATTCTTCTAAAATTGATTAATTTATTAATCCCTCACTAATAATCATTAACATTTTTCTCAATTAAAAATTAAACCAAATCCCCAAACTTTTCATCATGTGACAAGTGTCCCTAACGCTCATGAATGATCACACATGTGTGAACGTGCATGGGTCATTGTCACCCTCTACCTCATCCTTTGACCAACCTTATCATTGGTTGTTCACACATGTGTGAGATCCTCCCATAGATTTCTAGCCACCCTACCCTTTTCTCTTTCTCTCATATGTCACACTCCTTGATTTTTTCCCTCTTACACTTGAAAAAATCTTTGCACAATTTAAACTCATGTTCTAACAATTTATGCTCACACCTAGCTCTCTTCCCCATGCAACATGTCATTTATTGAGCCTCCACCTTGTGACACTTTTCATAGGGATATCTCCATCTTTGCATGCAATCTCAACCCTCCATCTCTCAATACAAACCAATCCTCCATTCTTTCCATCAAATAATTATAAATTGGAGTCTTGTATTTTATTTGTCATCAACCCATTTGAGCTAAATCTATGTGGCTAATTTTCCTTTGAAATATTACCAATTTTACTAAGGTTATGTTGGTTTTAAGAGTAATCCACATTCATTCAAGTACTACAATTAAGTATTCACATTAAAGAGCATGTCAAGTGGAAGTGGATGCTTCTAATTCAAGCTTAATTGAAGGAGAAAGGTGGTAAAAGGTACGATATCTAGTCTTTATTGCCCTATCTTTGTTTACTTGCCTTAACCATTTTATTGTCTTCCTTTTGGAATGCTCAGTGGGACCCTTGTTCCTATTTAATAACAATTTGTCTTGAGTTTTTCATGGTTTTTAGCCCCAAGTCTTGAAGTGACACATTTGACCTATGTTTCAAAACTTTTTCCTTGGAAACTACAATTTAACCCTACACATAAGTACTTGAGCTCTAATTTTAGTGACAAAGGGTAACAAAAATTTCTCTATATATTCAAAAACTTATAAAATCCCCCTTAATCTACATAAATTTTACTCCCTTTCGGATGTCATTCAGTTATATCATCAATAAGTATCCTTATAACAATAGAATATTCTACTATGCATATATACACAACATAAAAAGAAAAGATATCTTACATCAAAAATCAAACACATCTCACTTGGATGGTAGAATGTTCTTGTAGATTAACTTGATTTGGATCAAGCTACTATTCCATTGCTTCTTTGCTACAATTAGGGTTTGAACTTGACAAGTTAATTGCACATATGTGTCTTTAGCTTCTATCAAGTAAGATGATGTCTTGTACTTCTGAACCACACCATTAGCCTCCACCAAAAGTCTTATGAGTGAAGCTAATCTTAGGCTCACTATTTCTCTCAATTGCTTCACTTGACCTTTAAATTTCTCCCTTTGATCTTGCAGTTGTTGTATTTGGGAGTGTAGACTCTCTACTTGTGCCCTTATGGAACCATCACTATCGTGTACAGGATCATAAGTTACAACTACATTAGTGATTTGCACTTCAATAGAATTGATCTGATCCTTTATACTCTTTGTTGTTGTAGGACATTTGAGACAAGAAACATATTAAACTTTTGCTTCCTCCAAGCATTTTTGAATGTCTTTGATAAAATATTGCACCTTAGTTAATGCACTATCACACTTTCAGAGGCATATGTTTGTCTCTTTTTATTGATATTTTATTCTGCCTACTTCTCTAGATGAGATGAATGTCTCCAAAGACTTCATTAGTTGCTTCATCTGTTGTGTAGGGGGAAAATATGAATCCCTTTTTGCTTCTGATAGTTTCTCTTCCAATACTTTCATTGCCTCTTCCAAGACTCTTGCACTCTCCACCTGTTATTGTAGCAGCTCTTGCCTTGTTATGGAGTGGAGTACATCTCCAAGTTTTATCTTATGCAGGGGAGACATACCAAATAAATTAACTTGTCCATCAAAGGTAGGGACATGTAGCGAATGTGGAGACACCACCGGCTGAATTTGAATTTCCTGTGCCAAACACTCGATAGAGTCAACTAGAGATGAATATATTTTCTTTGAGCTTCCTTCTTCAACATCCTTCGAAGAGGCTAATGTGGGTCATTAGTTTCCTCTCTAAGAGGTGTATCGTGAATAGGTACATCACTAGTGATAGAAGGGAGATATTCATCTCAAGGATTATCACTTGGATAATCAACATAAATAGGTTATCCCAGAGCAACAAATGTACCATCATATATTAGAGAATATTTCTTGGTTATAGATATATCTATATCACTAGATTCACCATATAAAGATGATGAGGATCCATATATGTAATATAAAATCTATCATGCATTATAGGCATCATGCCATATGGGTCTAGTTATCTAGTTTTATCAAGAGCATACATGAATGAGATAGATTTCAATACCTATAATAGGTAACTATTTGAAGATGTAGCATCATAAGCATAGTGAAAGAAAATTATTTTTCTAAGAAAAGAGGAGAGGATAGCCAAGATGGAATAATGCATATGATAGTATGGAAAAGGCTAATAAATATCATCTTAGAAAACTTGGAGGTATATCACTTATCAAAATATGTAGAAAATGTGAATCCTTGAGCCAATCTAAAGGTAATTAAGATGGGTAAAATGTAATATATACAAATAGGCTATAAACATTAAAAAAAGGATAAATGAATGAAGCAATATGATACAAAATAAAGTTCAAATGTAAAAATATGATGTTCAAAACTAAAAAAACATAGATCTAAAAACCCTAATGAGACAAGAAATCCTAGAAATAAAATCATATTATGTAGGATGAATCAAATTCACCACTTGATCTAAAGGAAATAATATTTTCTTAACTATGATTTCAAATAAATCAATAAGTTGATTTGAAATAAGCATAGATTGACCATGATATAATGAATGTATCTAGCGAGGCTTAATGTATTGTAAAATTTAATGCTATTAAATATAATGGATAGGTGTACTTAGCTCTATGACTAAAGAATAATTGTTATTTAACTTCTTGAATCTAACTAATATCTACTTTGAGAATGACATTTCTCCATATTTATAACTCCTCAAATATGTTATAAATTAGTAGTTTGTGTGGGATAAAATCCATAGGTGCATTATCTATAACTGTAGATTTACTTTTAGTGTCTACTCTTCACCCAACTTGATGTGTTCCTCTATTCTATTGTTTTCCCTATTAATATTTATTTTTTCTACTCCTTTCTAATATCTTAGACTAGAAACATTTTAAAATGCCTTTATAATATAATTGTTGTTACAATATGACATGTTCTACTAGTTCAACTCACAAAAATATAGGTAAATGATTGTGTACAACATTCTTTAATCATGCATATGCTCCTAAGATAACATTGAATTTCTAGATTATTTTTATTTCACCAATTAAAGATTTTTCCTCCCTTAATGCAAATGATATGTGGATGTTTCTTAGAAGATAAGGAGATATGAGATAAAAATAGTTGAATTCCTTAAAATATTAGCATATAGTTCTAAACAGTAGCAACATAGACTTGATAGTTTCGAGAGGGATAAATAATGGGTAATAATTGATCAAAGTCTAAATTTAAATTTTGAAAATTCAAGGATCAATTCCATAACCATGGGAATAATCCTAGAAGGAAAAATCATCAAAGATAGATGGATAACATTTTTGTTGCAGTAGGTGTACAAAGAAGTGTAGCAAATATAACATGTAATGAATGCTTTGGAATACATATACATAGGAATAAAGTAGAGGATAAATGACTGATCCCAACTTTGGATAATATTGTGTCATTTATCAATATCTACATGTATTAAGACATTCACTAGAAATAAACATGAAATTATATAAAAAATTGTATTAGTATAAAAATTTTACCATCAAAGCATCATTTTGATAAAAACTATTTTTTTTAATATAATAAAATTTAAAACTATATATTTAATCATTGTGATTTAATGAAAGTGATAAACAATCTACTTTTAAAATTTTACTACATTCTATCGAAAAATATTATTCACTTAAAATAAAGAAGAAATCATCGATTTCTATATATTTTTTATAAATAAAATAGAAAAAAATTAATATCACTTAAACAACTATTCATCATTCAAAATTTAATATAAACTAAAATAAATGCTAAATATTATTCATAACTCCAAAGATATAAAATTAACCTTTAATTTTTTTAATATTTAATAATAATAAAAATATATATCTCTTTAAGTTTGACCATATTTCTTTTCTATATTTAATCATATACATATATGATTGATATGACATCCACATCTTCTTTCCACTCACAATTTCGAATGAAGAACCTAAATTTCACAATATACTATACCATATAGGTAGCACAATTTGTTCATTATTTAATCTCCTCAAAATATACTATACTATCCAAAATACTACATTAGGGCATTATTTTCTTGGTTGGCCAAGAAGTAAAACAAGAACAATTATTTAAGCTTAGGATGTAGATGTAGACCAGCTTCCATTGTTTCCTAAATCAGTCCTATCTATATTTTTCTCATTATTAATATAAGGTGAGATATCTATTGGTAGTTGAATGGTTTTCGGTGCACCAAGAAATGTACTTCTGATTGTATTTAATCGATCAACTATCTCAATCATATCAGGGCGCTCTTCAGGTGAGTCCCTTGTGCAAAACAACCCAATCTGTATAAATTGAGTAAGGCATTCCATTACCATTGCTGTCTCTGATTCATGAGCATCTACAAGCAGGCCATTATCCACCACATCTGATATTCTATTTGGAAAATGCATTTCTGTCCATTTTTGTAAATTTATTCCTTCAATGAACATATCATCTGTTGGTCTCCTCCTTATCAACAACTCTAAAATTAAAATTCCATAACTGTATACATCTCCCTTTATAGTATGCTTTCCGCCTAATCCATACTCTATAATAACAAATAAACAAGGATCAAAGACTCCAAAAGTTAATTGAAACACTCAATGGTTTATAAGATAAACAAAGAAAACAAGCAAAATGCATAATGTAAAAATGAGAAACCTATACCTGGTGCAATGTAGCCAACAGATCCTTTAAGTGCATCTGTAGAAGTCAAAGAATCCACGGAATTGCCGAAAACAAGACTGGAAAGGCCAAAATCTGCTATGTATGAGGTCATGTCATCTCCTAATAGGACATTGCTGGGCTTCAGGTCACAGTGAATCACTTGAACAAAGCAATAGTGGTGAAGATATGCCATTCCTTCTGCTATCTCCATTGCTATCCTTATTCGATCACTCAAATTTAATCTGCATCTACCCCCTTCATGCGGATACAACCATCTCTCTAAACTTCCATTTGACATGAATGGAAGAATTAAGGCTTTAAAATCAAGGTTGGAGCATGCTGAAATGATTTTAATTATATTGCGGTGCCGAACTATCTTTAATGCACTGCATTCTCTGCTGAAAGTTTGGTGAGCATGTTCATCTTGCAACTTGAGAACTTTAACAGCAATATTTGTACCATTGTTTAGAATCCCTTTATAAACCGACCCAAAACTGCCGATTCCTAAGAGGTTTCCATCACTGAACCCACCAGTTGCCTCTACAAGTTCTTCATATGAAAATTTTGGAGGCCATACTTTGAGAGCAGGGGTACTGGAACGTCTGCGTCTATAGGAAAATGCTACAAATAGAAGAGACATTATCAAAATTGCAATGCCGACTACAACAGGAATTATTACCTTTTTCGAGACTGATGGATGTTTGTGTTTGGAATGAGAGCATGGCGGCAAGTTTATCCATCCACCACAAAGGCCAAGATTTCCCATAATCTCTGAGGCATCAAGTCTTGCAAAAGCTCCTTCCTTTGGGACCTCTCCAGTTAACCTGTTTGAAGAGAGGTTGAGATGCTTGAGCATTTTCATCTTTTTGAAAGCCACCGGTATTGTGCCCGACAAATTATTGCAAGAAAGATCCAGATATTCCAGATTTTGCATGTTTGCCAGTGAAACAGGGATTAGCCCCTCAAATGCATTCCAAGAAAGATTTAGATACTCCAAAGCCTTACAGCTCGCCAGTGCACTGGGAATGCCACCCGAGAAATTGTTATGAGAAAGATCTATAGCTAAAATCATAACCATTTTGCTCATTTCCAAAATAGAGCCTTGCAGCAAATTTCCGGAAACGTTGAAATAGAACTGGAGATTCTGAAGACCTGCAACTTCAGGGGGTAGATTTCCCGTTAGTTTGTTGTGCGCCAAGTCAACCAGTTCCAAAGTTTTGCATCTTCCTAAACTGGCAGGCAGTTTACCTGACAGTTGATTGTGATCAAGATAAAGCCTTCTTAATTGTGGAAGCTTGCAAAGACTATCAGGAATTTGCCCTGAAAGCATGTTCCGGCTGATTGACAACCATCCAAGCCTTTTTGATAGGCCAAAACTTTCTGGAATTCTTCCCTGTAAATTGTTTAGATCCAGAGATAATCTTTCCAGATTTGGAAGTTTACCTAGTGCAGATGGAATTGTCCCATTGAATCGGTTTTCTCCTAGGCTCACTGTCGCCAAGTTTGTAAGATTACCAATCTCATCTGGTATATTTCCCCCAAATTCATTTGAGCCCAAGTCTAAAAAAGAAAGTGAATTTGAGAGGCGACCAACTGAAGTGGGCAAGACGCCAGTGAGATAATTAACTCCCAACTCAAGATCTTCCAAGCTGGAGCAATTAGTTAACACTGTGAGAATAGACAAACCACTCCTTCCACTCACAAAATGATTTTCCCACAAAATTAACCGTCTCAGCTGCTGCATTTTACCAAATTCCAGGGGCACTGTGCCGCTCAGTTGGTTCGTAGCCAAATACAGCACTTGCAGCTTAGTCCAATTACCCACTGAGCTGGGTATTTCTCCAGTGAGTTGGTTTCCCCACAAATACACATTTTGCAACTCTGACAGCCTTCCAAACTCCCATGGAATTGGGCCGTTTAAGAGGTTGTTAAATAGACTAAGCCAGTTTAGCTGACTAAGCATACCCAACTCAGCAGGAATGTCACCTTGGAATCTATTTTCGGACAAATCTATGGCAGTTAAAGAGGACAGGTTTCCGAAGAAAGGTGGGATAATACCTGTCAATTTGTTTGTTCTTAACGACATGGTTTCTAAATTTGAAAGAAGACTAAATTCAGAGGGAATGCTTCCATTTAAATTGTTAAACGACAGTATGAGAGATTGTAATGAACGACAGCCTCCTAGAGAGGATGGAATGGGACCTTCCAAATTGTTATAAGACAATCGAAGCCTTCTCAAGCGAAATAATCTCCCGATCTGATATGGAATATGGCCGTGGAAGCTATTATGTCTTAGAGCAAGTACTCTAAGGAAGGAAAGGTTTCCCAGAAAGGGAGAGATAGGGCCAAGTAATCCCATTCCAGTGAGATTCAGGGAAACCACACGCTGTCGACGGGAAGAGCAGGTAATAGCAGTCCAATTGCAGAAGGTGTGATTGGGAGACCAGTCGAGCAAGGAATTAAATGGGTCGAGGGTGATAGCAGCCTTGATAGCCATGAGAGCTTGTTCATCAGAATGATAAGAAGACTCCGCCATATGAGGAGGCAGCACAGAGAGGAGGAGTAGCAGAGGAAGCATCATAATCTTCATTCTTAGCCCAACACCCAAAATAAAAAAATGCGAAATAGTTGGTATGATGGTGCGTTCACTTTCTCATAAAAATGAAATACGTGCGTTTGAAGGGCTTCCAATCTTCTAACGTTGCTTTATTTCGATGGGCAGTGCGTGAATGCTTGAGAGGCGGTGGAGATTTAGCCTTCGGTCACATGGACTGACTCCTCTGACCACCGGCGTAACGCAGCCTTCGGCTGGGTCCCACTTCCTAGACGCTGGCCGATCACTTGACCCGGCTTTCAGAATTTCCATTGCCAGCTTACCGTTCACTTCACTTTACTAGCGGATAACGTCTGGTCAATGTTTTGAATAGCTTTTTTTCTTAAATATAGTGAGAAGAACTTTAATGTATTTTAAGCAGTTTCTTTGCTATTTGTGGCACTATTTATTGTTTTATTTAATGAAAAAATTAAATGCTGTACTGTTTAGTTTTATTTATAAATAATATTTAATATTTTACATATTAATTTAATAATGCAACTAGTTTTACATTTTTTTAAAAATGTCATAGTTGATATGTTATGAGTTGTGTACTATAAATATATTTGTTTTAGTTATGTAATAGTGTTGGATGTTTGTTACCATTGACTAAAATGTAAGTTTCATTTGAAAGCATTTTAATTGATCATGATATTTGAAGAAAGTTTTGTTTAAAAAAAATATTATTTATTTTTAATAATAGTGATGTCAAAAAATCATAATTTGTCACTTCTTGATTGATGTCTCTTACAATTCTAGATCTCAAGAATTTTTTAGCATAATCTCATGAAATACTAAAGTCAAAATCTAACCCCCAACACTTGCATGCAATATATTATAAACATTTCAAAAATATGATTTACTACTGATAGTTTCTAATACTATGCTAAAGATATGGGAAAATTTATCATACCTATTAGTGAAAAATATTTGATGAATCCACCTCCTTCAAAGATGATTTCATGCATTAGCCAAATACCCTTCTCAATATTGTAGTCTAAACCTAACTAATATTCATGCTCTCTACCCAAAGTAATATCTTTTTACACCTTACAAGTGTCAATCTTGCATTCATGAATTCTATGATGCTAATGTTGACTTATAACTTTTCAAGCATACATTAAAAATTTAAGTGGCCATTCCAAGTGGACACATAATTATATAAATTATAAATATGAAAATTAAAAAAAATGCAAGGTAGACGATATTTAATCCCAACACATAAAACATATAGAGAAAGTATCATTACTTTTAATTATTTCATTATATTTACCTTGTTCATGTTGTTTATCACCTACAATTAGAAGGTTAGTGTGGGTCATATGTTTCCTCTCTAAGAGGTGTATCATGAATAGGTACGCAACTAGTGCTAGAAGAGAGATATTCATATTAAGGATTATCACTCATATAATCATCATAAATAGGTGATCCCAAAGCAACAAATGTACAATTAGGTAATAGAGAACATGCCTTGGTTATAAATATATCTATATCACTAGATTCATCATGTAATGATGATGAGGATACATTGATGTAATATAAAATCTACCATGCATTCTATGCACTATGTCACATGGGTCTAGTTATATAGTTTTATCAAAAAAATACATGAATGACATAGCATTTAATATTTATAAAAGGATTGCCGAAGATGTATCATCATAAGCATAGTGAAATAAAATTAAATTTGGTAAGAAAAGAGGAGAGGATATTTGTGATGGAACAATGTATATGATAATATGGAAAAGGGTATGTGTGGGATCATGATGAGCCAAAAAGTGGCAATATATAAGTGATATGATGGCCCATGTGGCTGACGACTTTTTTTTTATCCAAAAATTGATGAAATGAAAAAAGTTTTTAAAGGAGATTTTTAGCTTTCCACCAATATAAATTATGCCTTACTTTGAATTTAATAAATAATTATTATTCATTTTCTATTGAATTGCGACTAAAGTCCTAATTGATAGGTTGATTGAAAAACATCTATAGCTTTCAAATGGTATCACATTTATTGAATCTGAAACATGTGTCACATTCTATGCTTCTCATACTATAGGATTAAAAAAAAAAGAATTTCATGAAGTTTTGACCAAGTTAAGGTGGTTAGACATATGAGTTTTTATATTTTTTAAAAATTGTAATAAAAAAATCATAATTACATATTTATTTGGAAAAAAATTACAAAAAAATATGCATCACATCGGGAAATGAGTCATCTACTTATATCTAAAATATTATAAAAAAATATTATCATTTTATTGTGGTTAGAGTGGTTAGATAAACACCTACTTCTTATTCTTTCCTTGAAATTTAAGTACTACTGCATTGAAATGTCAAATTCTCACCAAATAGATTTAAAAAAAAATAAACCTAGTAGTTTAGAAACTACATTCAACTTGCTACAGATTCTATTCTTACATATTTTTGAAATAATATAGATAACTTATTCAAATTCTTACGTCAAGTTGCCTAACTTTAATTTTCTAAATTTTCATTGCCACTTAAGGGCCTTTTTTTTCATGATGATCTTGCACATACCCAAAAAGATAATGATTATCATCTTAGAGAACATGGAGATATATCATATATCAAAACAAGTAGAAAATACAAACCTTTGAGTCAATCTAAAGGTAATTAGGATGGAACAAGGTAAGATAGACAAATATACTCTAAACCTTAAAATAAAGATAAGTGAATGAAGCAAAAGAATGTGAAGTGAAGATCAAATCTCAAAATAGGATGTGAAACTAAAAAAATATAGATCTAGAAACTCTAGTATGATAAGAAATCCTAGAAATAAAATTAGACCATGTAGGATCAATCAAGTTCACCACAATCTAAGGGAAATAATACTTTCTTAACTATGATTTCAAATAAATGAATAAGATGTATCAAAATAAGCATAGATTGACCAAGATCTAATGAGTGTATGCTATTAAATATAATGGATAAGTATACTTGGCTCTATAACTAAAGAATAATTGTTATTATTTAATATTCTTGAATCTAAATAATGTCTACTTTGAGAATAACAATTCCTCATCTCTATAACTCCTAAAATTAATGATAAATTGGTGCTTTATTTGGGATAAAATATATAGGTTCCTTATCTATAGCCGTAGATTTACTTTTTGTGTCTACTCTTGACTTAACTTGATTTTTTCCTCTACTCTATTTCTTTCCTTATTAATCTTTTTTTGTTCTACTATTTTCTAACATCTAAGACTAACAACATTTAAAAATACCTTAAGAATATTATCATTAATGTCACAATGACACATGTTCTAATATTTCAACTCACAAAAAAATAGGTAAATAATTGTTCAAAACACTCTTTAATCATGCATATTCTCCTAAGATAACCGTGTATATTTAGATTTTTTTTATTTCCAGAATTGAAGATTTTTCATCCCTTGATAAAAATGGTGTGTGAATGATTCTTAGAAAATAAGAAGACATGAAATTAATATAATTAAATGTCTTAAAATACTAGCATATAGTACTAATTTTCTAAATAGTAAAAATTGGGTAATAATTAACCAAAATTTGAATTTAAATTTTGAAAGATAAAAAATCAGTCCACAACCATGGAAACAAATATGGATGGAAAAATGGTCAAAGCTAGATTAAAAAGACTTTCTTTGGAGTAAGTGTACAAATAAGTGTAGAAAACATATGATTGACATGAATGCATTGGAGTATATATACATAAGAATAAAGTAGGGGATAAATGAGTGATCCCAACTTTACATAAGATTGCGTAATTTCTCAATATCTACATGTATAAATACATTCACTAGAAATAAACTCAAAATTATATAAAATTTATACGAGTACACATATTTTACAATCCAAATATCATTTTGATAAAAACTAAAAAAATATATTTTAATAAAAAATAAAAACTATATATTTAATAATTGTGATTTATAAAATCAGATGAAACAATTTAGTTTAAATTTTACCTATATCAAAAAAAAGTTATTCACTTAAAATTTAGAAGAAATAATTGATTTTTATGTATTTTTTATAAATAATATTGAATGAATAACAATATAACTTTAACAACTATTCATAATTGAAAAATTAATATAAAAGTAAAATAAATTTGAAATATTATTCATAAATCCAAAGATATAAAATTAACCATACAATTGTTTAGTATTTAATAATAAAATATATATCCCTTTTGTTGTATTTCCTTTCTAATGAATATTTAATTGTATAAATATATAATTGATATGACCCAAAATACATGTCATCCACATCTTCTTTCCACTCACAATTTCAAATGATGATCCTAAATGTCACAATATACTATGTGTAGACATGCAAAACTAACATCGTGCATTGAATTCTGCTATTAATCAATTGTAACAATTTATTGATTAATTTTCTAAGGTTCATTAAATAAATCAAATTATTTAATCAAATCCTCAAAGTTCTTCTCATTTGATTTATCAAATATCAAATCCCTAAAATCCCCCAAGTTAATTAATCTAAATTAATTAACTTCTAATCATAATTACCATTCTCTAGCTTTTGACTCAACTAGAGTCAAATCCAAACTCCTAACTAACCCACCCACTTGCACCAATAAATCATTTATTTGATTTATTATTTCTTCTAATTACATTCAAAATGGCATCAAAATGGAATATTCTTCCAATTTGAATCTTCCCCCCAAAAGGACTTGTCCCTTCCAACAAGGTATTAAATGCTATTTGCACAAGTCAAACATGGCATCTATTTCACCTTTCATCCCCCCTAAACATGTCTTTTCTCCAAAATTCAAATTTGAAATTGACACATTGGCCAAGACTTGCACATTCCTCACCCTCTCACAACTTGACAAGTGGCACCTTGTCATTGGTTTGTGAATTATCCCACATTCATCAAAATCACTCAATCTCCTACCCTTGAATCTATAAGTGCAAGGCAAAACAACTCAAATTTGACAACACATTTTCATGCAAGGTCATTCTCTTCACTTGAGAATCAATCTTGCTCTTCATCATCTATCATTTGGCAGCTTTTGCTTATCAAGGGGGTTGGAAAGGCCTTTTCTTTCCACATTTCAAAAGGCACCACTCCCACTATGGGATAGTTATGGATATTGTTTGAATATGCTTTAAGTTTTCTTATTTAGTCTTTTAGAGTTTTGTTTAGCATGTACATGATTCATTATCTCATAGGGATGTTGTGATTTGCTAACAATGCTAACCTTATGTCAATGTTATAAGCAACATTTTGCAGATTTGATGTCCACAAAATGGCGCTAGAAGGAGGGCATTTGTATTTATAGCTTCCATTTTCCACTAACTTTGCTTTGGTATCTTTATATCATTTTTAAGCTGCAGTTTTGTTGGTTCTCAATGGGAAATCATTTACTGAATCCCACAGGTATAAAGTTTCTTCAAAATAGTAGTGTGAGCATGGCTTTAAATCTGTTAATGGTGTTAATCTGAAAGTTTCTAAAGCTTTTATGAATCCATTTTTCACCTGCCAACTATAGTAACTTGAAAGTCTGAGAGTCTCTAAAAGTATTTTCAATAGTGTACGCTTGTCAAAGGTTTACAGATTTGTCATCCACCCTCATTTATTCATATATGGTTTGTTCTGTATTCTGCAACCTACAAAGGGATTGAGTAAGCATTTTACTGTGGCCATATGAGTCTGTTTTATAAATCCTTCAATCTTGTTTATATTCTGAAACTGTTTGTTAATCTACTATCTTTAGTATTTCAGTCGTGGCCATGTCCTGAGGTTCACTGTTATTGCTGTCATGTCAAGTCTGGGAGTAAAATGTAATGTTGTAATGTTGAATATCGATCATACTGATATCTATTACAATCTGAAAATAAGATTCAAGGATATTTGATTTGCTTAATTTCCCATGCAGTCGCTATGATAGGTAGTTTAAAGTGATGTTTTCTTAAAATTTCACATTGACTCATGCGCCTTATCTATGCTTTTGTATCTTGCATACATATTTGTGGAATATAGCTTTACATCTTCCAATCACATTTATCTTAGAAAATCTATAAAGTTTGGTCACCAAATCTACTTTGTGTGAATTCTACAATTATTGCTATTTGTTGCTATGTTAGAGGGTGCTAACCTAATCACTATAACCATTGTTGGCTTGCTTTGAATGACATGGAAGGCCTTGGCCAATAACAGTTGAAAGGGTAAGCATCTTAGACTATGCGTACCTTCTCAAATCATTTATCTGAGCAGACCATGCTAAGCTCTATTCTCCGTAGTATTTCTTACAGTTCTGAAGGTCAGTAGTTTCCTTTAGATTTGAAGACCAGTTGCTACCTATGTTCCTCCTTGCTGAGATACAGTTTATTCTTCTCTGAATGTGTTTGTGGTTCCTCCATCCGCTTTTTCTTTTGGAACAAATTCGTCTCATATTCCATTAGAAAACATATTGGTTACATGGAAGATCTTGTCCAATTAAAAATAAAAGGGGCAGACAATAACTCATGCGCTGCCTATGTTCGACCTTTGCTGAGATACAACTTATTTCTCTTTGCCTATGTTCGCCTTTTCTGAAATACAACTTATTTCTCTCTGCCTATGTTCGCCTTTGCTGAGACATAGCTTATTTCTCTCTACCTATGTTCGCCTTTATTGAGATATAGTTTATTTCTCTCTGAATAAGTTTGTGGTTCTGCTACCAGCTTTTCCTTTTGAAACAAATTTGTCTTATAAGAGATCGAATCATAATCTCAGCATGCCTTGCTATAGCTCCGAGAGCAAGTAACCTCAACAGAAACTCTACAACAGAGAATCCCCCACCAGAAGCCTCAGGATGACTCTGTGACCTCTCATCATGCGAATAACCATTTATAGTCTCTAAAGACCCAGGCTTGATGTGCGACACCATGGTTACAGTCTTGCAGATCTTCCACTTGGAGTGGCTGTGAGTAAAAAAAAAATACACCGTTTGTAGTCTCTAAAGACCTGGGCTTGATGTGCGACACCATGGTTGCAGTCTCTGAAGATCTTGCAGTCTTGCAGATCTTCCACTTGCAGTCTTCCATTAAATAGATGGAGGTCCTTGACTCTTTAGCGCTGTAACCATTAATATTGCTATTACTATCTTTTTTACTTTCTTTGACTTTGGTGCGTAGCTGGTGAGGTTTAATATGAATAGATAGATGCAACTAAAGGTCATGAGTACCCTTGGCAAGTGCGCCATTTTCCATGACTTCAACTTGGGATTTTGTAATTAATTTCTCTATCAGATCTTTGATGATTATGTTGCTATCAGATCTTTGATGGTTATTGTGTGCATACGAGTTGATCTTTCAATCGGATGATAGTGAGGAGTAGAAATCTGTACGAAAACATAGGAATAAATATGGTTTCTAACATAGTCAGCGGAGCTGTAAATTCCTTAACCTTTTCAATCTTGACATGCTCTTTCGTTGTCCAAAGTTTGGGAATCACCCAAGGCTTATATCTAACTACTTGGTTGTAAGGATGGCAGTATTTTGAAGATTGTGCTTGGAAGGAGTATGAGGAAAGTTGATGGTTTTATAACTTCATTGTATTTACTCAATACATTTCTAGACAATTGTTCATACCTACCTCTAGATTTAAGATTGCCATTCTTAATAATTGATTAAGCTACGCATGGTGGTAGGCAATTTTTAGGGAAGATTTTCATATCAAATCTTAGATTTAGAAAATTGAGTTATTGATAGAGGGGGCTTTTCTCTTTTATTTGCAAAATTTCCTCTTTATGAAGAATATTTTTTTTAAAGTCTTTAGAAAGGGAAATGCTTAGCAATGTTAAAGTCATCAACCATGAGTTCTTTTAAATTGAAATTTTTATTGTCTATTTCAATTTGGATTAAAAGACATGATCTTCACATGCTTTATCTTTTTTTTTCTCTTGCAGGGATTTCGTTCGCGCAAAGAATTTGCAACATAATAAATGATCTTTTAGGAGTCTTGAAGAGGATTGAGCACTAAACTTGAAAATCACAAAGCATTTTTTAAACCTTAGAGCATCCAATTTCTACTTTCGTTTTCTGTTTTGAACTAACTTACTTCAAATTTTGGGTTTAAAATTAGCCATTGACTTGATTTCTTCAGTTTGGTTAAAATTGAACTTAGAAACTTACTAGAGTTGTTTTTCAAATTTAACAATTGGACAATCAACTTCACACTTCATTTTGGTGCTTTTTAAAATGAACTCATCATTGCTTTGTGGTCTAAAAAGAACAAGTGTTTTTCATGCTTTGTAATTTTTTTCACAAAGTAATATCATCGAAAAGATGTATGCACTTCTCTCACGCCTCACAGTGATCTTGAGAATCAAAATTCTTTTTATGATATTAAGTTGTCAAAAAGATTGCCTCCACACTTCAATTTGGGCATTTTAAAATTGAACAAACTTGCTTAGTGTGGGAAAAAGGCATTGCAAGTGTTCTCTCTTTGTTCACACAAACAAAGATGATCGAACTATGAATGTACTTTCTCGCTATTGTATACCTTTAGAGAGCCTGCCTTGGTGGGAAAAAGTACTCACCCCAAGGGAACAACTCAAACCGGTAACGAGCTAAACGCCAAGCTATTCCCAACTGGTATAAAAATTCGAATGGTGAGGAAATTTCATCATTACAAGAGCTCCTACGGACAAGCAGGTGATACTCTTTATATGGGTTGATCTTGCCTCTTGTGTGGCCTTCTGAATGGGCATCCTTATTACAATCCAATTTGTAGAAAACCAAAAACCTTATCTATTTTGTTGGTGCAAGAGGTCATGCCCTCTGAAGCCGCCCCACATTATACATGCGGTCTTGTTGTAGAGATGGAAGGTATGCCATGGGAGATTCATGGGTACTAATGCTTGGCTGACCAGAGAAGTGTGTGCTATGGAGGGGAGCCAGTGTGGTCAAGCATTTAGCCATTCGCACAAGATAGGCGTAGCTGGATTCGTCCAAGTGGGAACCCAACAAAATATTATCTCATCATCCTAGGGTTGTAAAAAGTGCTTGGAATCAAAACGCATTGCTTGGATCCCAAAACACTTGAAAAACAAACATTCACAAGACCGTCAAATTTCAAACCACTTTGAGGAGACAAATACCTTTGACGAATTTAAACACTCTTGCTTTTCCTAGGGATTTTATCCTTAGAGGTTTCTAAGTGTTGGGATTCTATCGTCATTTGTTTTCAAAAAGGTTAAACATAGGTAACTTTTGCCTTATTTTCCTCGATTTCCACACAATGGACCTGGTGGGATGAGAAAGGAAGTGGGAAATTAGATATATAGTTTGAAACATAAGCAAGCAAGTGTCTTTGGTAAAAAAGAATTCATTAAGCCAAGATAAAAAGACAAATTGGATTACACATGTGTTTTCTAACATGATTCGTCGCAAGATCAAAATCAGAATCATGAGCTTTTGAAAGATTTGCTTTCCTCGCATAGGAAGTGTAGCATGTTCTTCATTACCTTGGTCTTGTAAACAAGTCATCCCAGGTTCGTCTAGGATCAAGTTAGACACTTCACCCATCTCAATCATCAATCAAACATCACCTCGTCAACAACTCTTGGAAACTTTTGTTATGCTAAACTTCTAGGCAAAATCAATCACTCTTTGTTTGACTTAACACATCTAGTCAAAACATCATCTTATACACGAGTTTTCTCTAGGATAATACAACTTCCTAGGGTTTATGAGTTCATCTTGTTTGACTTAACACATCTAGTCAAACCATCATCTTATACACGAGTTCTCTCTTGGATAATACAACTTCCTAGGGTTTACGAGTTCATCTTGTTTGGCTTAACACACTTAGCCAAATTATAAAATCACCACCTCATTTGACTTAACACACTTAGTCAAAGTACCATCTTGTAGGAGTTCACTCTATGGATAACACAATTTTCTAGAGTTTTACGATTACATTTATCACTCTTGGTTGACTTAACACACCTAGTCAAACCAACAATCCAATCACGATCAATCAAATCAAGTCCTAAAATGTTTAGCATTTCCTTCAAAGGTTCTTTAAGAGTTCCATTCATCCATATCACTCACCCTTTCATCCTTCATTTCATCATTGGTCCTAAACACCTTAGAGGTTCAATTTTGCAACAAGGTCAAAACACAAGAAAAACATGGAATTCAAACTCGACTCACACATCATGAGTAATCCAAGTCAACCAAACTATCCAAGTCTCGCAACACCAATTGATTATCGAAACTCACATTTATACATGGCATCATTATCTCCTCCAAACCTCAAAAGTACAACGAATGTGAGTATGCCCAATCCAAAGTCTAAAACACCTTTCCCAATGGTAGATTTAAATCCAATTCCAAATCTGCAAATCTATCAACCAAACAGTCAGTGCATGAGTTTTCCAAACAACATTATCCCACTGAATCCATACATGCCAAATACAAGTTTTCCAAACATGAACATTTCAAATCCACACTTGGTGAACTTTGGGATAGATGTGATTGCAAATCAAACCAATGTTGTTCAAAATTCAAACAATATATTGGCAACTCAATGTATTGATCCAAGTCAAGGTAACACCATGCGAAATCAAAGTTACCTAAATCCAAGCAATGTGTTTCCCAATCACAACAATGTTCAATTTCAATCTATCATGCCAAATCAAAACATCACACCGAATCTGAGCATTATCCAAAATCAACTTTTTCATTATCCGAAGAAAACACCACAAGGAGGCATTCCAAATATGCTTGCTCAGCATCCAATTCAACCATATCAAAGGTGTCAACATCAAAACCAAGATCAAATTGCTTCAATTTCCAAATTAGTTGATCCATTGTGCCAAGAGACATCTCCACCCCAAAATCAATACACTCTTCCATTGGTTGAACCATGTCATCAAAGCATTGAGTTCTCCCCACAACCACATCAAGAACGATATCTCAAATTTCAAGAAATTGGACAACGACATCGACAACAAACTCAACCACCACCACCACCACCGCCACCACCGCCAAAATACAACATGACAAATTCATTCTCCATCATGTTGCAAGCTGCACAACAAGCTGCCAACCAAAAGGCAGTCCAAGCCCAACAAGTTGCACAAGTTGCACAAGCGGCTCAAGTAGCCCAACAAGCACATGCTCAAGCTCAAGTACAATTCTGGGCACAACTGCAAGCAATCCATCAACAAGTCTGTCAACAAGTCACACAACAACAGGCCCATCAAAAGCACGACCAACAACACGCGTTGTTGGCTCAGCAGAAAACACAAACATTACTCATGCAGCAAAACATGCAACAGATTCCCACCGCAATTGTTGAAAACAATGACCAAGATCCATCCATCAATGACAACATTGAAGATGTTTCCACTTCAACTAATGATCAAATAAACACACGCCAAGAGCCACTTCACAATCATAATCAAAACTCACCAACGATGCCCAACAATGATCAAATTCAAGAAATGTCAACATCACTTGATCCTATGGTTGAAGACATCGGTAATCTTTCTTCCACAATTGTTGAAAACAATTGGTCCATCAAGGAGCATTGTGAAGATATGTCCACCTCATCCAGTGATCAAATCAAAATTCATCAAGGACCACTTTTTAGTGATCTATTCCAAGATGTGTCAACATTATTTGATCCCATTGACATAATCCATGATTCATCGACCAATGATCATATTGAAAATGTCTCTACACCGCCTTATGAGTTAGAGGACATATCTCAAGAACGTATTCCAAAGCATGAGCAAAATCTTCCATCAAGGTCTAGCAATGGTTCCTCCCAAGGCATATTGACATCCTTTGACCTCATGGTTATAGATATTGAAGGAATCCCTAGCTCAACATTTGATCCAAATCCATTCAAAGAACAAGTGGATATTAAGTCACTTCCCACGCCTAAGGATGATACCCAAGAACCCCTTGTAGACAATCCATCCTTTGAAATCGACCCATGTTAAGAACTTGATCCAAAGCATGTCAAAAGTAATTCAGAAGTCACTCAAGATCAAGAATTTGTATCTCCAAGATACTACAATGATCTAATGTGCACTCTTTTATCTGTACAAGATTCCGCAAATGATGATCACATCCATATAGCACATACCCCTCCATCTACCCATAAGATGCTTTCTTTGAATGGAAACACAAATGATCTTCATTCAAAACAAGAGTCTCCTACTCTTAACATTTGTGCACAAGACCAAGATGTGGAAAAATTTGAAGACATAGCAAAAACAAATCATGATGAAGGCTCCTACAAAAGTCGTGAATCAGAAACATCCTGTGAAAGGAGTCAAGAGGAAGACTTGTATGTGGATAGTAAATCACCAACACTTGTTGAAGAAGCAGTACAATCTGATATCTCATAGGATCAAGCTAAAGATATCAATAAGGCATCCATCCCACATATGGAGGATCTTATCACTTATAAACTTGGATCACCTACCTTTCTTAGAGTAGGTTATCTCATCAATCAAGAAGCTGACACTTTTGAAGGTCCATGACAGAGCAGAGAAGGAGTAGCACCTTGTTTCCAAGGTACATCATATCCTATTGCAAATAAAATGTTTCAACAGATGAATTATCAAGGCAAAGGATTAGGCCTACATGAACAGGGTATCCTGGAACCAGTGCAGATTGTTGGCAATCCTAAGCATCAAGGCCTTGGGTATTTGACAATCAAGGGATATAAACATATCATTGATACCTCTACAAAACTGGGGACAACTTCGTCTCAAGCAAATGTCAACATAGGGAGCATGAAGAATCCTTATGATGAAACCAATGCCAATACTACAACCTGCCACATCATGAATCTCCATCCACTCATCACCCCATCCATGAATTGGGACCAACATAAAAAGAAAGATTTCAATCAAACCATGAAAAATATTATCAAAGCAAAAGAAGTATTGAAGCATGAAGGACAAATCAAATACATGTGGATACCAAAGAATACAAAGAAATACTATCCCTGTAAAACTCTATTAGTCAAAGAAACTATGGGGCAAAATCAAAAAGGGAAAAGTATCCATCAAATATATCCACAAAGGAAAAAGCAAGCCTCTCAAATGACGTACAAATTTTATCAAGCAGTTGGTCCTAATTCCACACACACTTCCGTATCCATCCATAATCGCCCATCTTACCAAGTTTGGAGAGTCAAAGGTTCCAAACTGCTAGCCAATCCATCTTTTATCCCTAAAAACACTCCACACATGATATCCATTTCGCACATTGACCATGTGTTGGCAGTGACACTTCATCATAAGGATTCCAAAGGCATTTTATCACGATGTGCGCATAAAGACAAAGTTAACTCCGGTATCAGCAAAGTAGGACAGATTTCTGAAAAGTTGCATTCAAGTGCACATATCTTGGAAAGACAACTTCTACAAGCAAGATATCGATGGCACATTATGACAAAAGCATCAATGTCAACAATACCAGATGATTCAACATCAGCTTAAAATCTCTCAAAAACATATAAATTTTTTTTAGAAAAATGTCCTGACAAAAATGGCCACCTCGATGAAAACCTGGCAAACAGGCATCTTGGTGACAACAAAAAAAGAAAAAATACAAAAATCCAAAAAAATCAGAAAAAGGATTGAAAACAATAAAGAAAAAATCATCCTCTAGTGAAAACCACTTCATTGGCGCTTTGGGCATGTACCATGATGAAAACCTGGCAAACAAGCGTCATGTATAGAATCAAGCATCTATGTGCGCTAGTTTAGGAGAAAGCATCTTATCACATCCACAATAAAGCCATCATTTGAGCCATATCATCCACTCATCCATCAATCATTTATCCAACCCATTACCATCTATCTGCATTATCTTGATAAAGGTTTGGTGCACACTTTACACTTGCTTGTGGTAAACATCTTGACATGGGTCATTTTCATTGATCTCATCCGAGCCTTAAAGCATTATCCAAATGAGAATCCTTTGTACAAGCACCTTATCTTATCACAAGATGGTTCGTATCTATTCATCCATCTGTCTATCCTAGAATCCACCCATGGTCATTCAAACATTGCTAGACATTGGGGGCAGATACTTGCATCTTGCTTCGAGAATAAATCTTGATATATATCCTCCAACTTATGTAGTGATCTGAACATTGGAAAACGTGAAATCAAATTGATCAAATCATTTGTGAGCCAAAATCCAAATCATTAGCCCATGGCATATTTGACGAGATGATGTTCCTCATCAAGCTTTATCTTTTGTCGAACATCAATCCAACAATTCATATCAGTTGCATTAATGTGCACGTTAGCATCACATGAAATCATCAAAGCAATTTTGTTCCAAATCAAGCTTCATCAATCGTGATCAATTGAATCCAACTATCACCTTGTTTGACTTAACACACACAGTCAAACTATCATCTTGTGGATGAGTTTACTCTAGGATAACACAACTTTCTTGGGTTTACAAGTTCATCATCACCTTGTTTGAATTAACACATGTAGTCAAACTATCATCTTGTGGATGATTTTACTCTAAGATAACACAACTTCCTTGGGTTTACAAGTTCATCATCACCTTGTTTGACTTAACACACTTAGTCAAACTATCATCTTGTGCACACGTTTACTCTAGGATAACACAACTTCCTTGGGTTTACAAGTTCATTATCATTTTATTTGATTTAACGCACTTAGTCAAATTATCAAAATCAACACCCCTTTGTTTGGCTTAACACACTTAGCTGAATTATCAAATCCAAAACTACCTCATTTGACTTGACACACTTAGTCAAACTACCCTTTTGTACAACTTTACTCTAGGATAACACAACTTCCTAGAGTTTACAAGTGCATTATCACTTTTGTTTGACTTAACGCACTTAGTCAAACTATCAATCCATCAATCTGATCAATCAAACCTAGCTTGGTTTTCAACAAAATCCCAAAACAAAGCACTAATATCATCATGTATCCACATCCTAAACATCAAAATCATGTGAAAAATAAAAAACATTCAAAAATCCATCAAAAAATTCAAAAACACTTAGAAAATCTTTCAAAAATCCAAAAAAATCAAAATCAAAAAATCAAAAACATGTCAAAAGTCAAGAAAAAATAAAAAATAGAGTAATCTTGCCGAACTATGTCATCTCTGAGCTTGAACGCAGGCAAGGTTGATCTTTGATCATCCCCCAAGACAATTAGGTCAATCCTTGTGCATCCGTCGCATTGGCATCCGTTTGCCTATCTAGTTAGGCGTCCGTCACAATGGCATTCATTTGCTTATCTTTTTTACAATTGGGTCAATCCTTGTGCATCCATCGCATTGGCATCCATTTGCCCATCTAGTTAGGCGTCGGTCACAATGGCATTCGTTTGCTTATCTTTTTCACAATTACGTCAGTCCTTGTGCGTTCGTCGTATTGGCATCCGTTTGTCCATCTAGTTAGGCATCCGTTGCAATGGCATTCGTTTGCTTATCTTTTTTACAATTGGGTCAGTCCTTGTGCGCCCATCACATTGGCATCCGTTTTCCCATCTAGTTAGGTGTCCATCGCAATGGCATTCGTTTGCTTATCTTTTTTACAATTGGGTCAGTCCTTATGCGTTCATCACATTGGCATTTGTTTTCCCATCTAGTTAGGCGTCCGTCGCAATGGCATTCATTTGCTTATCTTTTTTACAATTAGGTCAGTCCTTATGCATCCATCGCATTGGCATCTATTTGCCCATCTAGTTAGGCGTCCATCACAATGGCATTCGTTTGCTTATCTTTTTTACAATTGGGTCAGTCCTTACACGTCTGTTGCATTGGCATCCATTTGCCCATCTAGTTAGGCGTTCGTCGCAATGGCATTCATTTGCTTATCTTTTTTACAATTGGGTCAGTCCTTATGCATCCGTCACATTGGCATCCGTTTGCCCATCTATTTAGGCATTCGTCGCAATGGCATTCGTTTGCTTATCCTTTTCACAATTAGGTCAGTCCTTATGCATCCGTCACATTGGCATCCGTTTGCCCATCTATTTAGGTGTCTGTCGCAATGGCATTCATTTGCTTATCTTTTGCACATTAGGTTAGTGCTTTGGGCGTCCATCGCATGAGCAATCCGTTTGCCCACTTATATCCCATTTAGGTCAATCCTTTAGGCATCTATCACAATAAAATGGCAATCCATTTGTCCATCTTTTTATTGAGTCAAGTTTTCATCCAAACTACATCATCTTTGAGCTTAAACGTAGGCAAGGCCATCCTTGATTGGTCCCCAAGACACAAAATCCAAAAACATTGAAAAAATCCAAAAATAAAAACAGCCTCAAAACATTTCAAAATATCAAAAACAACCTCAAAATATCTGAAAAACCCAAAATGGTGCATCTGTCCCATCTCAGTTTCAACCGCAATAATCATCATTTCTAATAAATCAATTGTCGCCTTCATCCTTTGGTGAAGCAATCAGAAGCAAGTTTAGCAGGTTCCAAAGTGAACACCTAATCATCAAAGTCTCAAGTCTAGATCAGTGAGTCAGCAAGTTGGTCAACTCAGAGTATCAATAGGTTATCACCCAATCAGTCCTACCAAAACCCTGATCACTACATGTCCTAGGATGAAGGTTTCCCACGATGGACATAAGCATCAGGTACCTCGCATTAGTTTAGCCTGGCTAGCGGTACGAAGAACATTAGCTTGTTTGTTTAATTTATCTTGGTCTTTTTGACTTATCTTATTTTACGCTCATTCCAAGGACCTCTCGATGATGCCTAAACAAAATAGGTTTAGAGAGAAAGGAAAGGGGCAATGATCATTATCTTTTTTATCTGCTGTGCTTGTTGGATGTTCTTGTAAAATAACTTGGTGAATACTTGCTTTGTTGGGTCCATCCTAGCAAGGTTTTCGTATGTCAAGTGTGAACAAGAGCACTCCTATCTGATTGTCGAGTCAAAGTCCATCACACTAGGTGCAACATCATCTTGGTTTTTAATACCTTGATGCATTATACCTATGTGTGTTATCAAACATAATGAAAGTTATGCTCTTTATATCTCCCATCCCTGGATAAGCAATACATCATCATCATTCATCATCATTTCTAATAAAGTTGGATTGTTGAAATTCTGCATCTTCTTGGATTCAAGGGTTGATCCCTCTCATTTTTCTATTTTATTTCACACTAACAATGCATCCATCCTGCTTCTGCACTCTCATCACGCATAATCACATCATATTATTATAGGACAACATCATCCATCTCATCCATCTCACATGCATTGCATAATCATTTAAGTTGTTTGAAATAATATAGATTTGTTATTCTAAGCATCTTAACATCCAATTTACATCATCATTATCATATATTCTAACCATCCATACATTCATTTTGAACCTCTTTGTCGTGAGATGAACCTCAATCTTTTCGCTCAATCTCTTGAGGGGGCAATATACTAACGCACTTCTTTTTGCTGGGGCATCTGAAAAATCAGAATTTTTTTAATTTCGATAACATCAACATTATTCTTTGAATCAATGCAACAAGTACATTGCTTCAAAGAGGGGCAAAATGTAGACATGCAAAACTAACATCATGCATCGAATTCTGCTATTAATCAATTATAACAATTTATTGATTAATTTTCTAAGGTTCATTAAATAAATCAAATCCTTAAAGTTCTTCTCATTTGATTTATCAAATATCAAATCCCTAAAATCCCCCAAGTTAATTAATCTAAATTAATTAACTTCTAATCATAATTACCATTCTCTAGCTTTTGACTCAACTAGAGTCAAATCCAAACTCCTAACTAACCCACCCACTTGCACCAATAAATCATTTATTTGATTTATTATTTCTTCTAATTACATTCAAAATGGCATCAAAATGGAATATTCTTCCAATTGAATCTTCCCCCCAAAAGGACTTGTCCCTTCCAACAAGGTATTAAATTTTATTTGCACAAGTCAAACATGGCATCTATTTCACCTTTCATCCCCCCTAAACATGTCTTTTCTCCAAAATTCAAATTTGAAATTGACACATTGGCCAAGACTTGCACATTCCTCACCCTCTCACAACTTGACAAGTGGCACCTTGTCATTGGTTTGTGAATTATCCCACATTCATCAAAATCACTCAATCTCCTACCCTTGAATCTATAAATGCAAGGCAAAACAACTCAAATTTGACAACACATTTTCATGCAAGGTAATTCTCTTCACTTGAGAATCAATCTTGCTCTTCATCATCTATCATTTGGCATCTTTTGCTTATCAAGGGGGTTGGAAAGTGCTTTTCTTTCCACATTTCAAAAGGCACCACTCCCACTATGGGATAGTTATGGATATTGTTTGAATATGCTTTAAGTTTTCTTATTTAGTCTGTTAGAGTTTTGTTTAGCATGTACATGATTCATTATCTCATAGGGATGTTGTGATTTGCTAACAATGCTAACCTTATGTCAATGTTATAAGCAACATTTTGCAGATTTTGATGTCCACAAAATGGCGCTAGAAGGAGGGCATTTGTATTTATAGCTTCCATTTTCCACTAACTTTGCTTTGGTATCTTTATATCATTTTTAAGCTGCAGTTTTGTTGGTTCTCAATGGGAAATCATTTACTGAATCGCACAGGCATAAAGTTTCTTCAAAATAGTAGTGTGAGCATGGCTTTAAATCTGTTAATGGTGTTAATCTGAAAGTTTCTAAAGCTTTTATGAATCCATTTTTCACCTGCCAACTATAGTAACTTGAAAGTCTGAGAGTCTCTAAAAGTATTTTCAATAGTGTACGCTTGTCAAAGGTTTATAGATTTGTCATCCACCCTCATTTATTCATATATGGTTTGTTCTATATTCTGCAACCTACAAAGGGATTGAGTAAGCATTTTACTATGGCCATATGAGTCTGTTGTATAAATCCTTCAATCTTGTTTATATTCTGAAACTGTTTGTTAATCTGCTATCATCTATCATTTGGCAGCTTTTGCTTATCAAGGGGGTGGGAAAGGGCTTTTCTTTCCACATTTCAAAAGGCACCACTCCCACTATGGGATAGATATGGATACTATTTGAATATGCTTTAAGTTTTCTTATTTAGTCTTTTAGAGTTTTGTTTAGCATGTTAGACATGATTCATTATCTCATAGGGATGTTGTGATTTGCTAACAATGCTAACCTTATGTCAGTGTTATAAGCAGCATTTTGTAAATTTGTATGTCCACACTATGTATCATGTATAGGTAGCACAATCTGAACATTATTTCATCTCCTCATGATATACTATAGTATCTGAAATAATACATTAAGACATTATTGTTTTCTTGGTTGGACAAGAAGTAAAACAAGAAAAAATATTTAAGCTTAGGACATGCAGATGTAGACCAACTTCCATTATTTCTTACATCAGTTGTATCTATATATTTCTCATTATTAAGAAAAGGTGAGATATCTATTTGTAATTGAATGGTTTTTAGTGCACCAAGAAATATACCTTTGATTGTATTTAATCAATCAACTATGTCAATCATATCAGGGCTCTCTTTAGGTGATTCACTTGTGCAAAATAAACCAATCTATATAAATTGAGTAAGGCATTCCATTACCATTGATGTATCTAATTCATGAGCATCTACAAGTAGGAAATTATCCACCACATCTAAGATTCTATTTGGAAAATGCATTTTTTTCCATTTTTGTAGATTGGTTTCTTCAATGAAAATATCATCTGTTCGTCTCCTCCTTGTCAACAACTCTATAATTAAATTTTGATAACTATATACATCTCCCTTTGTAGTATGATTTCTACCTAATCCATACTCTATAATAACAAGTAAGAAAGGATCAAAGACTCCGAAAGTTATTTGGAACACTGGAAGTTATTATTAGTGAGAGAAAGTACTCTAAGGAAGGAAATATTGGAATATAACACTCCAACATAATTATTAATTGTTAGAATGTCATAACAAAACTGCACATCATGTGTCATCAAGTAATGTTTAGGTTTCCATTATGTTTAGTTAAGTCTAGTTTGCTGTCATAGTTTATTGTCAAATGAATTAGCTGATTTATAGGAAGATTGTTGGGTTTTATGTATGTATAACTATGTATCATTGATGAATAAAGTGTTTGTTGTGTTTTTCTCTATTCTGTATTTTCCTTTGCTAGCAGTTGAGTGGGGAGTTTGTATGAGTTTATTTGTAGTTTCATTCTATGTATTTTTGTTGTTGTTAGATTTCTCTATTATGGTATCAAAGCTAATGGTAGGTCTTGTTGCTATGAGAGTGTAAGTTTGTTGTTGTTGCTGAGTTGTAAGAACTGAGAAATTGTCATCCATTATTAAAGAATGACTAGAAGAAGAAGATGATGATGATGATGATAGTCATGATGACTTCATTAAAGATGAAGCAATTATTCTATTTTGAAGAGACCAACAGTTTGAAGATAGGGAAGGATGCATTAGAGGATATATATATGCTTAATAGGCTAAGGTGCTTGTGGATCAAGAACTATACCTCATTGGGGTTATGAGACATGCATGTGAGGATTAGTGTCTAATAGTTCAAAGGGGATCCAAAATCTATAAGTTCAATATCATACCTTTACGAGGGTGATGAGACACTTCATATGCAAATGGTGTCCAATGATGTTGGGAACTTGGATGATAGCTAGGTGACTATACTTGGGAGAAGCTTGAAGAATTTTTATTGGTCTGAGAACTATTTTCCAAGAACAACTTCTTCAGAATGTTTTTTTTTTTGTTAATTAGTTTTATGTTGTAGTGTTAAGAGGGGGTGTTGGAATATAACACTCCAAGATAATTATTAATTGTTAGAATAAGTCATAACTTCACATATGTTGTGCATGCGTCATCAAGTAATGTTTAGGTGTCCATTATGTTTAGTTCAGTCTAGTTTGTTGGGTTTTATGTATATATAAATATGTAACAATGGTTGATGAATAAAGATGTATGAGTTTATTTCTAGTTTAATTCTATGTATTTCTGAGCTGCTATTATATCTTTCTATTAGGAAATGTTTATGAGGGAGGATGAGATAGGGCCAAGTAATCCCATACCTTTGATATTCAAGGAAAGCACACATTATCAATGAGAAGAGCAAGTAATAACAGTCCAATTGTAGAAGGTGTAATTGGGAGACTAATCAAGAAAGGGATTAAATGGATCAAAAGAGATAGCAGCTTTGAAAGCCATGAGAGATTCTTCATCAAAATGATAAGAAGACTCCACCATATGAGAAGGTAGCATAGAGAGACAGAAAAAGAGTAGCAAAGGAAGCATCAACATCTTCATTCTTTTCCCATGTAAACGCCCAAAAAAATTGAAATAGTTGGTATGATGGTGGGTTCACTTATAAATTCTTAAAAAAATGAAAAACTTGCATTACATGGAGCATGTGGGTATTGCTTGTAATTTTCTAACATTGCTTTATTTCGCATGGGGGGAATTTGAAAATCATTCAAAGGGAAGAGCATGAATTTCATGGGAGAAGCTAATCTTTCATCAAAACACACCTCTTTATGGCATGATGGTGCCATGATAACATAATACCTCGTCATGTAATTATGAGATAAGACTGGAAAATGGATGCTGATGGATATTTAGGTGCATTCCATTTGGAGTTGACAACACCTACCCTCTCACGAGAAAAATGTGGCAGCATCATTGGGTTTTTAAAAATCCTAATTTGGAATGGACAAAAAGCTCAAAATGTCACCATTTTTGACATTCACCTTTTGGATGTTGCTAGGGAGCTTGAAACAGAGTTGCATGCATTTAGAGGCCAAAGCAGAGCAACCACTCTTCCTACCAAAATGCATTTGATAGGTGCTGATAGCTAGCTAGCAGGTATGTATATCTACCAAAAATATATGCCATTTTTCCATTCTACCTAGGAACTGTGAAGAATTGAATGACTATTCATTGCAAAAAGTGGTACTCATTGATAGGTTTCCAAGGGTTTTCTTTGAAAAAAGAGTTTTCATTTGAAAAACAAAGCTTTTTATGTGCTTTTGTGTTGAAGGTTTTTAAATTTTGTCATTTTATTGTTGTCACAACACAAAACCTTTTGAGGAAGCCGAAGGAAATAACTCACAATCCATTGTGGAAATATGAGTGACATATATTTTTTGCAATTGAAATACTAATGGAATAATTTTTACAGAAACCAGAAACCATGCACAATATATAACTAGGTTGGAAAACGCAATGTGGGTTATGTAATTAATAGATATATTTTTAAAACCACATAAAGCCCATAATGTTGCCATTTTCAACATTCTCATTTTGAAGGTTGTTGGCGAGCTTGGAAGGGAGTTGCAGGGGTTCAAAGTCCAAAGTAAAGCAACCATTCTCTCTACCAAAATGCATGTTATAGGCATGGGAAACTAGCTAGTACTTGTATGTATATCTGCCAAAAATATATGTCATCTTTCCATTCTTCCTAGGGACTACGAAGAATTGAACAACTATTCATTGCGAAGATGGGTTTTCATTGAGAGGTTTCCAAGGGTTTTCATTTGGCTTCAATGTGTAGAGGGTTTTACAATATTGTGTGGGTTGGAGGTTTCATAAATCATGTACTCACCTCCCACTATGTTTTCCAACCTGCAATCATACTGTGCATGTATATTTGGATCCTATGAAGAAATTGAAATACAATTTTTACTCTGCGTAAGACTTGTTATAAATTTTGAAGGTTCCTTCTATTACATTCATACTATCTAAATAAAAAAATATTTTCAAGACATTCATCCTCTTTTTTAAAATTCCAAGTTGCAAAACATTGAGTTTTATGAAAGTTGCTACCCACATAATGTTTTAAAACCCTTTACAAGTAACAATATAATCGGTTAGAAACCCCTCACCTCAATTCAGTGTGTTTTACATATCCCCCACCCGCAACTCCACCCCCTTCTCTCCAACCTTTTTCTTTCAACCTGCAGAATGAAAAATTGACCACACAAAGTGTTATTGGTTGTTGGAAAACATTGGGTGCTTATAAAATGGTGTCTTTCATCACATTCCTATGGTATAAATAACAAAATATTTTCAAGACTTTGTCACCAAAAATTGTATACCCTTGAAGAAAGGGAAATTTTTGTGTTATTTTAGCCCTTAATTACCCTTTTCATCATCATAATTTGACCCTCTCTTATGTTAAAATGACCCCTTAATGCACTTATAGGTCCTATTTAAGTGTGTTTCGGAGGACAATCACATTAAACATCATTAAATGTACTCTAATTCTTGAAATCCACTTAATTTGTCCAAGTGGACTAAGTCACCACCTTGGGTGACTTAGTCCCATTTGGCATGTAAAATTTAAATTTAACTCAAAATTCTAATGGGATATTGTCTCCAAAACCCTAAAGTTGACCTGTGATGTGTTATTTTTGGGAAATTAGGGCACATGTATAAATAAAGGGTTTTCCCCTCACATTCACCCTAATTATTTTCTATTATATCCATGCAATCAATCTTCTCAATCGGTCATCTTTCATTTTTCTCAATCAAGCTAGGGTTTGTGCATTCTAAGTCATCAAGACATCTTTCCAAAGCATTCAAGGGTTGAATCTTCCTCCTTTATTGCAACAACTCAAGATCTATCTTCATGGAAAGGTACTAACACTATTACTCTATATTTCATGATTTATTATCTTATTTCATCACTTTATTTAATTATCCAAAAGGGGTTTGACCAAGGAAAACCCCCAATCCCTACCAATCAACATTTTCTCTTTCTCTCTTTGTGTGTTTGTAGATTTAGGTACATTGAAGGATTGGAGATCATTGAAGAATAGGTTGCAAGCTTGTTGAATACATCCTCTTGTTGGCTATGGAAAAATATCCACAAAAAGTCTCTTACAGTGCCGAGAATCATAGTTTCAGATTTGGATACTTGGAGGAGCAGAAAGTGTAAACCGAGGGCTTCCATTTCCACCTTCGGACTTTCAAAAAATCCAAAGTGGACTAAGTCAACATTAGTGGTGACTTAGTCCCACTGTACATTTTTCTTCAGAGTTCTCTATAGATTTGGATACCCATTTGGTCGAAATGGGCTTGAATGCAATTTTCCAAATTTGGGACTAAGTCACCCAGAATGGCGTTAGTGTCCTAGTAGGTCAAATTTTAAGAATCAACATAATTTCCAACTTCCATTCAAATCCTCAACACATTTACAGGTATATTCTATCTTTTTTACTTCTCTTTTATGGTTTGTTTGCATTCCTATTCATTTATCTAGGTGTTTTTGCATACAACATTCTCTTTTCAAACAAAGTGCATTTTTTAGGTTTTACATTAGTATTTGATTTCCTTTGTCAATTTCCAACATTTAGATCATTGCACTTAGACATATTCACACACATCTACATCTAATCTTGAATGAACTTCCAAGTTTTGGTGGGAAATATCTCTCCTTTTAGGTGCAAAACCCTAGAAGTGTAAGAGAGTATCATCTCCCTTAAAATTTGTAGTTCATTTTGGTGAATCTACTTTTCAAACACCTTCTTATCTAATTTAGAGTTTGTCATCATCCTATAATTAGCTTGCATTTAATTTTACATTAGTTAAGTTGCATTCTAGGGTTTCCAAATTTTTGCATTAGGGAAAGTGCATATTGGTTGCATTTTTACATCTTCAAACATTAAACATTTTTGAAATTCTTCAATTTCCTCTTAGGTATGCAACTTACAACAAAAAAACCATCAAAAACATCTAAAAATTCTTTAAAACATTCCTAGCAAGACTAATTCTCCACCTTGGGCGACTTAGTCCCTTTATGCCCTCGAAAATCCCTTTTACAGAATTCAAAACCAAGTTTTTAAGCTTTTGTATGCTGTCCTCACCTATCTGTATCAATTGGTTATGTTTCTGTTACATGCATTTCATTAAATCTAGCTCCAATTGGTCCATTTCATGCATTTCTTAAATTCAATTTTACACTCAAAACATTTAATTTTAAGATCATTGCATAGTGTAATCAGTAAATTACCTTATTTGAAATTTGAAAATTGAATTTTCTTCTAGGTCTTAACATTGCATTGTTCAAAAATGTTAGTTTCAATCTTTTCTAAAATTGCAAAGAAAAAGTTAGTTAATAAACATGTTATTCATTCATTCCATGCATTCCCTAGTAATGAAAGTCTCTTAGTGCAAGAGCATGTAAATGCCAACATTTGTCTTCAACTTACACCCCCTCCTATCTCTCCTATTTGTGAGGATGATGTGTTAGAAGTGAATACAAACATAAGAAATCGTGATGATCATAATAGCACTTCTCTCGATACCTCTCCTTTAAGTACGACGAAGGTATCTTGGCAAAAGAAGTTACAATTGCTGAGAATCATGAAGGTCTTGTTTGTTCTCCCCTTTCCCCTTGGGAAGATAGTATAACCATACATGATGAATTCATTGCCACCAATTTACGTAGTCTTCATTCACCTCCAAACACCTCCCCTATTTGTGACAATGCTATAATAAATAAGGATACAATCATGAATGAACATGACAAACGCATTTGTGAGGAGGATATGTTGGTATCAAGGAATCCAATGATTGAGAGCTCTGGCATTATTTCTCTCCTTCCTACTATTTCTAACATTTGGAAGGGTCTTTGAACAATATGATCCAATCATGGGCATAGATGAAAATCATAGTTGTCCTTCCCTTTATGTCACCCTCTTTGTGATGAAACTTCTTCACAACATCTAACCATGACATGTGATGAATCTCTTAATCGTCACTTTCCTAACAAGTCTCCTACTAGGGTAGATATTCTAGCACAAGAGAATGAGACTTTAGCGATACATGATGAAATCATCTACAACAATCAAATTTCCCCTTCTCCTACCATCTCTCCTATTAGTGAGGACAATATTATGGTGTTACAAGATCCACTTGATGAGAATCATGAGATTCTTATGGAACAAGACACTTCAACCATTGATTGCTCCCCTAATTATGATGAATCCATTTTGAAATAACTAATAGTGGTGTGAATGATGATCATAGACCTACACAAACACAAAGAACAAACACAGAATTAGTCCAATACGCAAGTTAGAAACAACATTCCCAATGAAATCCATTTGAAACATGAAAACAAGAAATAATATGAAGAACACAATAAAAAAGCTATTAAATCATATTTAAATGATCAAACTCTCAATCCCATGGGGGAATTGGTGTCATTTTGATGTGGAAAATGGCCCTTTCCAAATTCCTTGCAAGCTTGATGATCAATGGTGAAGATTTGATCCTCCTTGGTGAAATTTCTCCATAACCTAGCTATGACAAAATGAAAATGGATTAAAATGGATAAATATGGATGGAGATTTCTCAAAACTTGAAGATAGTAATGTTGCATGAAGTTGTGGATCCGAAATCCAAATGAGAGCCTTCTATTTACAAATGAGAATGATGGAGAAAGAGGCAAAAGGGATGAATGTGGGACAAAAGACCAACCAATAGCAAAAGGCCACTTGTCAACATGTGAGTGGACAAAGGTAGAGCACATTTTGATGAATGTGGACATAAATGCTATTAGGTGGATATTTGAAATTGATGAAATGACAAGTTGGAGGGAGAAAAAAATGGAGTTAATGCTAATTGGCTCAAGGCAAAGGACATGTAAGAGGCTTTTAATGGCTTGTTGGATGTACACACCCTTTTGGAGGAATTTTTGAATTTGAAGAATATTCCCTCTTTGATGCCATGTTGAGAGAAAATAAGAGATTTAATAAATCAAATAAAATGGTTTACTTGTGCAAGTTGAAAAAGATAGAGGATTTGAGGGATTAAGATTAAGATTAATCGGGATTTGATTAATTTAAAAGGAGATTAGCTAATGTGACAATTTGATTTAGATTTTTGGATTGATTTAAATCAAAGTTGAGAGGAATATGAATTTAGACTTAATTAAATAAAGTTTGATTTATTTAATTAAAGAGAATGGTGTTAGTTTTAAAGCAATTAAAGATAAATTTATCTAATTTAAATGAGATAACTTTATAGATTAATTAAATAAAATGAATTATTCAATTAAAACAGGGACTATAGCATTAACTAAATAAAATGATTTATTTAATTAAGAGATGAAATATGATGAATTTAATTAAATAAAGATTATTTAATTAAATGACTAGCAAAGGAGATGATTTAGGATGAATTGGTGTTAGTAAAATCAAGATCAAGTGTATAGGATCAATCTGTATATTTTATGTGTTTACATTTTTCCCCTCTTTGAAGCAATGTGCCTACCACCTTGGTTCAAAGAAAAACCTTGCTGAGAACAAAATTCAAAACCTTTTTATTTTTTCGGATGCCCCACTGCTGTCCTAGCATAAGAACTATGTTGGTATACTTCCCCCACAAGAGATAGAGTGGAAGTGTTAATTTTATGATCGAGATCATGATAAAATGTGAGAGGATTGGTTCTACTAATCAGAGGATGAAAGATAATTATTTAGAAAGATCAGATATTTGATGTAGACAATTTTGATGATGTATAGACAGTCATCAGTGATGGGTAGCCTCATGTATATTTTGAGATATCACCCAAATTTTGGATAGAAATTTTAGTAAAGATAGAGGAATAAGAAGAAAAGAATGATGACAAGAGGATCCAACAAGCCTACATTATTAATGATGATGATGATGATGATTTGCTTATCTGGAATTGGAATTTTAAAAGGGCCATTTACCTTATGTTTGATAATGCACATAGGTACGATGCATTGAGGTATAAAGAACCAGGATGGCATTGTACCTAGTGTGATGGACTTTGACTCGACAATCAGATAGGAGTACTCTTGTTCACACCTGACATGCAAAACCTTATCTAAAATGTAGTTCAGATATTCCAAAAATCTCAGACCAAAACATAGAAAGGAAAGCCTTCCTATGTTGTCAACAAGGTACCTAAAACATCTTCCCTACACCCAAACAAAGTATGCATGACCAAATTATGTTACAAGAATATCCAACAAGCACAAAAAATAAAAAGATAATGATCGTTGCCCCATTTATTTCTCTCTAAATCCTTTTGTTTGGACATCATCGAGACGTCATCGAAATGCGCACATAAATAAGATAAGTCAAAAAATCCAAGTCAAAAAATCCAAGACAAAGTAAACAAATAAGCTAATGTTCTTCATATCACTAGCCAAGACTAAACTACGGTGATGCCTAATGTTGATGTCCATAGTAGGAAGGATGCATCCTAGGACATGATGCTATCAGATGATTTTGGGATTTGATTGGATGATGATCTATTAATACCAAGAGTTGACCAACTTGTTTACTTACTGACCTAGACTTAAGACCTTGATGATTGGGTTTTCACTTTTGAACCTGCTAGACTTGTTTCTGACTATTTCACCAAAGGTTGAGGTTGACGATGATTTATTATGAGCGGATGATTATTTTAGGTGAAAGTGAGATGTGACAGATGGATTTTTTTGGGTTTTTTTTAATGTTTTTAGATTTTGGAAATGTTTTGAGGTTGTTTTGGGATTTTCAGGATGTTTTACAAATGTTTTAGTTTTCAAAATTTCTTTTTTTTTTGGTTTTTTCCAAGATTTTGACCAAGAGACTAACCTAAAGACCTATCCTAGGGGTCTCAGGGGCTGATCAAATATTAGCCTTGCCTATGTTATACATGTAGAGACCATGTAGTTCAACTGACACAAACTCGATTATTGATGAGATGTGAACAAGATGGATTGCTAGGTTATTATGATGGACTCCTAAAGGACTAACCTAAGTGTCTCGAGGGATGATCAAAGATCAACCTTTCCTAAATTCAAGCTTAGAGATGACGTAGTTTAATAGGATGACTCTATTTTTTATTTTGGGATTTTTGACCTATTTTGGATTTTTGATATGTTTTGAATTTGTTTTGGATTTTTTGATTTTATGAATATTTTTGGATTTTTTTGAAGGATTTTATCAATGCTTTTAATTTTTTTAGTTTTAGGAAGACTTCAATCATATACATGAATCTGATCCAATGCAGGAACATGCGCCCAACGTGATGTGATAGACTACTTCGATATAGGCAGGACAAACTGACCTTGGGAATATGCCAACTAGTACTAGGAGGGATCATGATACGAACATAGAATCAAGCTATGATGCAGACGTAGATGAGTGATGGATGGGGATCAATGGGATGCGATGGGTGATGTGGAAGGTGATGGGTGAATGATGCAAAACAAGCCATAGCGATCACGGTGGATGGAGAGTGCTTTATTTACACTTGGCATCTATTTGCCAGGTTTCCACCATGGTACTTGCCCAAAGCGCCACCAAAGTGGTTTTCACTAGAGGATGATTTTTAGTTTTTATCTTTATTGTTTTCAATCCTTTTTCTGATTTTTTTTGGATTTTTATATTTTTATATTTTTTTGATTTTTTGGTTTTATACCCTGAAACTTAGGCATAATTTTTTTTGAGATGGGAGCTATTCCTAGGCTCCTGCAGAGGCTCCCCTTTGAGCATTGATAGCTTATATTCCCTCGACTTGTAGCTTGCAGTAATGATGAAGGGCCCCAACCAATTGGGTTCAAACTTGCCCTTGCTATCTGGATTTGGTACATTTTTCTGATTCTCCTTTAATTCTAGCTCTTCGACTTGGAAGGTATGACTCCTAATCTTCTTATTGTAGCTCCGCTTGAGATGATTTTGGTATACTTGCAAATGATTTAAGGAATCCATGTGTCGCTCATCCAATAGTTCTAGTTCATTAAGTCGTGATACCCAATATTCTTCATATGTTATGAGATTTTGCAGTGATATTCTTAGGGATGGTAGCTTGATCTCAATGTGGAGGATGTGTTTTGATCCATAGACCATGGAGAGTGGGGTGCACTAGTTGGTGTGTGGATGCTTGTTCAGTAGGCCCATAAGGCGGGATTCTATTGTAGATTCCAGTCACGACTAGCATCATTAACTATTTTCTTGAGGATTCTGAGGATGGTTTTATTTGTAGCTTTAGCTTGGTTGTTACCCTAGGGGTAGTATGGAGTGGAAAAGCAATGTTGGATGTTGAATTTATGGCATAAGTCTTGGACATCCTGAATTTTGAAAGGTGTCTTGTTATCTAAGATAATAGGTTGGGGGGACATTGTAGCGACACATGAGGTAATTTATGATGAACTTGGAAATATGATTTCCTATTATATAGGTCATCAAGATGGCCTCTACCCACTTTGTAAAGTATTCTATGGTGGTAATGATGAACTTATGTCCATTAAATGAGGTGGGGGTTATTTTTCCAATGAGATTGAGCCCCTGCTGTGAAAAGGGCCAAGGTGTAACAATTAGATGGAGCTCTTGAGTTGGTGTGTGGATGAGATCCCCATGTTGTTGACACTATAGGCATTTCTTGACATATTTGTGAGCTTTCCTTTCCATCATTGGCCAATAGTACCCCGTTCTTAGCAACTTCTTGGCCAGGGTCATATCACTCGAATATGAACTACAGATGCCATTATGTACCTCTATTAAAGCAATTGAGGCTTCTTCAACATTTAAGCATCGTAACATGGTTCCTTCAATACTCCTACATTATAAGGTGTCACCTAGGATAACAAAATAGATCAAAATTTTTACAAAGGTTTTCTTAAGATTGGGAGTGATATCGGCAGGGAGGACTCCTATTCTGAGGTAAGTGTATATGTCATGATACCATGGTTTACCAGGACCAACAATTTCACACAAAAATTCAGGCTTTGGTACCTCAAATGTTGGCACTAGAAGCTGCTCTACAAGGAATTCTTTCTTTGGGACTTGGTGTGGGACATCTAAAAGTGATCCAATTATTTCCATAGCATTCGTTGCTCCATTATTTTCTTTTGGTATCTACTTGAATGTGATATCAATGAAGGACTCTTTGAGGCTTTCCACTAGTTTCTTGTATGGAGTCAACTTGTCATCTTTCATTTGGTATTCATCATTGACTTGGTTGATGATAATTTGTGAATCTCCATAGACCTTGAGTGCCATGATCTACCATTGTACAACAGTTTTCAGCCCTATGACAAGAGCCTCATATTTTTCAATGTTGTTTGTGCAAGAAAAGGATAGCTTAGATGATTTGGGTATGCAATCTCCTCGTGGTGTAATGAAAAAAATTCCAACTCCTAACCCATGTTGTGTGTAGGATCCATTAAAGTACATTTTCCAGTGATCAACTATGTTTACATTAAAGATGGACTCATCAGGGAATTCTGATACAAGTGGATTTTCTAAGTATATTGGTGCTTCTGCTAGCTATCTACAATCAATTGTCCTTTAATGGCCTTTCGTTCCACATACCTAATGTTGTGTTCTATTAGGATTATAACCCATTTAGCTATTTTCCCTGTGAGCATTGCTTTAGAAAGCAGATGCTTGAGAGGGTCTATTTTGCAATGAGTTTTGTTTGGTGTGCCAACATATAGTGTCTTTCTACCAATGTAGTAAATAGCTCTCTCTTTCCCATTTTCATCATGTTGTGCTAAGAGAGTGCCAAGGGCTACTATTGTTGCTGATATATACAAGATCAAGGGTTTTCCTAGAATTGGTGGCATAAGAACTAGTGGTGTGAGAAAGTTCTCCTTGATCTTGTTGAACACTTGGTCAAATTTCTCATCCCATTTGTATGCTATCCCCTTGTGGAGTAGATGAAAATATGGGATTGCCTTATCTACTAATTGTGCTATGAATCACAGGATGAACTAGAGTCTTCCTTGTAAGCTTCTGAGTTTCTTTAATGTCCTTGGTGCCTCCATCTCAAGGATTGCTTTAACCTTGGTGGGGTCTATCTTGATCCCTCTCAATGACACAATGTACCCTAGGAGCTTTCCTAATTGTACCCTAAAGACACACTTCTTTGGATTGAGTCTAACCTTATATTCCTCTAGCCTATCAAAGATGGAGCTCAGTGCTGCTCTGTGGTCTTGTGATTTTCTTGACTTGGCTAGTATGTCATCCACATAATATTCCATAGTTTTGTGAATGATGTCATGGAAGATTAATGTCAAGGCCCTTTGATAGGTAGCTCCAATGTTCTTCAACCCAAATGGGATCATGTTCCAACAATATGTTCTCCATGGGCAAGTGAAAGCTATTTTGTGTTGATCTTCTTTGGCTATCATGATCTAATTGTACCCTAAGAATCAATCCATTAGTGATAGAATTTCATGTCCCACCGTCATATCCAAAATCATGTCTATGTTTGGGAGAGGCAAATCATCCTTAAGACATGCTTTGTTTAGATATTTGAAGTAAGTGTAGATGTAGGTGCCCCTAGTTGACTTTGAAATAGGTACAAGATTTGAGACCGACTCAGAATAATCAATGAGCCATATGAAGCCAAAATCCAAGAGTTTCTGTAATTCAAGCTTGACTAACAGTGTGATCTATGGGTGCATTTTTCTAAGTTTTTGTTTCACTGGCTTCGCATCTAGGTATATTGCAAGATGGTGAACCACAACTTCCAGATCGAGACCCGACATGTCAACATAGGTCCATGCAAAGTTCACCTTTCTTTCCCTTAGGAAGGTAGCTAGGAGCTCTTGTTCTTTAGTTAGGAGTGAATATGCATAGAATGTTATATGTGGTGTTGCCTCAATCCCTAAGTTGACGGGATTGCATTTTTCTGCTAAGACTGTTGACTTCTCTTGATGAATAACACTAAGAAGAAGATTGAATCCCCCATCCTTCAATGCCTCATATAGGTTTTCAACATTGGATGCATCCTTTTTTTTTTACTATTTTTAGATCTAAAAGTGCCAGAGTGTGATTTTCACTTTTGCGATCGAGGGATTCAATCGTTTCCTTGTAATAAGAATGTGTGTCGAGTTGAATGTTGAATCTAGATTTGTGATCTCCATAAGGTACATTATCCTGCAATTCCATGAATTCTTAGAGTGCCTCATCATTTTTTAATGTATCTAAAATTGGCGGTCCTCGTTGGTCGTAGTTTATTAGCTAGGGATACACTAGTTTTAACTCATGGGTTTGGTTGTTTGACTCAAAAGATATAGCAGAAATCATGAATAAGGAGAAGTATTCAAACAACATAAGTAAGTTAGTAAGGGTATCCTCATCACTATCACTCCCACATATGCCAGTTATGTCAAAGGTAAAATTATTTATGACTCAACCTATGGATATTGGTAAATGAAGCGGAGCTTCGACTGCTTTAACAGGGGGACTTCTGCCATGTATGGTTATTCTTGGAGGGGTACATCCAAGGCTAAGATTTTTCATGTGCTTCTCAATAATGATGGGTTCTAGTTGGTCATTGCTAATTTTTCCAAGGCTTTCAATCTTATTATAGCCCATGCCCAACATTAATTGGAGTCCTTTGTTGGTGTCATCCATCATAAGAGCTAGTACAAGTCTTTCATCTTGATAAAGGATACTAGATATATCTCTTTCATCCACCACTTCATGGCTTGGATCCCCCCAGCTTCTGAATCAAGAGGGATCTACTCTAAAGGTTTGAGATGTTGTATTGGCTAGTTGTGGTTGTCCATGGGTCCTAGGAGATTGAGGTAACTCTCTGACTACAAATGCACCCTTCTTCATCTTGTAATCTTTGCACTCGTTCTCTTGGAAAATGAATTTGATATTAGATATGGTGGGAATGGAAGGTGTCTCTATCTTAGAAGTGGATGTGGATGGTAAGGAGGATGGATCAATGTACAGAGTTGAAGGGCCTTCATCATTTTTAAGAACTTGCAAGATTTTGTAATATTTGGCCTCAAGGTTTCTGCAGTAAGAAAAGGGCTCAAGATCACCATGGATGGTAACCTCTTGATTCTCAAAGGGAAATTTAACACATTGGTGAAATGTGGATGCAACTTCTTTCATCCCATGAATCCATGGGTTTTCTATAAGAATGTTGTATAGGAGATCAAGTTCAAGGACCTGGCAAGTCGTATCCATGGTGGCTGGTCCTACTTGGATAGGAAGTGAAATGGTGCCTTGAGACACTCTTTCTTGATCATCATAAGCCTGAATGGTAATGCTTTTTCCTTTTTCAATCATGTCTTCAGAAAATACCAAATTTTTTATCAGCTTGAGGGAACAAATATTCAACCCTGCACCTCCATCCACCAAGACCCATTTGATTTTATTCTTATGGATGAAGACTTCTAGATGGAGTGCACATTTATGAGATGGCTAGGCGAGGAGATCTTGTTCAGAAAATGAGAGGAGATGTGGTGTGGTGATGTTTTCGACCATAGCTTGAAATTGATCCACATCAAGGTCTGTGGGTATAGAAGACTTAGTAAGGGCCTTTTCTAGAATCTCCCTATGAGTAGGTGAAATTCTCAGCAACTCAATGATGGAGATCTGAGCGGGGGTCTTCTTGAGTTGTTCCAAGACATTGTAGCCACTAGCAATTAACTTTGAATTTGTGGGGGGTGCTTTGGCATGTGTGGATGGCCTAGGGATGGTGATTTTTCCACCTCATGTGGTGACTCCACACTCAGCTTTAGATAATGGATATGGAAAACACCTACCCATTCATCTAAGGATGCGACAACATGGTCATAAACGTGGTTGGCATTGCCATACTTCTTGCCTTTTCCATTGTTATTTGACTTGTTATGATCCAACATCGGATTCGTGTATATCTTTAGATTTTGATTTCTAGTCGGTTGCTCAACTTTGATAGTCTTGTCATCAATGAGGTCTTGGATTAGGTTCTTGAGTCTCATGCAATTGGTTGTTGTGTGTCCCTTGATTTTATAAAACATCACACAGGTGTTTCTTGTTATACTAGGGTGGCTTAACTTGAGGCTCCTGGTAATTCTCTATGATCGGGAGCATGATGATGTTGGCATCAATAAGTCACTTCATGATAGATTTGAACGGTTCTCCAAGTGGTGTGTACTTTTGCTTTGGGGGATACCAATTTCTTGTGGATGGTCCACTTTGGTCATTAACATTATTGATTGTCTAGGTGTTGTTTTGCTGATGAGAAGTGTTGGATCGGGGGGTGTTTTGGGTATTATTTTGAGGTTGTTGATATGTTTGTTGTTTCGTGTTTGGATTTGGAGCATTGATCACAACCTTAGCGTCAACAACACTTTCATTGATAACATTCTTATTTTTCACCCATGTTCATGGTTTGTCATTATAGCTTGTCAATGGGTGATTATCTTTATAAGCAGGTGTTCCCCCTTGTGTGATGAGAGCTCTTTCAATGCTGAGAGCTTTAGGGATGAGTTGATTGTAGGAGGTGATGCATTGGAATTTAAGATGGAAGGCCAAAGTCCCTTCAAGGTTCACGATGATAGTTCCCACTTGTTGTTCTTCCGGCATGGCCCACTTGCTTCAATTGGATTTGGATTGCCATGATTTTAAGAAATACACAAATGATTCTCCCTTGTTTTTCTTGAGGTTGGATAGTTCCTCCTAGCTTACATCCATGCCCATGTTGAATGCATAATTTTGTATAAAGGCATCCATAATTTCTTGAAATTTCTTTATCCCTAGAGGGAGTCGAGAGAACCATTCCATGACTAGGTTAGCCAAAATTCGTAGGAAGAGCCTCACTAGATAGGAGTCATCATAGGCTACTTCCATGCAATACATGTGGAACTCCCTGATGTGATCTTCAGGATTTTCAAGTCCACAGTACTTGTCAAACTTTGGGATTTCAAATCCTTGTGAAAATGGTTTCATCACAATACTCATGTCAAATGGATAAGGGCATAGATTCCCTTGTGATTTAGGGGTCTTCCCATATTGGATGACCAACAACTATTGTGAGAGTTTTTTGATTTGGATAGACAAGTTATTTTGAGGGTTAGGTGATGGGATGAATGTGTTTTGGGTTGGAGTAGTGATGATGGGTGTTGTAACTTGTGGATCGAGTGGTACATTTGTGGGAGTTTGTTGCACATACAATGCTTGTAATTGTTGATGTACAAAAAATTATTGTTGTTGTTTTTGTGCCAACAACACTTATTGTTGTCCTTGATGTTGTTGTTGCACCAACAACACTTGTTGTTGCACTACTTATTGCTACGCTTGGTATTTCTACAAGGCTTGCTGATAATCTTGTTACTGTAACAAGGATTTTTTGTGCTTGATGTTGGGCTTGTTCCTGTTCTTGAGCTTGTGATTATGTGGCTTGGATAGCTTAGGCAGCTTGAGCGGCTTGTTTTTGTTGCAATAAAGCCTATACTTGCACTTGGGCTTGTCGATATTGTAGCAATGCTTGTGCTTGCACTCAAGTAGCCTTTTGAGCCTGTTGTCCAACTTGTTGCATTTGTGCTTCTTGTGCGGTTTGTGTGACTTGTTGGGTTTGGAATTTTTGGAGCACCTTTTGATAAGCTTTCTAAGACACTTGCAATGTGATACTATACTGGTTGACCACGTTGGGATTTGGTGGCAAAGGTGGAGGATTCAAGATGATATGAGATGGTGTGATGAGACTTTGTTGGGGTTGTTGTTGAGGTGTCTAAGTGATGATGATGGGTTGCATGGTGATGGGTATGGTGAATGAACTTAGTCCTTTAGAGACCACATTTTGAGATATTTGAGGTCTCATGGATGATGTAATGGTTGATTGAAGTGTTTGGATTTTTTCCACCTATTGTTGCGATATGGGTGGCACACTTGGAGGATTTGATATGCTTGGTATATTGATTTGACTTGTGATTGGCAAACTGATTTGATTCAGTTGATTTTGGATAAGTAAAGGGGGTTGCCCTAAACCAAGGATTGCTGTGGATGTTGATGTTGGTGGAGGAAGTGGTGGGAGGATAGGTGGTATGTTCATTTGAGCAAATGATTATGAGGAGGGATCAAAGATCGCCCCTTGTCCAAATAATCCACCCTCTCCTTGTGAGGTCATGGGTAGAGAGATTGATGGGTTAAGAGGATATAACGGTACTACCATGAAAGTGGATGGATTATTGGTGTCATGAAATATGAGTGGAATGTATGGGTATTTCAGATCTTGAGGGATGGATTGACCCAAGATGGTGTTTTTTATCCAAGTCTTGGTTGTTCACAAGGGGATGAGTTTGAAGAGCATGAAGTAGCGAACTTCCCTTGTTGACTATTGGTTGAGTTGGAGAAAGAGATGATGGGGGTTGGGGGATGGGTTGAATGATTCTTTGAAAAGATGGTGTGAATGAGACCAACTACATAAACCCAAGAGGTGTCTCCATGATAGTGTTTACGTCAAAATCTAAAGGGCGTTTAACCCCTTCTTTTTCCAATTCTAGCATGTATTGTGAAGGATTGAGTCTCATCATGGCATTAACAATTTTGTGATTCTCGGGAGTTTGGAACATTTCTATGATTTCATCTTGAGTCATCCCCAAGACATTATGGGTGATGTCTTCCACTTCACCTTCCTCTTGTGGATCCTATGATAGTAGAGGAAGATTGGGTGGACGATTTCTAGATTTAATAGGATTGATTTCAGGTACGGTTTGACTCAAGTCACTTGAAGTAGATTTTTCTTTGTTGTCTTCCATGTTTTAATTGTATTGAGATTGAGTTTGAACCATAAAATAGGGATAAATTTTTAGGAATGCAAGAGATGAACCTCTAACACCTTAGATTGGTCTAAAATTCAGGATTGAAGAAGAAAATCCAAGTTTTCTTTAAGGATCAAAGGATGGGGATGAGATAAATGGAGGATGGTTGGCATGAATGATTGAACTCTAAAGAATCTTGAAGGGATACTAGACTTTGGGACTTTTGGATTTTTGATTTTTTTTTATTTGATTGTATCTAGATTTGGATTTGGATAATGAACTCCTAAACCCCAAGATGTTGGATGTTATCAAGGGATAAATTTGTTCACAAGGATTGATAATTTAACTAAGCATATGAATCAGGATTCATCTACACATACTTAGTCAAACAGGATGATTTTTTATTTGATTTAAAGGATCTTCCAAAAGTATAGCATGAGGTATTTTTCCAAGATTATAAGAGTTGGTGAGATGAGATTTTGATTGATGTTTGAGGGATGGATGAGAATGTATATTTTGATCCTAGATTGGACTTAGATAGACTTCCTTTCTACAAGACCTCGGTATTGAAGACCATGCTTGTACTTCCTATGTGAGAAATGCAAATCTTTGAAATAGACTTGGATTATGACTATTATAAAATTTGTACAAATTAGGATTGTTCTTTGAAGCTTTTTTGTAAAAATTATAGACCAACCTTTCTCTAACTTCGTGAAGTCTTGAAAGATATTCCTCACGAGCTTTTGGAATAAGGGACTTGTGACGACTTGGTTTGGGAACTTTGACTTTTTGGGAAATCATGGGATCAAGCACATGTGAGGTTCAATTTCCTATTATCTTTCTTAGATTTGGTTCTCTTTACCACAAACACTTTCTTGATTATGTCTCAAACTAAATGTCTAATGTTCTAATTTATTTTCATCCCACAAGGTCCATTATGTGGAAATCAAGGAAATCAAGTCATTAGTTTCCTAATGTTGAATTTAGTAAGAGAAAATTGTGGTGTAAATCCAAATACTTAGAAACCTCTAAGGATGGAATCCCTAAGGAAAGCAAGAGCACTTGGATTTGTCAAAGTTATTTGCTCCTCCTAAAGGGTTTGAAATTTTGAGGATTTGGTGAATGTTTGTTTTCCAATGTCTTAGATCCAAGCAAAGTGTTTTGATTCCAAAGTGATTCACAATCCTAGGATAAAATGAGACAATATTTGTTGAGCTCCCACAGATAAATCCAGCTACACCTACTCTTAGTAAATGATTAGATGCTTGACCACACTGGCTCCCCTCCATGAAACACACTTCTTGGGCCAACCAAGCATCAATACCCATGAAACTCTCATGGCATGTACTTCTCATCTCTACTAAGATTCGTAAAAATGTGGGAGGACTTCAAAATGACTATTCTTTTACCAAAAAATTGATTTAAGGATTTGGGCCTTCTAAACAAAAGTTTCTAGTATAGGCATTCCTTTCATGGGGGATCATCTATATGAAAAGAGACCATTGATGCCCTTCTTGTTGGAACAATCCTTGTGATACTTAAACTTTCCTCAAGTACCCACACTTATATACCGATTGGAAGTCGCTTGGCTTTACAATGTTCCCAGTTGGGTCATTCCCCAGGGTGATTATTTTTTCCACCAGGCAAGAACTCTAAGGATAAACAAAAGCAACCAAGCACATCCATAGATCGATCAATATTTGTTGAGAAACAAAGAGAGAACACTCGTGATAAACTCTGCTCACAATAGGAAGATTTTGTTCAATTTTAAGAATCCAAATTGAAGTGTGGAGGTAATCACTTATACAACCTAATATCAGAAAAAAATCCTTTTGATTCTCATGATCACTGTAAGGTGCGAGATAAGCACATGGGTATGTGCAGGATTATCATGGAAAAAATAGGCCCTTAAGTGGCAATAAAATTCAAAAAAATCAGAGTTAGGCAACTTGATGTAAAAATTTGAATAATTTATCTATATTATTTCAAAAATATGTAAGAATAGAATTTGTAGCAAATTGACTTTAGTTTCTAAACTACTAGGTTTATTTTATTTATTTTTAAATCTATTTGGTGAGAACTTGAAATTTCAATGCAGTAGTACTTAAATTTGAGGGAAAAAATAAGAAGTAGGTGTTTGTTTGACCACCCTAACCACAATAAAATGATAAATTTTTTTTAAAGATTTTAGATATAAGTAGAAGACTCATGTCTCAATGTGATGCATATTTTTTTGTAATTTTTTCCAAGTAAATAATTAATTATGAATTTTTTATTACAACTTTTAAAAAATATAAAAAATCGTATGTCTGACCACCTTAACTTGGTCAAAAATTCATGAAATTGATTTTTTTTTAAAAATCCTATAGTATGTGAAGCATAGAATGTGACGTATGTTTTGGATTCAAAAAATGTGATACCATTTGAAAGCTATAGATTTTTTTCAATCAGCCTATCAATCAGGACTTTAGTCATAATTCAAATAGAAAATGAATAATAATTATTTATTAAATTCAAAGTAAAACATAATTTATGTTGGTGGAAAGCTGAGAATCTCCTTTAAAAACCCTTTTCGTTTTATCAATTTTGGGTAAAAAAAAAGTTAGCCACATGGCCCATCATATCACTTAGATATTGCCACTTTTTTGGCCCATCATGATTGCATACATCTTTTTAAATGATATTACTTTGGATAAGGGATACAAAACATAAAAGGAACATGTTCATTTTAATCCTTCAAAAGTAAGAATATGAGTTATTTTTAAGCACCAACTTTGAAGTGTGATATTCTTTTGTTCAATCATTAAGTCCAAAACAAAATCTAATAAATTGCCTATGGTTCTTTTTAATCCCTTTGTTTTGTTTTTTTTTAAGCCCAAACAAAAATTATTGAGTCCTAAAAAACATGAAGATGACAAAGTCCTTAGAAAAGGGATTATAATTTCTCCCCAAATTGTTTAAAAACACTTGATACAATGAAATGATGATGCCATAGAGAATTCCTTGTCTTTGTTTCCTCCCTTCACATTTGATCAAAACAACCTACAAAAATTGGTTAATACTATAGAAATGGAGGCCAAAAACCAGTTAGGAGTCAAAAGCAATAAAAATGAAGAAACACATGTTGAAATTAATTTGAAAACTACCTTTTACCCAACTCCAACAACATAGTATGCAATGGTGGAGTAGTTTAAAGAAGTCAGCGTCACTATATAGTGTCATTGGGATTGATAGCAACAAACTATGCAGAAACCAGTGAGCATAAATGTGGCATTGTTTTGACCAGTGGCAGAGTTTGGAGTTTGGATGATTGTTAGATAGGAAAATGGTAGAGCGTCATAGTTTGGAATTCAAATTTCTTGGTAGAAATGACTCAATGTTGCGGTTTGGAGTTTGTTAGCATCGCTATATGACGTCACTGGACTGCTAGTAGTAGAGTTTGACTGTTAGTAGTGCAATTTTCTTGTAGACATGAAAACTTAAAAAAAACAATAGAATTTCTCAAAAAAAATGTGTTAGATTCTTCAGATTCACCCTCCTAGCACCAAGCTTTGAATGGTGATCCTAGACCTACACAAACACAAAGAACAAACACACAATTAGTCCAATATGCAAGTTAGAAACAACATTCCCCATGAAATCCATTTGATACATGAAAACAAGAAATAATATGAAAAACATAATAAAAAAAAGCTATTAAATCCTATTTAAATGATCAAACTCTCAATCCCATGAGGGAATTGGTGCCATTTTGATGTGGAAAATGGCCCTTTCCCAATTCCTTGAAAGCTTGATGAGCAATGGTGAATATTTGATTCTCCTTGGTGAAATTTCTCCATAACCTAGCTATGACAATATGAAAATGGATAAAGATGGATGAAGATTTCTCAAAACTTGAAGATAGTAATGTTGCATGAAGTTGTGGATCCAAAATGCAAATGAGAGCCTTCTATTTATAGAAGAGAATGATGGAGAAAGAGCAAAAAGGGATGAATGTGGGACAAAAGACCAACCAATAGAAAAATGCTACTTGTCAACATGTGAGTGGACAAAGGTAGAGCACATTTTGATGAATGTGCACATAAATGCTATTAGGTGGATATTTGAAATTGATGAAATGACAAGTTGGAGGGAGAAAGAAATGGAGTTAATGCCACTTGGCTCAAGGAAAAGGACATGTAAGAGTATTTTAATGCCTTGGATGTACACACCCTTTTGGAGGAATTTTTGAATTTGAAGAATATTCCCTCTTTGATGCCATGTTGAGAGAAAATAGGAGATTTAATAAATCAAATAAAATGGTTTACTTGTGCAAGTTGAAATAGCTAGAGGATTTGAGGGATTAAGATTAATATTAATCAAGATTTGATTAATTTAAAAGGAGATTAGTTGATGTGACAATTTGATTTATATTTTTGGATTGATTTAAATAAAAGTTGAGAGGAATATGAATTTAGACTTAATTAAATATAGTTTAATTTATTTAATTAAAGAGAATGGTTTTAGTTTAAAATCAAATAAAGATAAATTCATTTAATTTAAGGGTGATCCCTCAATAGTGGTTTACAATTTTTGGTCAAACTGGACACTGAAATTATTATTTTTAACTAAATCTTCACATTCGGGCACCTATAGTGGCTAAACCGTGAGGAATTTGAAGATGGTACAAACTAGAGTCTCATCACATTTTGTCTACGGATTCTAAAAATATATTTTCAAATTTTTTGGAATCAGATTGCACTTTTTTACCATCTCCCACGAAATTTGGTTTTTTTCAAAAAATAACTTTTTAAAAAAGTGACGCACACTATATAACACAACTTTTTTCCATGAACGATAAAATTCTAATTCTTTCAAATTTAGATTTGTAACTCTGATATGTAGTGCTTCCACTTGGTTAGATAGTTTTTTATTGAATTGTTTTTCTTTAATCAAGTTTCAAAGTCAAACCAATTACAATTCAGACATAGCACGACCATATAATGCATAACTTTTCTTGTATATATCGAATTTCATTTTTTTTTTGGTTGAATCAAGTACTTCAATATCTGGTGCACTCATATTTTTCAATTTTTTTTTTGATAATCTGATATTTTTCCACATGTGCAGAAAAAAGAGCTTTATTTTCTTTGAAAAACCTATGTTTAATAAAACTAAAAAAAAAAATACATAATAAAACCAAAACATATTAAAAGTATAGTCATTTGATAGCTCATTTTCAGGACTACCTAATTCCAGTTGGGTTTGTGAAGTCTCCTCCATTTTCATCCTCAACCCGAGCTTCGAAGTGTAAAAATCTGGACTTCCAAAGTGCCTAAGGGGGAGAATGAGGACAAAGGGGGGTTTGCTCGAACCCAGGTTTGAGTGAACCCCCCTTTCAAAAGGGGTTTTAAATTTTTTTTTGTTCATGCATGCTTTAATTTGGTTCACTCGAACCCTTTTTTGGTTTGTTCGAACCCCCAAAATCAATTTTTTTTCCATGTGGTCATTTTTTGTGAGTTTTCCTTCCTCACTCGAATTGTAAACCACCAGTGTGTTTTCACCCTTAAATGAGATGACTTTAGAGATTAATTAAATAAAATGAATTATTTAATTAAAAGAGGGACTATAGGATTAACTAAACAAAATGATTTATTTAATTAAGAGATGAAATATGATGAATTTAATTAAATAAAGATTATTTAATTAAATGACTAGCAGAGGAGATGATTCAGGACGAACTGGTGTTAGTAAAATCAAGATCAAGTTTATAAGATCAATCTATATATTTTTTGTGTCTACACTTAAAATGTCAAGAACATTTGGATTATCGTTCTCCTACAAAATCTCCTTCTGGGAGACTATTATGGTGCAAGAAGATGATATGTCTTCCTTAGGGATAAATCAAACCAAGACCATCGAGGTTATGCATGTGCATGTTCCCATTAGACCCCCCTCGATCAATGAACCTCCTACATACACTGTGGGACATCCTAAGAATCCTCTAATTTTTTACCCACCATCACACAAGCAACAAACTCCAAACAAACCTGAACTCATCCTTTACCCACCTAAGCACAATGTTTTGTACCAACCAAGTTATAATGGCATTAGTTACAGATATGACAAAATATATACAATCAAGGCCAACTTTGCAAAAACTTTGTTTACTTATCCACATCAATAACATTAGTTGTTGCTCCTTTCCATGTAATAGTTGTAGGATCATGTAGGATCATAACACACTCACTATTGCATGTTTTACATCCATTGTGAGGAGAAACATACCATCATCCATTCCAAGCTCACCTTTATCCTGCACTAAGTGGGGGCAAGAGGTTAAGTAGCCTTGTCTTTGTATGTCACTTGTTGTCTCTTTTTGCTAGTCGTTAACCTTTCATGAACATATAAGAGAAAGCTTGGGACATGGATGACATGCCTTAAGTTGAATCGTATGTGACATACTATCTTTTTCATGATGCAGCTTATTGGAAACATATGACTTAGCATAGGGCTTTCTGAACAAGCTCTCATGAAAGCAATTACTCATAAAAATTGTGTTAGCAACCTCTTTAAAGTGGGGGCATACATAGATGACATCCTTTTAAAAAATTTCATGGCATGATTTTTCTTTTTCTTTTGATGTGTGCTTTTCTTGGTGGTTCCATTGGGTTTGATGTCATCCAAGAGTGTACAATCTACTGACATGGCATGATGCAAACGGGGCATCCCATGGGCAATGATCTGACACTTTGACTTGTCCTCTCTTGGAGACATTAGGCACAATGTTCCTTAAGAATAATACCTTACATGAACAAATAAAAATCCCCTTTAACAAAATTTCTATATGATATTTAAAATCATTTACAAAAACTTTGTGGTACCTTATCAAAGTTATCAGTAGGGTAACTTTGGTATGGTTAGTATGATGGGAAGCTGACACATTGGCATGAATTTCTCATTATACAGCAGGAAGCCGACACACTGGCATGATTTTCTCACTAAACCACTTCTTTGGACTTGTCACCATTGAACAACCATAAGTTTTATCACCTCAAAGTGAGTATGTTTTTCTTGGAAAAATAGCCTAGACTTGATGCACAACTAGCCAAACAAACGGTCGAAGCTCGATCTACCATTTTACTTTCTTTATTCTCTTCCTTCTAGTTCTTGCCATTGCATGATCACATATCTTTTTTTTTTGCATATCATTTACCCTTGAATGTGTCCTTTTGCACTTATGTTGGTTTGACTTAGGATCTTGAATCCCGGGGGCTTGACCGCCTCCTTCATCTTTGTCATTCTTCACCATCCACATTGGCACCATTTGGCTAATTTAGTGTGAGTTTGAAGAAAGTTCATCCTCTCACTAAAGTGGGGGCTAAATGTGTCACCAAAATTTTTATACCCTTGAAGAAAGGGACAATTTTGTGTTATTTTAGCCCTTAATTACCCTTTTCATCATAATAATTTGATCCTTTCTTATGTTAAAATGACCCCTTAATGCACTTGTAGGTCCTACTTAAGTGTGTTTTGGAGGAAAATCCTGTTAAACATCATTATTTATGTGCTTTAATTCCTAACATCCACTTAAATTTTTCCAAGTGGTCTAAGTCACCACCTTGGGTGAATTAGTCTCATTTGGCATAAAAATCAAATTTAACTCAAAATTCTAGCTGGATATTGTCTCCAAAACCCTAAGGTTGACTTGTGATGTGCTATTTTCAAGAAATTAGGGCACAACATGTATAAATAAAGGGTTTTCCACTCATTTTCACTCTAATTCTATTCTATTTCTATTCTATTCTATTCATGCAATCAATCTTCTCAAGCAAGCCAAGGTTTGTGCATTCTAAGTTATCAAGACATCCTTCCAAAGCATTCAAGGGTTGAATCTTCCTCCATTGTTGCAGAAAATCAATATCTACCTTCATGGCAAGGTACTGACACTATTACTCCACATTTCATGGTTTATTATCTTATTTCATCACTTGATTTAATTATCCAAAAGGGGTTTGACCAAGGCAAACCCCCAATCCCTAACAATCGACATTTTCTCTTTCTCTCTTTGTGTGTTTGTAGATTTAGGTACATTGAAGGCTTGGAGATCATTGAAGAATAGGTTTCAAGCTTGTTGAAGACATTCACTTGTTGGCTAGGGAAAAAAATCCACCAAAAATATCTTACATTTCCGAGAATCATATTTTCAGATTTGGATACCTAGAGGAGTAGAAAGTGTAGACTGAGGACTTCCATTTCCACTTTTGGACTTTCAGAAAAGCCAAAGTGGACTAAGTCACCATTAGTGGTAACTTAGTCACATTGTACATGTTTTTTAGAGTTCTTTGTATATTTCGATACCCATTTTGGCCGAAACAAGCTTCGATGTAGTTTTCTGAATCTAAGACTAAGTCACCCAGAATGGTGTTAGTGTCCCAGTACGCCAAATATTTAGAATCAACAACATTTACAACTTCCATCCTAGTCCTCAACACATTTTCAGGTGCATGATTTCTTTTTAACTTCGTTTTTATGTTTTGTTTACATTCCTATTAATCTTTCTAGGTGTTTTTGCATACAACATTATGTTTTCAAACAAAGTGGATTTTCTAGGATTTACATTAGTATTTGATTTCCTTTATCAATTTCTAGCATTTAGATCATTACATTTAGACATATTCACACACATCTACATCTAATCTTGAATGAACTTCCAAGTTTTGGTGGGAAATATCTCTCCTTTTAGGTGCAAAACCCTAGAAGTGTAAGAGAGTATCCTTTCCCTTAAAATTTATGGTTCAAAGACATTCATATTGTTTTTTATAATTCTAAGTTGGAAAACACTAGGTGTTATAAAACCTATAACCCACATACTATTCTAAAACCCTTTACAAATAACAACCCAATTGGTTAGTCACCCCTCACCTCAATTTGGTATGTTTTATGATTATCTTGAGAACCTTTTGTGAATTATATAGTAAGAATGTAATAAAATTGGAAAACACTGGGTATTATGAAACTTGCAACCCACATAGTGTTGTAAAACCCTATATGCATAACAACCTAATTGGTTAGTCACCCCTCAGATCAATTTGGTTAGTTTTATGAAACCCCCACCTGCAACACCTCCTCGTGCTCTCCAAAACTTATCTTTGAACATACAAAATGAAACAAATGGAAAACCACATTGTGTTTTCCATCCTGCAATTGTCTTGTGCATTTATTTTTAAATAATATGAGGAAATTGAAATGCAATTTTTAGTGTAAGAGTTTCTTTAAATTGTGAAGGTGAGTGAACTTCACTACATTCTTATTGCCTACAAAACTAAAGGTTTTCATTAGAATCATGTTGTCTACATATAATTCTACCAAACTAATAACTTATAATTTTCTTGTGACACATTGCCCCAAAATTGTCTTGTCCATCAAAATTTCCTCTAAAACTTCCCTAACATTATTATCCTTTTTAGAAAGACTACATAGTAATTTGAATAATCTTTCTCTTGAAGCACAACTTTTGATGCATTTTCAATCAATGTTCACTATAGCTCGACTAACTCTAGTTTTATCCAATTCAATTGAAATGAGGAAAGTAGAGTTAGCCAAGGTATGGTGATAATTGACTGTAATGCATAAATAGCTATGCCTAAAGAGAAACAATATCCAAATTATTATGTACTCTTTCTGAAGGGATAAAAATGTTAGGGAAGTTGTAGAGTAAATTTTTATGACAAGATAATTTTGGTGCAATGTGTCATAGGAAAATCATAAGTTATTAGTCTACAAAGTGACACTTATGAATGTTAAAAAGTAATAGATAAAGTAGTTATTATAGTTCATAGTGGAAAATATACTTTGTTGTAGAAGTTATTCATGATAGAATTTACTTGTTCAACTCCACCCATAGCATCATCTCACTTTCTTTGCCTACACAAATTCTTGTGCAATATAAAACCTCTTTAGTTTGTCCACTTGTGCATTGCCATTTTTGCATTGCATATACTGCACATGCACCTTCCTCAACTTATCTATAGTATGCAAGATCTCTTTAGTCAATACATTATCTATCTCACTCACTCTTCTCTACTTCTTTTCAAGTGTTTTTAGAAAAGATTCCTTTTTCATTCTATGCATTCTAGTACATGTTGCCTCTATTTTTGCATTTCCATTTTCCCATTGCACATACTACACATGCTCCTTCCTCAACTTCTCAAGAGTAGGAACAATCTCTTAAGTCAATACATTATCTATCTCATTCACTTTGGTCTTCTTCTTTCCAAGTTCTTTTAGAGTACATTCCTTTTCCATTACATACTTTCTACTACCTACTGCTCAAGTTTTGTGTTGCAATTTCCCATTGCGCATACTACATATGCACCTTCCTAAACTTCTCAATAGTAGGGATAATCTCTTCATTCAATAAATTATCTTTTATCTATCTTATTCAATGTGGTTTGCATAAATTTTGAAGGTGATCTTCATTACATTCTTACTATGTACTAAACAAAATTTCTTCATTACGTTCATACTATCTATTTATAATTACATGTTGCAAAACATTGGGTGTCTAATCAAATTAAGCTGAGGGGTGAAAAACCAATTGGGTTGTTACTATGTTATTCAAAAAATATTTTGATTACATTCATATTTTTTTGTAAAATCAAAAGTTGCAAAAAAAATAGTGTTATTAAAGATGCAACCGACATACTCTTGTAAAACCCTCTACATGTAACAACCCAATTGGTCACTGATCAACTCAATTTTATTAGTTTTATGTATCCCCCATCTACAACACCTCCCTATTTTCTTCACCCTTTAGGTTCAAGCATGAAAAATGAAATAACTCATAACATAGTGTTTTCCAATTTGTAATTATTTTGTGCATTATGATATTTAAACACATATTTTTGAAAAACAATACTTATTACAATTTAGAATCCATGTCTTACTCATGCTAGCCTGTAATTCTTGTGGGTGCACAAAATATAGAGAAAGGGATAGCTTCTTGTGCAAGCCACCAAGTCAATGAGTTTTATGGTGAAACCCCTACCCACAAAATGGGAAACACAATCTGACAGTGTCATTATGCCCTCACTTCCATCGTCATAACGTTTTCTCTCGTATGTTGATTTCATCACTTTTATCCCTCATCTAGGCGGGCCCCATACTATGCGATCCCATCATGTTATTTATGTTTCTATGTATGTTTTTATGTATGTTTTCATGCATTTTTCTATGTTACATGCCTATGTGAGGTATGTTTTGTTAGGAGATTAGCTATTTTTTTTGGTCAATTGAGGTGATCACTAAGATTTTTGTTGACTTCTTAACCTTTATTCTTGCATAACCAATGCACATCGTGACTTGAAACCAATGTGTCTTGCAATAATCTATATTTTTTCTGTCGTTTGTACAAGTAATGGTTCAATTTACAATATCATTGAACAATGGTTACAATACCAATATTGATCATTTAGATGTTCATTGAGAGACATGGGATATAAATATAAGTTTGATCATGGTATGTGGTATCCTTCATGTCTATCCTCTCTTCCCTTATTAATTATTGCAAGTTATGGCCTCTTTCATATGGTAGGAGAGATGAGTTTTTTCATATATCTGAATGAATGTTTAGTGCTTCATAGTTCCAGTAGAATGGAAAAATGGAAGATATAATTACTAATATATATGTTTGTTTGTTGTCTATACAAGCTGGCATGTTGTAGTCAACACAACATATAATCCAATATTGGTAAAATTTGGAATTAAATGAATTATTTGTAGCACCAAATGTCTTTAATTTTCCAATTTAATCTATGGCTAATACTTGTATTCCTTCTAGGTGGTTAATATATTTGAGGAAACAAAATTGAATAAAACAAGGGAAGGTGGATTGAGAAGGATGATTTAGAAGACGTAAAGCTTCTGCACTAAATACATGTGATTCTAGCTATCATAACTTGAATTGAAGTGTACTAGATAGTTAAATTTCAAAAAATGATTTTTCATTTAGAAGTTATGATTTATTTATAGATGAGAAACTTACTATGGGGAATGCAAAAAATATATAGTTAAATAAAATAAATGTTACATAATTGTGTGCCTATTATATCCCAAAATTTAACATGAAGGATGTTTCCTCCTTGAAGTGTGAGTGTTACATGAGAAATTCTCAAAACAACAATGAATTCTGATATCACATCCTTTTAATTATCCTCCTCATAATTGATTTATGTTAATTTAGGATGATTTATCCAACACTACATCAATATGATTTATCTCCCAAAATAGAACAAGAACCTTTGGATCCTTGATAACTAGATTAGATATATTTTCAAAAGAACATAATATTTATCATTTTACATTATAGTATTTCTCCATTTAAATTATGTACCTTTGTTTATTTGTAAAGCATCTTTACATAGTTGGGTTTCATAAGGTTGTGATTAAGGAACATTGTTATTGTAATTGTTTTTATTTAGTATAATATACCATACAAAATGGTAAGGCGAGGCCATAATAACACACAAATGGCCATTAGGCTTCCCAAATTTTGTATTGAAATTGTTGTTCTATAAACACAATACAAAAGTTTTGTAAACACAGTGTGTTTTGCTTGATGTAGAAGTCTCTTTACAAATATGATTATTCCTTGTTGCTCATTTTAGAGCTTTAGAAAGACAATGTGTTGTCAACTATACAAAATATTATACCATGCTCTCCTTGCACTATGAAGTATGTATTATGAAGTACACTATGTATTGATGGTTAATAAAGTTTTCCTTTAATGAGAAACGTGCTATTTGATAAAATAGAACCCCATACATACATTTATATATCTAAATTTCATGACAAGGCTTCAAAATAGATTGTGAATCCCAACCTGCATTACACAAGGTTCATCACTATCAACAAGTTTATTTATTATTTCCAATAGTGGCAAGAAATTGGTTTTCTTGTTATTTGTAATGAACACCTAGATATACAGGCTTAAGAACCATAACAACTTGGGTATGTTGTGATGTGGAGGTTGAAAAATGTAGTGTGTTATAAAGCATGCAATTTTTTATATCACATAGGCTAATTTTGTTTAATTGTCTACCCTAAAGCTTGATCCATGTCATTAAGTGCAGTTGACAAATGATAGCGTGTTTTCAAACCTCGTATCTATGTGAGGAAATTCATAGCTAAACACATAACAACTGAATTGGTTAGTCACACAAGAGCTCAATTTGGATAGCTTTCCACATTTGTGATAGTTCTGGATTGAACATTAAAATTGCAAAATTAAAAACCTTCCACAAAAAAGCACATAATCAACTCTGAATATAAAATGAAAACCCATTTTTGCAAGGAAAACCGTTTGAAACCCATCAATGAATACTAATATTGGCAAGGAATATATGTTGAATTCTTCAAAGTCCCTAGGAAGAATGGAAAAATGGCATATATTTTTGGAAGATATGCATACTTTCTAGCTAGCTACCCATGCCTATCACATGCGTTTTGGTAGGGGGAGTGGTTGCTCTGCTTTGGCCTCTGAATTCCTAAAACTCTATTTTGGGCTCCCTAAGAACCTCCAAAATGTGAATGTTGAAAGTGGTGACATTTTGTGCTTTTTGAGCATTCCAAATTATGATTTTTAAAACATTATGATAGTTATGATGCATCTGACATGAATTTTTTAATAGAGAATAGCCTCATCCAATGGGAAAAAGCTAATATCCCTATAAAATATAGTAAAATCAAGCTATTATCCTTGAAAAAATGTATTTCTTAGACATGATAACATAATCAAACATGTCTTATCCCTGAAAAAGGGCAATACATTATCATGTGTAAGCCATGTAGTTTTGTAGGGAGATCACCTTTTGTAATTGGATGCAACTTTTCTCCCTATTAGAATTCTTGTCAAAGGAATCATAACACACAAAAATGCATTAAAACATATAAAAAGCTATACACCACATGATGGGACAACATAGTGTGAGGCCTCCCAAGATGGGGGATAACAGTGATGAATTTGGCAGATGGGAAGAAAGATTATGGTGATGGAAGCAAGGAGATAATGGTGTCGTCAGGTCATTTTTCCCACCTTCTACCATCCATGATGTCATGACGGGAGTTTGACTATAAAAATCATTGGCTCGGTGGCTTGTGTGAGAAGCTATCCTTTTCACTGAATTCTTTGCACTTGCGAGCATTGGAGGTGGATTGACATGAGTAAGACCTACATTCTAAATGTTTAATAAGTATAGCTTTCTGATAAGATGTGTTCAAATATGATATTTCACAAAATAATTAGAGGTTGGAAACACTCTATGTTGTGAGTTGTTTCATTCTACACATTGAAAGTTGAAGGTTTGAGAGCATAGGATGGAGTTGTAGGTGGAGGATATATAAAACTATCCAAATTCACTTGAGGAGTGAGTAACCAATTGGTTTATTGCTTGTAAAGGGTTTAAAAATAGTATTTAGGTTGTAGGTTTTGTAAAAACCAGTGTTTCCCAACTTGCAATTACACAAATATAGTATGAATGTAATGACAATATTTTGGTTACTTACATAGTGAGAACCCAATTGGTTGGTTAGACGTCAAGTGAATTTGGATACTTTTATGTATCTCCCCACTAGAATTATATTGGTAATGTGAATTCCTTGGAAGCCTCTTATTTTGTAGATAGTAAGAATTTAATAAACTTCACCTTAAAAATATATAACAACTCTTAGTTATAGTATAAATTGGATTTCAATTTCTTTGTATGATTGAAACAAAAAAATGCACAAAATAATTGCAAATTAGAAAAAACAATGTGAGTTGTCATTTGTTTCATTTTGCATGTTTAAATCTAAAGGGTTGAGAGCACAGGGAGGAGTTATAGGCGGGGGATACATAAAACTAACCAAATTGAGTTGAGGGGTGACTAAACAATTGGGTTGTTATGTGTAGAGGGTTTAGCAACACCATGTGGGTTGCATGTTTCTTAACACCCAATGTTTTCTAGTTTCATTACATTCTTTCTGTCTACAAAGGGAAAATTTCTCCAGACAATCACAAAAAATACCAAATTGAGGTGAGGGGTGACTAACCAATTAGGTTGTTACTTGTAAATGGTTTTAGAACAGTATGTGGGTTGCAGGTTTTATAACACCTATTGTTTTCCAAGCTGGAATTTCAAAAAAATAATATGCATTTCTTGAAAATATTTTGTTATTTAGATAGCATAAATGTAATGAAAGGAACCTTCAAAATTTTCCACAACTGTTAGTTATGGTAAAAATTTCAATTTAGTATCTTCATGCGATTGAAAAATAAATGCACAAAACAATTGCAGGTTGGAAAACACAATGGGTAGTGAGTTATTTCATTCTACAGGTGGGGGATACATAATTGAAACTAAATCTAGATGAGGGGTGACTAACCAATTGGGTTGTTATGTGTATAGGTTTTTACAACATTATGTGGGTTGTAGGTTTCATAACACCATCTCTTTTACAACCTACAATTTTTTTGACATTATGAATGTATTGAGAACCTCTTTTTATTTAGACAAAAAGAATGTAATGAAAGGAACCTTCAAAATTTATCACAAATCTTAGGTAGACTAAAAAATACATTTCAATTTCCTCTTATGATTGAAAAAAGATATGCTTTCTTACAACAGATGGTGCAATAAATTTTTGAACTTTAACTGTCTATAACACTTGCAACTATTTTAAATTTTACAACCAACTAGCAATGTGTACTTTAAAACAAAAAGTGTTTCATATAGTGACAAATTTTGTTGAGGAGTTTGACACATCTAATAGGGTGTGTAGTGGCACATTTTCTTAGGGATGGTCATGCTCAACAGATGTGTGAGTAAGATCCGCTAATTATAAGATGCATTCAAATGTTTAATTTGAATCTTTGACAAATAGTTATGATGTTGACTAGAAAGTGGGAATGTTTTAATTAGGAGGCAACAAAGGTTGTAAAGAGGACATCCCCTCATTTTAGGAGAATGTTGAACACTGAGGCAATGATGTGTTTAGTAATTGATTGTGAAATTCCAATTATCCTTCTAATGCGTCAATCAAAATGGTTTAGAATTTCAGTTATAAAATTTCATGTCTATTACAAATATGATTATTTTGATAGTATATCATTTGTTTGATTCAGGTCAATAATCAAGGAGATGATCACACTCTTTCCATAGTCCATGATGAAGAGGAAAAGGGTGTAGAGGGCGACCCTAAGGATGAGGAGGGTGTGACCGAAGCATGAGGTGATGAGGAGGATGGAAAGGTAGATATAATAACTCAAGTATTGCATTATTTGGCTGTGTATATGTTGTGCATTCAATTTATTTTAATATCAAATATATTAAGATATTTTATTTTTTGAATTTGTTGTGCAGGTTTTTGTTGAATTAAAAAGAGAAGTGGAGAAGGTGAGATATGTATATTATTGTATGTTAAATACATCTATGATTAAATTTCATAATTGGAGAGTGTTATACATGCATACAATTTTTTATCACCATCGTCCTATTGTCACACCATCAAAGCATGGCTGAAGTGGACCACAGGGGAACCAAAATGCCCCCTCCTCCCCTAAAAAATTGAAAAAGTATCTTCAAAAGAAGGTGGATAATATGGAGTACCAACTGAAGCTATAATATACTATCCAAAACAAGTATGTTATTAAAAGTGTTTGTAGAAAGTATAGTAAAGAAAACTTATGTCTACTTGATAAGGAAGCAAAGGACGAGGTGATGGAGAAAATGTGGTTATATAAAAGTGAGGAGAGGAAGGAGGAAAGAAGGAAAAGGATATTTTTGTTGCAGAAGAAAAATAGAATGGACAAAATGGTAATGTGGAACCGAACTGTTAAATCTAAATTTTGGTTGGTTCATTTTTTATTTTTTGATGCAATACAAGGTTCACATAACCTTAAATTACATGAAATGACAAGGTGATGGTCGACAAGTGGTTGTTGGCCCCGAGAAGGGTATTGTTGATTTGGAAGATGAAGTAGTTCCCATAAAAGCACAAGATGATGTTTCTCCCAACCCACCATCTAAATTTGAGAAGAAGGAGCATACATGGTCAAAAGTTTAAAGACATCCTCACATGAAGAAACTAGAAGAAACAGTGATTTCAAAATCTTTTGTTTAATGTTTCTTTGATTATTTTAATGAATTGGTTGCATGCATCCGAATTGATGTGATAATTCAATTCCTACTATTATAGGGCAAGGATTAACAATGAAGTGTTGGCCTCAAGCAAGGTATTGTTGATTTGGAAGATGAAGAAGTGACCACAAAAGCACAAGATGATGTTGTTCCTCCCAACATGTTGTCTAACATTGAGAAGAAGAATGAGCATACTTGGTCAAAAATTTCAAGGCTCCTTAACATACAGAAACTAGAAGAAATGGTTATTTTGAAATCTTTTGTTTAATGCTTATTTTGAATATTTCAATTAATTAGTTGTGTGCATCTGAATTTGATGTGATGTTCAAATTCTTACTATTACAGGGCAAGGATGAACAATGAAGTGTTGGCCTCGAGCAAGGTACTATTCAATTAGCATTGGAAAATGTACCTCGGGAGGGTAGCAAAGAAGAAAGGGTGCCTGCGGAGGGGAGCAAATGAGTGGTGGGAAAATAAATATCTATTTTGATTTATTTATTATGGGTAGAGGTTGTACATTATTAATTTTTTTAATTTTTTTCATATTTACGTACCAGGACAATCATATTCCTCTTTCTTGAGTATGGGAAAAGAAGCTAAAAAGTAGTGGGAAAACAAATATTGAGGTCAACACTACATTCCTATGAGTTCACCAATTTGAAGTGTGGTATCTCCTTTCCTTGTGTACATTTATTATTGGAAATGGCAGTTTCAAATTGATATATTTTTTTATGTATCTCATGTTATGAAATCCTTGGCATGTATTGCACGATAACAATGTATATATAAAAAATCAAGACTTCTTGTACATTGTGAGCGTATTTGGGTTTGGTTATAATTTTAACTCCTAGGATGGTGATAAGTGTATTGCACAACATTGGGTAGAACTGCTCAATCACGTAGTGATCAGAGAAAGAAGAAGGTTCTCACTATATTCCTATGACTTTAGCTATCTAAAGTGTGCATTCTCATTTAATTTTACACATATATATTTTTGTATTTTTGTCTAAATTTATAAAATTTTCTTTTCTTCTTTGTCTTCTCACACTTCTACCATGTTTTGCAAGATAAGGCTATTATTGGATGTGTGCAGTTTTTCAAAAACATGGGCCTTGGGCTTATTGGCAATGTAGTTGCAATGGAACTAGGAGACAGTAATAGAGATGGAAATGGGGATAGGGAGAGCACTAGCCTATAAGTGGGATGGGATAATAAATATAGACGTGGGGATAGGGAGAGCATTGGCCTACAAGGGGGAGATGGAAATAAAGATGGACATGGGGATAGGGAGAGTTGAATCCTGTCATCTATATTGGTACTAGAAACAACACACTTTCATGCTTCTATTTGAATTTCTTTATGAATACTTTAATATGTCTTTAATTATGATCAACATTAATGAAATTTCCATTGTAGTCGAATCCCATTGATGAGGAGAGGATAGATACCAAGGGAATCACTTTTAAGGTTGATGATCACATTGACATTTGGTGGTGGCATAAACTAGTTGGTAAAGGAATTATAAATGTTGTCAGTAGAGATGTTACTTGCCACAACATTTGACTCCCACAAGGTTCTGTGAGATTCAACATTGTTAAGGCCATTGTTGGTGACTGTAGACTGCCCTATCTTGGTGCTTTTATAGAGACTATAAAAGAATGTGTGGGAAAATTCACAATATGGAAGCTATCTAACTTGAGGCCTTCACTTTTGGAGGTACATATAAATTATTTATTTTCATATATATCATAATACCTTATATTTTTTCCATCCATACATTAATTGTTCAAAGTGTGAAGGTCAAAGCACAACCTCTCCAAAAATCTATTGTTTCACATTCATCATCTACGAGGGTTTGTGGAAATGGAATCACCCCTCTCAAAATGCATAAGAACCCAAAGATCCATGCCAAATTTTATGAAGGAATCTCCTCAATTGAAAATAATAGGTAGCATAGGAGATGATGAGACATGAAGACAATACTCATTGTGCATTGCAGGTTTCATCATTTCATTATTAAGAAATTATGGTGTAGACTTATATTATTTTCATATGTTTGAACATTATGTTGTTATACATTTCATATTAGACTTTTCATTTCCCTATATAATTACATTATAAACAATGTGAAATGATGGTAGGAAATGGCACCTAAAGTCTTATTGTTTATGGTAGCTTGCTTATAAATGAAAGAAAAAAGTTGACATTTAAATCATTTGAGCTCAACAATTTTGAATATAGCAGTCAATGGTATTGAATAGACTAATTGCATACATGGTATTCAATAGAGTATAGCAGTAAATTTTATTTGTATGTATATGTATGTATCTATGTGGGCAACTATTTGTAGTGTTAGAAAACACACTATCCCATGCCAGTTATTTTTTAATGAAATTTTTTATTTCATACGAACTAAGAATGTAATGAATTCCACCTTCAAATTTTAGAGCAACTCTTTGGTATAGTAAAAATAGAATTTCCCTTTTTTCATTTGATTAGAACAAATAAAATGCTCACATTATTTGCAATGTTGGAAAACACAGTACCCCCTGTCAGTTATTTCCTTATGAAAATTTTGTGTTTTGTACACACCAAGAATGTAATTAAGTCCACCTTCAAATTTTAGAACAACTCTTTGGTACATTAAAAATGATATTTCACTTTCTTCATCTAATTGGAACAAAAAAAATGCTCACATTATTTGCAGTGTTGGAAAACACACTGTCCCTTTTCACTTATTTCCTTATGAAATTTTTTTGTTTCGTATGCACCAAGAATGCAATGAAGTCCACCTTCAAATTTTAGAACAAATATTTGGTACAATAAAAATGGCATTTCCCCTTTTTCATCTGATTGGAACAAAAAAATGCTCACATTATTTGCTGTGTTAGAAAACACATTGTCCCCTATCAGTTATTTCGTTATGATTTTTCTTTTGCTTCATACACAAAAATAATGTAATGAAGTCCATCTTCAAATTTTATAACAACTCTTTGGTATAGTAAAAATGGCATCTCACTTTCTTCATTTGATTGGAACAAAAAAATGCTTATATTATTTGTAGTGTTGGAAAAAACACTGTCCCGTGTTAGTTATTTCCTCATGATTTATTTTTTCATTCACTCCAAGAATCTAGTGAATTCCACCTTCAAATTTCAAAACAAATATTTGGTACAATAAAATGGAATTTCACTTTCTTGATTTGATTGGAACAAATAGAATTCTCACATTATTTGTAGTGTTGCAAAACACACTATCTTGTGTCAATTATTTCCTTAATTTGTAGTTTTACAGTGTTGCAATACTATGAATGTAATAGAAACCTTACAAATCAGAACTTAAACAAATAAAAACTATTTTTGGTTGATTCAATATTTATCTTACGCTCTGGGATAATCCTTCTTCATTGTTCTAAAGTTTTGAATATTTTATATAAAGTATAAAACACGTTATTCTTATTTTTGCACAACTTCTTTTAACTTGTATCATTTCATGCACTTAACTTTTGAATGACGAGTTCTTAATCATATTCAAAATGTATTGAGACTTGTTATAGTGATTAAGTATATTACTTGTGCTTTGTTGTATGAAATTTATTTAAATTGCAATACCTTTACTTGTCAATATAATACCAATCTTATTGTGTCTTTATAAAAGTATAAAATGTGTGTATATAAAACACGACTGTACCATAAGAATTCTTAATTATTACTACAAATTCTCCTTGAATATGTTTTCTTCTAGTGTGCATGGTGGATCATTTTATTCCAAGAGCGGTGCCTATTAAATCATGTTATAAAGTCATACAATTCCATGGGAAAAATGATATCTTAATAATAAAGGAATTTCACTTAGACATAAGCGAAGAACAAAATTTGTTGGAACATAATGATCTACTGAGAGTGGGGTGAATCAGTAGATACTAAAAAATCTTTCCCTTGAAAATCTTTATGTAAATTAATTTCTTAGCTCAAATACTTTGTGCAGATTTCTTCCTCTAACTCTTAATGTGTAGATTGAAGACTAAATATGCAAACATACACATGGAAACAAACAATCAACACAAATGGCCACAAAACCAGATATACATGGAAAACCCAATATGGGAAAAACCACGGTGAGAAATGTTGGTTGAGACTACTGCTCAAATCCAGCATCACAATCCAAATCTCTATTACATTGTTTAGGGCTACAACCCAAGGAAGCTTCAAATCCTTAATTTAGAGGCTACAACTTCAAGGATGCACCAACACCCTAGTTTAGGAGCTACAAATCCAAGGAGACTACAATCCCCTAAACTGAGTTACAACCCAATACAATGAGGATTCAACCTCTTACAACATTACCATCTCATATATGCATAGATTGGTTCTACCTAACCTATAATGCATCATTACATTTAGTACATTGTTGCACTTTCTACAACTTACACTCTACTGTTGAAGCTGGACTCTTAGAAACACACCCCTACTCTGCACTCTCCTCTACACAGAAAATAATCACTATTCTATCTTGTTGCACTACAACTCTTTCCCTTGCTATAGTGTCTCATACATTTGCACTCTCTTGAATGCAAACCTAGATGATATTATGTATCACAATCTAGGACTTCCTCGCATGTGCATTCTCTGTATGCTTTGCTCCTCTCTCAACTTTCTTATCATCACAACTAGATATTCACAACTCTATTTTTCCACACTTTGTGACTTCAGATGGGTGAACCCACAAAAGTTGTTTACAATTGGAGTGAGGAAGGAAAAGTAAAAAAATGACCCCATGACAAAAAATTTCATTTTTATGGTTCAAACAAACTAATAGGTTTGAACGAACCAAAAGAGGGTTAAAATGAACTAGGGTTCGAGTGAACCCCTGGGGGCTCGCTCGAACCCCCCATTTCCCTCCATCTCCCCCTCAGGTGGTAAAAAGTCCAAAAATTTGTCCTTCAAAGCTCTTGTTGAGGATGAAAATGGAGGAGACTTCACAAACCCAACTAGCTAATGGTAGTCCTTAGAACAAGCTATCCAATGAATATAATTTTAATATGTTTTGGTTTCATTATATATTTGTTTTTTTAGTTTCATTAAACATAGGTTTTTCACAAAAAGTCAAGCTCTCTATTTTGCATGTGGACAAATAGTAGATTATCAAAAAATTAAAATAAAATTTGAGTGCACCAGATATTAAAGTCCTTGATCCAACAAAAAAATAAATTCAATACATACAAAAAAAGTTACGTTGTATATGGTCCGCCTATGTCTCAATTGTAATTGGTTTGACTTCAAAACTTGATTATGGAAAAAATATTCAATAAAAAACTACGAGACCAATTGGAAGCACTATATATTAGAGTTACAAATTTAAATTTGAAAGAATTAGAATTTTATCCTTCATGGAAAAAAAGTTATGTTGTATACAGTGAGCGCCACTCCTTAAAAATGTTGTTTTCTGAAAAAAAACTAGTTTTTGAAGGAGATAGAAAAATAAGTGCAATCTAATTCCAATGTTTTTGAAAAAAATTATATTTAGAATCTACAGAAAAAATGTCACAAATCACTAGTTTGCATCATCTTCAAATTCATCACGGTTTAGCTACTATAGGTGCCCGAAAGTGAAGATTTAGTTAGGAAAAAATATTTTAGTGTCCAGTTTGGCCAAATATTGTAAACCACTATTATGGGATCACCTAGACTCCTTTTTATACAAGAAGATACAACCAACATACACCCACTGAACTAACTCAACCTTTTTACAATATACAATTGTCTTCATTCTCCATCGACCTACTATCTCTGCCTCAAAATTCTCTCCACCGTCCAAATCATCTCAAATCTTCCACTAGGGTTTCCATACTTGCTAACTTCACCAGAAAGCTACTAGTTCACCTCAAGAAACACACACACACTATACATATTCACTGAACCTACTAAACTAGACAACCTACATTACTCAACGTCTACATCGAGCCTCACAACATTTAATTTAGATATCGAGAATTTGCTAAGAATGGAAACTCGTGAAATCCTAGAATCAAATATGTATTAAATACTTACATTTTTGCACTCCATCTGATATTGATCCTTTAGTCTTCATGATATCCAACCACATCACTGAACAACCTTTTTGCATCAATGACACCTTTTGTCATCATGCCAACAATTTTCCCACTAGGATCACTTCCATCTCACTTTTGATCTCTTCCTTGACATCAATTAAACTTTCCATTAATGCCATCATCTTCACTTGCAAGATCAACTACATCACTTCTTTTGACATCAACGACAATTTGACATTAATACTAGTATCCTCACTTGCATGATTAACTCCATTTCATCTCTCATCCTCTTTCATCATGCCAACACTTTACCTTGCATAATTTACCCTTTTGACATCAATAACAACTATATGCTAACAATCTCCCCCTTTGTCATTGATGGAAAACTTAAATGCTCAACCTCTCAAAGGTTTGATACCAATGATGGATAGCATCTGAGCTCTCAATTTCCCTCCTTTAACATTCCTTCTCCTTTGCTCATCCTTAGAAGAAACTACACTTCTTTCTCTCATGCTCAACTTTCTCCCCCTTGCTCAATTGTATTGAGCATTTGCATACTTTCTCCCCCTTTGACACCAATGGAAAAGGGTTACAAATTTCTCCTCTTCTTTGTCTCAAGTCACCATATTGCTACAACCTTCACTTTTTCTTAGCAATGGCAAAGGGAATTAGCCCCCCCTTTGACTGATACCAACTGAAGACAATTTTTTTTCTCATGTCAATTATTGCATTCAACCATTTTACTGCAATGGAAAAATCATATGCTCCAATAGTCTTGTGCTAATTAATAATATCTAATGCCAGTTTGAGTGCCATTACATGCTCTGATCTGATTAGGTCAAATATCAATTGTAGATATTTTGATTCATGCTTTGTACCAATTGAATCATATTCCAGACACCAATTGGTGATATCATGCCCTGATACCAATTATCATCCTGATATCAATTGTGAATGTGTTCTCCTTATTCTATGTACCAAATGATATCGTAGATTGCATTGTATCAAGTAAAACACTGATTTGATACCAATAGTAGCTCCCCCTTAGACCTTGCTCCATTCTCTTCTTAGCATACTAGAGCATTTGCTTCCTTTTGGGCTCTATACCAACTAGACTATTCTGAACCAATTTATGGTGGTCTGATACCAAATTAAAAATAAAACATATAGAACAACTCCCCCTAAGATATATATCTTCTCCTTGCAGTCAAAGAGCATTTCTCTCAATAGAGCATTTACACCATTTTTAAAAATAACTGATACTAATTGTTGATATCAATTTCTGCAACAACTATCCACTATCTGATAATGTTCTTACCCTCTGATGAGAATTTCAAAGAGCAAGAATGTGACCATATATCTACAAACATCAAGTCGTTAGAAATTTGTAAAACATGTTTTACCTTACTTGATCTCCTTCTTGATTTCCGGGGATGAATGACATACCAATGAAGCTCCCCTTGGACTCATGCCCCATCACTATTAATTAGTGATTTAAAGTAGAAGAAGCCTCATGGAGTGTTTCCTTCTAGTATTTCTCTTTCCAAACCTTCTTGACCTTCATTCCTTTCTTGTTATTGTTCTTCCAAGGACTTGTGAACTATTGTACACCTTGGATGACACATTCCTCTTCTTATCATAATGTGCTATTGGTATTACATGATTTAATCTACAATCCTTAGCTATGTGACCAAAGTTATTAAAATTATAGCACATTACATTCACATCTACAACAAGAGAAAATAAATTTTTATTTACATATGTTTTTCTCCTAGGTGTAGTTCTACACTCTCTAGCCCTATGACCAAACTGATTACATCAATAACAATATCCATAGAAACATGTGGGGTACCTGGTCATAAAATTTCTTTGAGTAGGATGAGGTGGTCTTCTTTGCTTTGTCTTCTTCATGTATCTCATCCTTGGGGATCCATTTGCATCAACTTCCTTTGTATTTTGATTTCTCTTCAATAGTTTATGAAATTTTTCTCCATTTTCTATCTGCTACGAGCTTCTTCTTCTGATAATAAAAAATTGAAGGTTTTTTGTTCTTTTTTTTTGCAATGGGTCTCCTTTCTTCCTCAACTTTGTCTGTATCAGCAGCAAGCTTCTTTTCTTCTTTTGCTTTCTTCACCTCAATAATGCTCTTTCTTGATCTTCCATTTCCTAAGGCAATCTTCGTGTAGACATTTTCATTATTTGTGCAACATCTTCCTTTTACTCTAAATCTTTCAAATGATCTTGTAGAAGTAGGACTCTTCTCTTTATTATCACTAAGGTCAATCTTCAATCTTGGTCTTGATCTTGATATTGATGGCTTTTGTGATTTGATCAACTCATCTACCATCTTAAAATAACATTTTAGCTTCAAGCTTTTATCTATCTGCTCTTTTGCATCTTTTAACTCCTTTCTTAGTGAAACTATCTCTACTTCCAACTTCATACACTCATTAGATTTAGACTGTAGTTCTGATTTAACTACATCTTCTATCCTTTTAGCTTCTTCCACATGTTTCTTCAAGATGATCATCATTTTATTAAATTCTTCAAGAATCTTGGTCAGCTTATCAATCTCCTCTTATGCACGCATTTTATATTCTTCATTTTTCTTCCACAACCTTTTAATTTCATTAAGAGCACAAATGAGTTTTCCTTCAAGGTTCACTTATTCTTCTTCTTTACCAGAGGTTTCAACTTCTTCATATTTATCAAACCTCTCAACCTCTTCATTAGAGTTCATTCCAGATGGGTCAAACCCATAGAAAATTCCATGTTCATCATTTGATCTTCCATTTACATAAGATGACCCACTTTCTCTTCTTTTATGAAAATTCTTCTCTTTTTCTTCACTATCCTCTTCTTTCTTAGAGTTATCCTTTTCATAATGAGGGCATTTAGCAAGAAGACCTAATCTACTAAAGTTAAAGATTTTAAGGAGTATCTTACCTCTGCATCTTCCAGAGCCTCTTCTCAATCTCCTAAAGCACTCAACTTCCTCTCCATCAGTCTCCTCACATTCAGAAGTAGATGTTTCTTCCTCATTACCTCTAGCTACAACATCTCTCATGGATTTTTTTGCACTCTTCCCATCTTCATTTAAATTCACATTTTTAGACTCTCTTCCACATGTTTGAATCTTGGCTTGCAACATATTGTCATCATCTCCATATATCCTTTTCAATTTATTCTAAACTTCATGTGTAGTTTTAAAATGCAAGACTTCATCAAGTACAGAAGCTGACAATCTAATCATAATTGAAAATATTGCTTTAGAATCATCTTCAAATGCTTTGTTTTCAACCACAGTAAGAGACTTCAAAGGAGTAGAAATCTTAAAGCCTTCTCTACTGAATTCCATACATCAGAACCTAATTATTTCAAGTAAGCTTCCTTTTTTTTGCTCCAAACCATACAACCTAATCCATTAAATAGATATACTCCTTCTATAGATGGACTTTCCTTATTAGCTATATTGTGTTCACACACCAAGATTTACTTCGAGCTAATTAAGCTTCTCCTAGGGAACCTAGTTCTTTGATACCAATTATTGGAACACAATGATCTACTGAGAGGAGAGTGAATCAATAGACACTAAAACTCTTGCCCTTAAAAACCTTTACGCAGATTAAGTTCTTAGCTCAAATACTTTGTGTATATTTCTTCCTCTAACTCTTAATGTGTGGATTGAAGACTAAATATGCAAACAAACAATCAACACAAATTCCCACAACACTAGATATATATGGAAAACCCAATGTGGGAAAAACCACGGTGAGAAATTTTGCTTGAGACTACTGCTAAAATCTAGCCTCACAATCCAAATATCTATTACATTGTTTAGTGCTACAACCTAAGGAAGCTTCAACTATCTAATTTAGAAGCTATAACTTTAAGGATGTACCAACACCTTGGTTTAGGAGCTACAAATCCAAGGAGACTAGAATCCCCTAAACTGAGCTACAACACAGTATAATGAGCCTACAACCTCCTACAACATTACAAGCTCATATATGCATATATTGGTTCTGCCTAACCTATAATGCATCATTACATTCAATATATTATTACACTTTCTACAACTTACACTCTGTTGCTGAAGTTGCACTCTCAGTAACACACCCCTACTCTACACTATCCTCTGCACATAGAAAAATCATTGTTCTATCTTGATGCACTACACCTCTTTCCCTTTTTGCAGTGTCTCATACATCTACACTCTCTTGAATGCAAACCTAGATGATATTTTGTATCATAGTCTAGGACTTCCTCGCATGTGCATTCTCTGTATGCTTTGCTCCTCTCTCAACTTCCTTATCATCATAGCTACATATTTATAACTCTATTTTTCCACACTTTGTGACTAAAACCTCCTTTTTGTACAAGAAGATACCACTAACATACACCCATTGAACAAACTCAACCTTTTGACAATATACATTTTTCTTCATTCTCCATCGACCTGCTATCTCTGCCTCGAGATTCTCTTCACCACCTAGATCACCTCAAATCTTTTGCTAGGGTTTCCATACTTGCTAACTTCACCAACAAGCTACCAATTCACCTTGAGCCACACACACACACTATACAAATTCAATTAATCTACTAAACTAGACAATCTACATTACTCAACCTTTGCATCAAGTCTTACAACATTTAATTCAGATATAGAGAATTTTCCAAGAATAGCAGCCCATGAAACCCTAGAATCGTATACGTATTCAATACATACATTTGTCCACTTGACCAGATATTGATCCTTTGGTCTTCATGACATCCAAGCACATCACTGAACAACCTTTTTTCATCATGCCAACAATCTTTCCACTAGGATCACTTCCATCTCACTTATGATCTCTTCCTTGACATCAATGACAATTTCCATTAATGCCATCATCTTCACTTGCAGAATCAAATCCATCACTTCTTTTGACATTAAGGATAATTTGACATTAATTCCAATAGCCTCACTTGCATGTGCAACTCCATTTCATCTATGATCCTCTTCCATCATGCCAACACTTTACCTTGTATGATTTCCCCTTTTAAAATCAGTGACAAGTATATGCTAACAAATATCATATGAAACAACTAAGTGTAGTTATTTATCCATCTCCAAACAACTAAAAAATCATATGTAATAGATAGCTAATCATTACAAAAAACTAAAAATCATATTTGTTATGGTAACCATAGTGTGTTATATATTGACTATCCATAAAAGTTCCAAAAAACACTGTAAATATAACACATGGCAATGAGTTTGATGGAATCACTAATAACATAAAAATGATATTGAAATTGCATTCAATCATATATATAATGTGTGAAAACTTTGCAAACATTTGTGACTAAAAATATCATAAATATTGGCTATAATAACTAAATAGTTTGTAAAAATTGTCAACTAGGTCAACTATTTATGAACAGGTAACATTCCTACATTGTCACTATCAAGAAGAATTCTCTATACTTTGATTTTCAAGTTATACTTCATGGAATACAACGTAATTATCGCATAATTTATGTGTAACAATCTGAATGATGGTATCACATGATGCACCTCAAACCTAACAATGTAGTTGAATTTAAAGATAACAAGCAACCATTCCTTGATATGAGCCTTGTGATAACTAATTCGAGATTCTCTCTTAAGGAATATCATGAATTTTATTCTTAGCTCATTGGGAAGACTATGTTTTTGGATGATTACTATTGGTTTAATGGATACCTTCCAGATGCATCCAGCTAGGAAAGGGTCTTGAATCTCTTGATAAAGATGAATTCACGAATCATAAAAAATTACAATCTCTATTTATATATTGTGATATTTAATGTCCAAGCTCATTATCACCCATACACCATAGACATAGTTTTAAAGTAATGAGAATAATTGTAAAATTTGATGTCATCGCACTTTGTCCCATTTCTATCAATTATCCTTAACATCTTTTCCATCAACCTATATGGGAGACATGGAAGATATTGGTGGAAGTTGGTCAACCAAATAGAGACCCATGTATCTGCATTATGTGACATATTTCATACTTGCATCAAATAAATTATTATCTTTCACATCTTGACCATACAAAGAATCATTAGAACAAGAAGAATTAGATAAGATAGAACCCACTATGTTTTTCACCCTACCAATATGTTGTGCACTTTTTGTTAATCATACAAAGAAAGGAAATTCCAATTTTTTCTCAAATAAAGAGATGTGGTACATGTTCAAATTACATTCATTGAATTAATAGATTCTACCTATTCTTGAGAGGCTAACCTTTCAATAAGTAGAATCAAATAACACATAACCCACTGTGTTTTCTAGCCTGCAATATGTTGTGCATTTTTTATTAATCATACGAAAAAATAAAAATCCAATTCTTTATCAAATAAAAAGACATGGTGCATGTCCAAGGTATGTATATTCACTTAAGAGCTTCTACCTATTCTTGAGAGGTTGCCCTTTCACCAAGCAGAATCAAATAACATAGAACCCACTATGTTTTCAACCCTTCCAGTATGTTGTACATTTTTTTGTTAATCATACAAAGAAATTGAAATCCAATTTTTGCTCAAACAAATAGATGTAGTGTGTGTCCAAGGTATATGTATTCACTTGAGAGATTCTACCTATTCCTCATAACTAGAAGAAGGATCATATGTAGTATGTGCAATGGGAAAATTGCAATGCATAATTGGAGCAACATGTACTAGAATGCCTGAAATGAAAAATAAAATAATTGTAATAACACTTGAAAAGAAGTAGAGTAGAGTGAGTGAGATAGATAATGCATTGAGTGAAAATTATATGATGTCAAATAGATGCCAGTGCAAAAAAAAAAGAATCAGTTGGATGGAGACATGATAGTTTGATGTGAAAATTATAGACAACTTGTGTGAAATTTTTTTTCAGAAGATACAACTACATTATCTAGTTAGAAAGATGCTCTCAATGTTGACCAAGAAGTGGCTACAAAGCTACATAATGGTATTGAAGAAGGTGCATGTGCAATATGTGCAATGGACAACTGGAAATGTACAAGTGGAGTAGCATGTACTAGAATTCTTGAAATGAAAAAGAAATCCACTATGAAAACACTTGAAAAGAAGCATACCAAAGTGAATGAGATAGATAATGTTTTGACTGAAGAGATTCTTCTTGCTCTTCACAAGTTATGGATGGACCATGTGCAATATGTGCAATGGGAAAATGGAAATGCACAACTAGAGAAATAGGTACTATAATACATGAAATGAAAAAGGAATCTATTGTAGAAGCACTTGTAAAGAAGCAATGTAGAAAAATAGAATTAGTTTGGCAGAGACATGAAAGTCTGATGTGGAAATTGTAGACACCTTCTATGAACAACTTTTTGAAAAGATGGCATGCTTACCTATAAATGGGGGTTCACTAATGTATGCTTCTACACTCCTCAGTAACTCTTGAAAAAGCACCAGAGTGAACGCACTTTGGCTGACATCAGCCTATAGTTGTAGTCAAAATTTTATATGGAAGTACATTATTGCATAATGTCATATCAAAAAATGGACCCATAATTGTTAAATTGTAACCATACCTTCCATTGGGTTTACACTCATGAAATAAAGTCACTGAAAAGGCTCCTTTCCACACATTCAAATGCTAAAGAGAACAAAAAGGACAAAAAATTTTAGAAAGTTTATGAGGTGGTAGAAGCCAATTAATGGAAAAAGAAATCTGCAATACCATTCCTATTACAATATAGAAATTGAAATGGGTTTTCTCATACTCACTTGTATTAGATGTCGTATCATTTTGCCCATCCATAGTAGGTGCACTTGACGTCTCACATTGCATATTGACATTCATATTAAAGATATTGTATATGGACAAGGGAAAGGGTTCACACACAAGAGATCATCAGTCTAAGTGTTGTGCAACATGCTCCCTATGTTGGGTTTCAAGTCAAGGATGATCCCTACTTGCAATAAACAATGGATGCATGTGAATAATGCTAGTTACAGTTGCATCATGATCTTGAATGAATTAAAATGATAATTAATTTGATTGTTGTAGATCCTCTAGAAACCTATCAACACAATGTGCATATGATTGTACTTGTTCTAGACACTAAGGCAATGTACACATCACCTTCTTCAAGATTTCATTTGTGTTATTCCAAATACACACTTTTTGTAAATATTCATCATGTTCACCACTGATAGAAAGACCTTTTGTAGGGGTGAGAACATTAGGAATATTTTCTTGGATGCCCCCCTTTGACAATGTCTCATTCAAATATGTCCCTCTATCAATGGATTCACATCTGTCATCTAAATGACAACACACAAGAAACTTGTATTACATGGTAGAAAATGCAAAACATAATTTTCTCCCATAAAGTAACACACTTTGAATTGAAATTCACTTACCGTGGACCACTTCTTCAACATTGGACGATATTTTAATCAGTTTGAAAACCTTAAGGTCATGTTTGCAAGTGTTCCCTTGCAAAATCCAAGGGTACTCACAAATAGAAAGGTGCTCACCTAATTCTTGAACCAGGTAGTGGTTGCACCTGCTTTGAATTTTCACCTAGTGCCATCTAGGACATGTTTCATCCAAAACACAATCATCATCCGGAATTGCCTTCACCCTCTCTAAACTAGATTTAATATTTTGAATCTTATAGTTTGTCAATAAACCATGATGGTGCAAATTTTTCTTTTTCCTAAAAAATGGTTGCATTTTATACACAAGTGTGTAATACAAATAGTCAATTCACCTTGTGCATTTTTTTTGCAATCACATAAGTATCGATTTTTCAATGTGCAATGGTATGACTCGATGGCAAAATTTTTATCCTAGTTGGCATTTGGGAATAGTCTACAATTTTTCACCCACATGGCTACCAAAAAAATAAATAGTGAAGTAAACCAAAACGTATTAGAGGTAATGTCAAAGAATGTGAATGGTGAGAATTGAACGAGGTGATATAAATTTTCAACTCACCAATTCGATCATCTTCTTCGCACCAAGTTTTCTTGAAGTACTATAAAAATCGGGGCTGATCATTGAACTCCTCAAATAAATTGTTCAATAGTTGAGTGATGTCTTCACTATCACCAATCACCATCATGATCTTGCCAAGTCTATGGAATATTTCTATTTCCAGAGTCCTTGGCTATGCACTTATGTACATTCTTTATCCAAGCCCTTTAAACATTCCAAATGCATAAAGGCACATGACATCCAAAGACAACCCTAATAGACAATACAAAGGATATTATTTAGCATTCATTTGCATGAAAAGTGGAATTGAAAGTAACTAGAAAATGACAAAGGTACACAAACCAACCAAAACATGTACTTATTGTATGGCCTAAATTTCTATAGTGGCATCATCGGTTAAAAAAGCATTGACTCTCCAGTCGGTTCTTGTTGTTCTTCCATGGGCATGCACTATGTATAACCAACCAAAAATGCCCTAAATCTTGTTTCACAAGGAGACTGCCCATGCAATGGGTAAACCACTTTGTTGCTCATTGAAAATGAGAAAATTATACAATTCATACTATACACATAACAAGTCAGCATGAGCATTTTTTAGGTATATATCCAATAAGATCATTGAGAAGATGAAGAAGTATTCATCGATGTTTCTAATGCCTCACCCCATATTTGTTAGTGGAAAATGTTGAATCCATGGAGATGAATGAATTTTACGAATGTCAAACCATTGTATCCAACATCCATGGAGTCTGAACCTCGGGAATAAAAGGTGTCTCATTTACATGGGGTCATTGAAAGTACAAGAATTTTTCCTTGTTTTGTGCATTCCATATTATGATACTTGACGAATCGTATATGTGTTTCTATGCATGAATAAAGTTGACCTTTCTCCAGGCATTCATTACATCCTTTCTTGTCAAGAATTCATATCTCTTACTCATCATGCCACAAAACAGGATCAATGAAGTGTCTATCCATTATTGCATTGACACTCACGTCCATGAGCAAAAGGATTTCAATATAGATTTTGCATTTTGTAGATAGATTAGGGGTGAACATGGAATGCAAGTATTTGCTTGTGTTGTCAATTCCATGGAAAAATTCACCATCAACATCAATTTGAAACATTTATTTGAAGAGAAGATAGACAACATCGGGTCTATCATACATAACCTTTGTAATGAAGTGGCATTTCCAAACTCACTTTTTTACAAACATTTGTTGTCTTTTCATTGGTGGAGGCTTGTTCTTGTGGTCTTCAGAACTGTATCCACACTAGTAGCTATAAATAAAGCATCATCTCACCATCTTCAAGAAAGAGAGAATAAAGTATCATTGGACCATACACATGAATGTTGAAAGGTACAATCTTGTGCCACCTAATTGTTTTTCTATAATTTTTGTCATTGATGGGACTTGTGATGGTAATCTTCTCTCTTTTTTTCATGCACACAAATGAAGCTTCAAAAACTTTAAGAAACCCTTTACCACAAAAAAATCATCGAGTCTTTTATGAGGAATTTCTATGAAAAAGTCAAGGACCCCATCCTTTTAAATTGCAATAGGAGTCCACTCCAAACTGTAAGAGGAAAAAAGAGAGCATCCATCCTCTACATCTTGCACCTCCAAATCATCTTCCTTTTCCTTTTCAAGCCTCTCCCCATTCTAGGTGAGGTAGGAATTGGACGAACATTTAAAATTAGAGTGGATTGCATCAAAGAAAAGAAATAAATTATTCATTGAACGCAAATAAAATGTGCTTGCATTGCTGCAACCAATGTGAAACCAATAGGAGGTTGCCAACTTCTACCGAGGAAAAGAAAAGGTGATAGATTGAATCAAGCTAGGAAAAATGCAGGTTTGAAAATAGAGCATGTAGCTCAATGTACAAGTGGACATAGAAAATGGTGGCACAATTGCAAGCATACATGGACATTCAATGATGACTCCATTTTAGGTGTGGCACACAAACCTGTTTTACCTAAAGAGGAAGGTTATGAAAACCAACCATTGTTTTGAAGTAAATTTGTGTTGTTTGAGCAACAACATGATGAGTGGTTCAACCTACAACTTTGTATGTGGAGTATAAGTGTAACACACATTACAGTGTGTAATTAATTCTACAGTTGCAATGACAAAAGTATTATTTTGGGAAGATACGTTGGTTGTGGTACGTGTGTATGTGTTAGTGGAGATGAAAGGTTAGAGGGAAACAAAAACCTTTTATGACTACCTTGTATGTAAAAAAATGTGCATCCATTGCTTCCAACAACACCAAAAGAATAACATTTTTGTTGCATCTATTTACAAAATAATGAATTAGTAATGAAGTGAATCAACAATAGCATAAAGGTGTAAAATTTCCTATCAACCATGATGTGAGCCAGTGCAGGTTGGAAAACATAGTGTACAATTGAACCTCCAAGTGGACATAAAGATCACAAGTAAATTCACAACCCCACATGAAAATAAAATTAATATTTCAAAGTATATGGTTTGTACAAACCTCTTTTACTTGAGCAAGCATGTTGTGATATTGAGCCTTTCGTAGGGGGTAACTTAACATGAGCTGAAAATAACACATCTAGAAATTCATGAAATAAAAAAGTGTAGGTTGAACAATATGATGAGTGGTTAAACCTACAACTTTGTATGTAGCCTATAAGTCTAACATGCATAATAATATGTAATTACTTCTATGGCTACTAGCAATGTGAGAAGAAAAAAACATGTTCTTTGCATCTGCTAATAAAATAATGAATCAGTAAAGGAGTGAATGAACATAGGATAAAATGTGAAAAAGGTTCCCTCTATTGTAGGTGGTAGTACATATTTTAGGTGTAGAAAAATGTTTTATAATAAATTTTTTTGTTTGACGTAACTTTAAATGGAGATGAGAAGCATATCTTACACATGAAAAACTACTAATTGTGCAGCTTCAACAACATAATGTTTATTTGAACTTGCAACTTTATCTGTGGCCTAAAATGGTATCACAAAAAATGAAATGTATTTACCTACAGAAATGAATGACAGAATAGAAAATACAACACAAGTTTGGTGTGGTGCACCTATATATGTGGGTAACTTCTTACCCATATTTTGCTACGGACTATGAAAATATCTCATTCAAACATTCACAATGTTGAAGTCTATATTCTTGTTTTTCTTCTATCTTCACCCTTCAACTAGTACAAAGCTTTGAAAAATTTACTTTCCCTACATAGGTTAAAATATTCTTCCAATGGGGATAATGCATGATTACTCATAGCTTGATAACAACAAAAAAATAAATGATAAATCTAATGATATATTGTAGATATTGAATGGAAACCATTTTTTTCATCATTGCACTAAATCTCAATTCATTTCCTTGTGCTTTGCATATTTATTCACAAATTGTGGATGAAAAGAGAAAGTTAAATTTCAAATACACTACAATACTTAAAAAATCATGTGTAATTTAGAAATCATACTACCTCTTTCCATTAATACAAATCATATATTACTACCAACTATTTGTTGTAGTAGGCAGCATGTCCAGTATGAAGTGTCTACTCGAAAATTTCACCTATGCTACTATGAAATTGAAAATTAGAAAAAATTGGGTGTTATGAAACCTGCAAGCTCCATGCTATTTAGAAGCCGGCCATGTGCAGGATCATCATGGAAAAATAGGCCCTTAACTGGAGATGAAAATTCAAGAAATCAGAGTTAGGCAACTTGACATAAAAAATTGAATAGGTTGTCTATATTATTTTAAAAATATGTAACAATAGAATCTATAGAAAATTGAATGTAGTTTCTAAACTACTAGGTTTACTTTTTTTTTTAAATCTATTTGGTGAAAATTTGAAATTTCAATGCAGTAGTTCTTAAATTTCAGGGAAAACATAAGTAGGTGTCTATCTGACCACCCTAACCACAATAAAATGATAATATTTTTTAATAAGATTTTAGATATAAGCAGAGAACTCATGTCCCAATGTGATGCATATTTGTTTATAATTTTTTCCAAGTAAATAATTAATTAAGAATTTTTTATTGCAACTTTTAAAAAATATAAAAACTTGTATTTCTAACCACCTTAACTTGGTAAAAACTTCATGATTTTTTTAAAAAAAAAATCCTATAGTATGTGAAGCATAGAATGTGACACATATTTTGGATTCAAAAAATGTGATACCATTTGAAAGATATAGATGTTTTTCAATCAACCTATCAATCAGGACTTTAGTCATAATTCAAATAGAAAATGAATAATAATTATTTATTAGATTCAAAGTAAAGAATAATTTATATTGGTGGAAAGCTGAGAATCTCCTTTAAAAAAAAATTTCATTTCATCAATTTTGGGTTAAAAAAAAGTCATCAGCCATATGGGCCATCATATCACTTATGTATCATCACTTTTGGCCCATCATGATCCTACATATACCCAACCATTAAACATGTAAAATAATAATTGGTGGATAAGTGCAACGATTTGTGATACAAAAAGGTGCCACTTTTGTTTTTTTACCTAAACTGACCATTTGGTGGGTGCCAAATTTGGTGCTCGCCAAATGGCTTGCATGACCGAGTCTAATGCTTGATATTTCAAAATTCCAAATTATAAGTTGATATTTACATATGGACATTTAATTTCTTATAATTTAATTTATATTTCATGTATATAGTTTCAGCATGTTTGAGAGTGGTTTCAGATCTCTTAGAGTTATAATGAAAATTGTAGTTTTTGGAAGATCTTATAATTTTTTAAAGAGTTAAATTTCAGTAACCAACATGTCAAATTTTAGTAATCATGATGTCAAATTTTAGTAGTCTGCAAGTTGTATCATCTTTCTCTCTCACTCTCTCCTTCCCTTTGTACTCTTTATCTCTCCTCTCCCTCCCTCTCTCTCTCTATATCTCTCCCTTCCTCTCTCTATCACCTCTCTCTCTCAAACTCACACCCCTCTATCTCCTCCCTACCTCTCCCTCCCTGCCTCCCTCCCTCCCTCCCCTCTCTACTTTTCTCTATCTCTTCTCTCTCTCTACATCTCCTTCCCTCTCTACTTAGCTTTATCTCCCCTCTCCCTCT
>CM021105.1:197749013-197873087 GCA_007115665.2 Sequoiadendron giganteum
GAGAGAGAGTGAGAGAGAGAGAGAGAGAGAGAGAGAGAGAGAGAGAGAGAGAGAGAGAGAGAGAGAGAGAGAGAGACAGAGAGAGACAGAGAGAGACAGAGAGAGACAGACAGAGACAGACAGAGACAGACAGAGACAGACAGAGACAGACAGAGACAGACAGAGAGACAGTGGACAGCAAGAGAAAATGGAATGGTGGAGAGAAATGAGAGAGAGACAGGAGGAAGGAGAGAGAGACAAGGACAGAGAGAGACAGACATAGACAGTGAGAGGAAGAAGGTGGAGAGACGGAGAGAGGAAGAAGGAGGGAGGAAGAAAGACAGGAAAAGGACAGAGAGAAGGAAGGAGAGAGATAGAGGGAGTGGTGGATGGAGAAATGGAGGTGAGTGAGGGGGAGACAGAGAAAGAGGGAAGAGGGAGGGAGTGGTGGAGGTGGAGAGAGGGGGATAGGTAGAGACAGACAGAGAAAGAGAAAAGGAAAGAGAGATAGGTGGAGACATATGGATAGAGAGGTGGTGGAACATGGAGAGATGAGAGGGAAGGAGGGAGTGGACAGGGGATAGTGGAAGAAGTTGAAATTGAAAATTTTCAAATTTTAGTGCATTCCCTTATATGCCCTTGAGCCTACCAAGTCATGAAAACAATTAATTTTTAAAATCCATAGGGGCTGGTATAAAATACTTTGGTGGGTTTGTCATAACCTTAGTTTGACCAATCTGGCTAGTTTTTATGCCCAAATGCCTGACCATTTGAGAGATTTTAAACCTTACATTTTTCCCTACCAAGTTGCAAATGAGGCAAAAAATCAAGTTTCAAGGTGTTGGAACTTAGAATAATCCTGGGTTTTGCTCAAAATAACTCAATCCTCTTGTTGTCTAAATTTTAGGCAAAACAGAGCTGATTTGTGGAAGATATGAAGGTTTTCATCTTTCAGCCAGAGCATAATGTTGGGAAAAATAATCGACACATTATTATTGGGAATTATTCCACATCCTCGGATCAGCTTCTAGCGACATCCAAATATTATGAGGAACGCATTTTTCTAAGGTAGAAATTTTGATGAAGTCATAAAGTTATTTACCATCCTTTATTTTAAGAGTTAGGAGATTAAAATATTTTGATGATCGACTTTATTAAAGTCAATTTAAATTCCATATGAAAATTTAAAACGGCTGGAAACTTTGATGTCACAGGATTCTCAAATTTCTTAACATTGTCGCAGGATTCCCAAATTTCCTAACCTTGTTGTACAATTCCCAAATTTTCTAACCTTGTCATGGAATTCCCAAATTTCCTAACCTTGTTGCGGGTTGCTCAAATTTCCTAATCTTATTGTGGGTTGCTCAAATTTCCTAACTTTATCAAGGATTCTCAAATTTCCTAACCTTGTCATGGGATTCCCAACTTTCCTAATCTTGTCACATGTTGCTCAAATTTCCTAACCTTGTCATGGGTTGCTCAAATTTTCTAACCATGTCGCGGGTTGCTCAAGTTTCATAACCTCCTCATTTAATGATGTGAAAATCAAAATTCAATCCAAGAGACTATTACAGTAAGAAAGAAATGGTCATTGTAACTTCTTCAAGAAGCAGTTAATCTCTAAAATAATTATACTTTTCATTTGCAACGGATTTTAAAGAAACAGTTATGAGACCAAAGGAAGGGCCTTTAAGAACTCATTGAAGGGTATTGTATAGGGGATCTTTTTCAGCTATTGGGAAAAAAGGGAGCAACATGGTTTTTTTTTTGTGCAGTTTTATTTTACAGAAATATTCAGACTATCAACTCATAATTTGGCATTGGAGAAATAAATAAGATATTTCTGATCCAGGCATTTGTTAATGTTTTATTTTGATTACAAATAAACTTTGAGTCTTTGTAATTAATCTTCATTATTTGTTTTGTTATTTTAAGCTATGTATGTGTTATCTTTTAGGCTTTGAATTCAAATTAACTCAGTTGTGAAAGTGAATTTGATGTTCATTCTTTTCTTGAATATCATTTGTGGGTGTGGGGTAAATGAACTTTGAGTCAATTTTTGCATCGATTTCTATTTAAATTGAAGCCATCACATCTATTTCATGGTTATGGGTAGATGTCAGTTAGCCTTTTATACTTTTTGGTGAAAAGAATACTCAGTCTTTATTCATTGCATATCTATCGAAGGTAGTTGTACATTGTAATATAAGTAGAGAGCACTTGCAATTATCATTTCAAGTGACTCAACTATTGGTTTATTTGTCATTGGTGTGGGCAGGGAGTATAAATCAAAGTGAAAAATTTGTTAACCAATAGATTTTCGGTGACTCCATTGGGGAACGAAGTGGCTGGTGCTTTGTTGTCTCAGAAAATCTAAAGGTGCCTCCCCAAGGATGAAGGCTGGAAACTCTGTGTTTATGAAATATCTTTGTGGTAAAAGAATTCCAGTGTTATGTCATGGCTTTGGTTGCATCCCAGCCATGGGGAACTCAAATTGGACCATTTGCTTTGCCTCAATATATAGCCATACCTGAAGGTTCAAGAAAATATTTTCCTAAATTTCCTCGTGAAAATTCTCAAGATCCAGATCATCATATTTAAGCATTCATTGTTGCATGTGGGATCCCTGGAGTTCAACAGGAAGATGTGTTTGTGTGATTGTTTGTTGAAATCCTCATTGGATGAGCAACATAATGGATTCATAATTTAGAAGATGGATGCATTACAAATTGGAATAGTCTGAAGGTGAGGTTTCTTGGAAGATTTAAGCCTATAGTTGATATATATGCATTGTTATTTCAAAATTTTCAAATAAAGAGTAAAGAAGGTGAATCTATTAGATATTTTGTGGAGAGATTTAACTAGACTTTGGAAAAGATTCCCCAAAATGAGAAACAAAATGAGAGTATTCAGTTATGTGTATTTATTGTTGTCATGCACCCAGAAGTTTGTTTTCATTTGAAAAGAGGCAAAATAAAAAAATTGGAGGCAGCACAAAAAATGGTTGTCAAAATTAAAGATAATTTTATCTTGTCTAGGTTATTTGAAGAAAAGGAATGTGTGAATGATTTCAATGGAGAAGTTTCAAATTCTAAAATAATTTTTAATCAGAATTTTTATTCAAAAAAGAAACCTCTATTGCAAAAGAATATTTTTAAAGAAATAAAGAGGCAAATATCTCCTATATCTTCTCATCAAAATTTGATAGTTATTAGTAAAAAAAGCATCCCAACACCTTCTATTGTAGGAATTTATTATTTACATGTTGAAGATGAAAATCCAAAACTTGTCTTGACATGCGTACAAACCACCAATATTGAACCATCCTGCAATTCATCAGCGTATTCTAATAAATTACTTTTATTCCTAGTTGGTGCTTGGATAGTTCAAAAGAAGACTTCTTATGTGGATTTGAAGATGAAAATGGCCACATCACAGAAGTTGGGATAAATGCATTGACTTGCAACTCTAGTGAGATAAAAGAAGGTATGAATACATCATCATTTGAATCTCTCAATAGGAAGCATGAAGATTTTAAGAGCACATTTAATGCACTATATCTATCGGTGAGATTTTGTGAAGATTCAAGAGTAAGAGATAATCCTCTTTTCAAATACTTTGATTCTTTTAAAGAAGATTGTATGGGGCCATTTCTTTTTCCTTTTCATAATGGTGTTGAACAAAATGAGTATGTTTTTAACAAGCCTAGAAATGTGGAAATGAATTGGATGAACCATCAAGCTGAAGATAATATTTCATATGAGAAAAAGGTTTTGCTTCCGCTGCAAGAAGATAAATTTCTAGCCAACAAGAATGCAAAAGTTGGGGCATTGGATAATGGTGAGATGGATAAATCAAAAGGTGTTTTTGTTGATAATGATGAGCCATGTTTTTCTATCGGTATGCCATGTGAAGTCACAAAAATAATAAAGTGTTCCAAATATTTTTGATGAAGGATGGTTGTTTGGGAAGCATTGTTTACTTACAAAGTTCCTACAATCTATCAGTTGGAGGTCTCATACCACAGTAGTTGCATGGTAGTGGTTACTCCTACCCTCACTGTGTAGCCACAATCCACTTTTTCGTAAAGGGGCATATTTCTCTCATCTTGTGCATAGCATTGCATGAACATCAGGCTCTCTGGAGGTAAGGTCTCATGACCATGTACATAGTAGGAGTTTTTGGTGTGCTAGTAGTGTAGTTTACTTTCCACATCTGCCTTGTTTTAGGTTTTCTCTAGCTCCTTGTGTTCCCCTACTATTTCTTTTGACTCTGTACCCAATGGTTCTAGCTCTAGTCCTTACCAAAGTTTTTGGGGTTCTCTGCCTTTCCCAAGAAAATTAGTCCCCAGTTAGATCCAATGTACCCCAAAATTAGAACTTGAAAATTTTCAAATTTTAATGCATTCCCTTATATTCCCTTGAGGCTACCAAGTCATGAAAACAATTAATTTTCAAAATCCATGTGGGATGGTATGAAATCCTTTGGTGGGTTTGTTCATAACCTCATTTTGACCAATCTGGCCAGTTTTTATGTCCAAATGCCTCATTGTTTGAGAGATTTTAAACCTTACATTTTTCCTTCCCAAGTTACAAATGAGGCAAAAATTCAAGTTTCAGAGTGTTGAAACTTAGAATAATCATGGGTTTTTCTAAAAAGAACTCAATCCTCTTTCTATCCAAATTTCAATCAAAATGGAGCTGATTTGTTGAAGATATGAAGGTTTTCATCTTTTAGCCAAAGCATAATGTTTGGAAAAATAATTGATGCATTATTTTTGGTAACTATTCCATGTCATCGGATCAGCTTCTAGCGACATCCAAATTTTGTGAGGAACAAATTTTTCTAAGGTGGTACTTTGGATGAAATCATAAAGTTATTTACCATCGTTTATTTTAAGAGTTAGGAGATTTAAAAATTTATATGAGAGACTTTATTAAAGTCAATTTAAATTCCATATGAAAATTTAAAAAGGTTGGAAACTTTGATGCCTTGTAAAATAAGAAAATATCACTTGTAATTGTCATTGCAATTGACTCAATTGTTGGTTCATTTGTCATTGGTGTGGGTGGGGAGTATAAATCAAAGGGACAAATATATTAACCAATAGAAGGAAGAGAGAGAGAGAGAGGAGATAGACAAAATTAGAGAGAGAAGGGGGGAGAGAGAGGTGAAATAGAGAGAATAGAAATGGAAGGAGAGAGAGGGAAGGAGGGAGGGAGGGAGAGAGAGGTGAGATAGAGAGAACTAGAAAGGAGAGAGAGAGAGAGAGAGAGAGAGAGAGAGAGATAGACAGATAGACAAACAGAGAGACAGAGATAGAGAGAGAGAGACAAAGAGAGAGACAGAGACAGAGACAGAGACAGAGATAGAGGAGATATACTATGTAGAGAGGGAAGGAGGGAGGGAGATAGATATTAGAGAGGGACAGAGAGAGAGGGAGAGAGAGAGAGAAAGAGAGAGGTATTTCTTGAGCTGAAGGGACAGAGAGTCAGATAAAGGGATGGAGATAGTGAGAGAGAGAGAGAGGTCTAGAGCATAAGAGATGAAAATGAGTGAGAGAGAAAGTGTTGACATGCGTAAGACAACTAGGATTGGGGGGGTGAATCAGTTGTCACCAATTTTATTCACAAATCTCAAACAATTATTAACTTCACATCTACTTTAATATTTTATCAAGTATGAGCATGAAGTGCAACTAACAGAAAGTAAAATCAACATAAGAAACACTATATTTACATGGAAAACCCAATGAGAGAAAAGCCACAATGAGGATTAACTCATAATATAATAGCAATAACAAAACTAGATACAAAGGCTCACTGCCAGAGGGCTCACTGCCTAGAGAGGACTCACTATCCAGATACAAGGATCACTACCTACAGATAGGACTCACTATCTAGAAGGCAGGCTCACTACCTATAGATAAAGAAATATAATAGAAAATTCACCACAAAAACTTCCACACATTTGCAACCTTGATCATATAATTGCAGACAACTCACTTCTTTTAGGAGTCAAACACATTAAAGTATTGTTTCCTTAATTCACTTTCACACAATCTGCTTCTCACATTTTTTTCATACACTTGTCTGCATACCTTTTTTTTCATCTTTTAATTCACAACATGTTGAATTTTATTTATACCATTTTCAACCTTAGAAACTTTCTCCAAGGTTATCTACACATTCATTATTTTACAAATTCAAACTAGGTTAGCGACTCAACATTCTTGCAGTGGATAAGAATGAGAGTGGACCAAATTAATACTTAACCAATACCCAAAACCATATATTGGATCAATGTCACACTTCGTTAATTGATACTTATCCTTCGTGTAATGTGTAGACACTAGGTCGACCAAACCTAATGAAAACACCAATGAACATTGAAGCACATGCATTTGCAACAAGAAGATAAAATGCAGACCACATAGAATACTTCACCATAAATTAGAATGCATCTTATCTACCTTTAGATACATCCACAAGATCTAAAACAAAATTGCAGAGTAGAAACATTTCTCCCAGTTCACAGAGAAACAACTCTGCCATAGCAATTCACAAACCAGTGAACACAACTTTCACTCTTCATCATACTAGAAGCTATAACTCGGGATATATCACCCAAGGATACCCATAAATAACAATAAAGATCTACACAAGAATAGGATCAACACAGAAGAAATGCAAAGCACATTTAGAACACACACACAACTTTGTCTTTACTTTTTGTTAATTTTCTCAAAATCACTTGATAACTCATCATATCAGCACACTTGCAACACCATAAAGATAGTTCCATGTACTCACAACATCTCTACAATATCTAAACTATACATGTACCACCTACAATCACTTGATTCATTTCTCTACAACAACCTGAACTATGTTGACATCAATGACAACATTAGTGACAACACCACCATACTCATTCATACTTGCAACAATCTCCCTCTTTGTCATTGATGGTAACACATGGTGTGAACAACCATCAAAAATAGCATGCATACTCTCCTACTTCTTCTTCTTCTTCTTTTCAGATTAGACAACCTACACAACTTTCCTGCACTCTCTTCTCCTTGTCAGATTCTTTCTTCCTTTTAGCTTTTTTAGATATAAATAGGATTTTTCATGTGATTCTCTCTCCCCCTTTTACATCAATGGAAAAGAAAAGTTTTTACATGATTTTTCAGCCATAAAATTTTGATCACTCTCCCTTAAGAGTGCACCCATAATAGCACATACATCATTCGGCAACAATGATACTCTCTACTCCCCCTGATGACTAGAACCCAATCATTAGTTCAAATAGATAATGAATCTATAGATCCAATAGAATAATGCACCTCTATGTGCACCTAGTTCAAAGAAGGAGGGGGAGTACCCCCCAACTTCTTCCTGAGATACTCAAAAGTACCCTTAGGAAGAGACTTAGTAAATATATTTGCAATCTGATCCTTTGTAGGAACATATTCAAGCTTGACTTCATTCTCCAACACCTTCTCCCTTATGAAATTATATCTAATAGATATATGCTTTTTACTTGAATGCATTACAAGATTCTTTGAAATATTTATTGCACTTTTATCATCATAGAAGATAGGGATAGGCTCATCACACATCACACCTATATCCTTCAATTTTTACTTCATCCAAAGTGCCTATGTACAACAAGATGCTGCTACAATAGACTCATCCTTTGTAGTGGATAAAGAGATTGAATCTTGTTTCTCATCTTTGCATGCTTCACACACTATTTTAGGTTCTATCTTAGAAAGTAGACACAAATTCAACTTAGCTGCTACCACTTTGCTTCTTGTTGTTACACCTTTACCTTTGCCTCTAATTATTTTCTCTTCCAAATGAATTTTTTGTACATACTTTGGAGTCTTAGGAGTAGGTTTCAAAGTCTCTTCTTCTTCTTCAATCTTTTTTTTTCTTCCTCATTCTTCCCTTGTACTTGGCCACAGATAGGTTCACCTCATTCAACTTCACTTACTTCAACTAGTTTGTGTATATCTTCATCAACTTTTACATTTGCACTTTCAACTATCATCCTCGGTCTTTTATTGTAGCATCTATATGCTTTTTTTCTAGTTGAATATCCAAGGAAAATACCTTCATCACATCTTACATCAAACTTTCCAATGTTCTCATCATCTCTTTTAATATAAAATTTTCTTCCAAACACCTTAAAGTACTTAATAGTAGGAATCTTTCCAGCCCATAGTTTATAAGGATTCTTTGTGTTGTTACCTTTGATCTAAACTCTATTAAGAATATAAACAACAGTGTGGATTTCTTCTCTCCAATATACATCAAGAACATTTTCCTCTTTCATAATAGTCCTTGCAGCCTATTGAATAGTTTAGTTCTTCCTCTCTACAACTCCATTCTGCTGAGGAGATATAAGAGTAGAATAATGTCTCTTTATACCATTCTCTTCACAAAATGTATCAAACTCACTCAAACTGAATTGTCCACCTCTGTCAGACCTTAAACATTTGATTCTCAGGTTCACTTCATTCTCTATCCTTGCCTTGAACACTTTGAATCTATCTAGAGCTTGAGCTTTTTCCTTAAGAAAAGTAACCCACATCATTCTAGAATAATCATTAATTAAAAGCATAAAATACTTGTCACCATTAATACTTCTTGTTCTTGTGGGACCACAGAGGTCTATATGAATCAATTTGAGCATTCTAGTAGTTGATTGTTCTTTTCCTTTAAAACCGCATCTTGCTTGTTTTCCCAATTGACAACTTCTACAAATAGTATTTGTAGGCTTTGTGATTATAGGAAAATCGATGAAAACTTTTCTTGAATTGATCCTTATCAGATTGTCAAAGTTTACATGTCCCATCCTTTGGTGCCATAGCCAACTTTCATTAACTTGAGATGCAAAACACTGAACACCAACACCCTTAAGCTAATAAATATTTCAATATGTTCTTCTTCCTACAACTACCATAGTTCTGGACCCTTTTTTGATCTAATAGGTATTATCTTGGAACACAAGCTTAAATCCTTTTCTACACACTTATCCAACACTCAAGATATTATTCCTTAAGCCCTTAACATAATAGACATCATCAGTACTATGTTTTTCATAAAAACAAATTGTTCCTTTTCCAACAATCTTTGCACCAAAATCATCTCCAAACATGACTAATCCTCCATCATACTTTTCAAGCTTAGTAAACTTAATTTTTTCTCTAGTCATATGAATTGAACAACCACTGTCAATTACCAAATAATATTCATCTTGTCTATCATGAAATATAGTAACCAAAGTACCTTCCATCTCATCCTTCTTGTTTTTCAGACCACATTCCCTTGCACATCTTCCATGGTTAGTAGAAACAAATTTATTCTCCAAGGCTAGAAACAAGCATTCATCTTTATCATCCTCAAAATCAAATTCATCATTAGAAATTCTAGTATCTTCTTTAACATAATACAATTTCCTGAACTTTATGTCCTTCTCATCTTTATTTTCTCTATTCTTTTTCTGTATGGATCTATGTAGACATCTTGAAGCATAGTGACCAATATTTCCACAACTAACACATTTAAAGGATAGCATAAATTTGTACTTACCGGTACCTTTCTTCAACTTCCTTGTAAATTTTGCTTCCAATTCCTCTAAACCTTCACTATATGGATCATCTTTTGTCTTAGTTGTTTTGAAGGTATTTCCTATTTTCTCCTTTTCTTTTCCAAACTTCGTCATTTCAAATGCAGTCAAGGTGCCAAATAGATGTTCTCTAGTTAATTTGTTTGGATCATAGACTTCCTCAATAGCTGAAACCTTGTCACTATAACTCTCCTATAGGGTCATCAGAATCTTCTCCATCACATATTCATCTGTCAAAGTACAACCTTGATTTTTGACTTGATTTACTACAATATCAACCCTCTAAAAGTATCTTGCAACGTCCTCACCTTCTTCCATTTTCAATTTCTCGTATCTATGCTTTGTTGTTAGCTTCTTTGACAGTTTGACTCTATCATTTCCTTCATACATATCTTTTAACTTTTCTCACACTTCATAAGTAGTGCCTAATGAAATAACTTTTTTTCGCTCAATACTAGATAAAGAACTATAGATTGCATACCTTTCTTTTCCATTTTCCTCATAGGAAAAAATATCATCTGTAGAAGAAGGACCACTTGCCAGCTCAACATATTTTGTCTCAACAACTTTCCAAGTCTTAAAACCAAGAGAGATCAGGTAACCTCTCATCTGCACTTTTTAGTCACTATAGTCAAATCCATCAAACATAGGAATTTCCAATTTGTGCACCATAATATCTACCTCAAGCGGTTAATCTCTTCTCCGAGGAACCAAAGCTTTGATACCAATTGTTGAAATTCCCAAGACAACTAAGAGGGGGGTGATTCAGTTGTCACCAATCTTATTCACAAATATCAAACAATTATTAACTCCCCATGTCTACTTTAATCTGTTATCAAGTACGAGCATGAAGTACAACTAACAGAAAGTAGTATCAACACAAGAAACACCAGATTTACATGGAAAACCCAATGAAGGAAAAATCATCATGAGGATTAACTCATAATATAATAGTAATGGAAAAACTATATACAAAGGCTCATTGCTAGAGGGCTCACTACCCAGAAAGGACTCACTATCCGGATATAAGGCTAATTTCCTAGAGATATGACTCAATATCTAGAAGGGAGGCTCACTACCTATAGATAAAGAAAGATAATAGAAAATCCACCAGAACAACTTGGCACACATTTGGAGCCTTGATCAGAGAATTACAAACACCATCAGCTCACTACTTTTAAGAGTCAAACACATTAAAGTATTGTTGCCTTAATTCACTTCCACACACTCTGCTTCTCACATTTGTTTTGCACACTTGTCTATGCACCTTTTATTCCTCTTTTAATTCAAAACATCTTGAATTGTATTTATACCATCTTCAACCTTAGAAACTTTCTCCAAGGTTGGCTACACATTCTTTATTTTACAAATTCAAACTAGGTTAGAAACTCAAAATTCCCGCGATCGATAAGAATGAGATTGGACCAAATTAATGCTTAACCAAGACCCAAAACAACATCTTAGATCAATCAAATGCTTCCTTAATTGATACTTATCCTTCGTGTAACGTGTAGACACTAGGTCAGCCAAACCTAATGAAAACACCAATGAACATTGAAGCACACACATTTGCAACATGAAGATAACATGTGACCACATAACATGCTTCACCATACATTGGAATACATCTTAGATACCTTCAGATACTTCTGCAAGATCTGAAACAAAATTGCATAGTAGAAACATTTCTGCCAGTTCACAAACAAACAACTCTACCAGAGCAATTCACAAACCAATGAACACAACTATCACTCTTCATCAAACCAGAAGCTATAACTTAGGATATATCACCCAAGGATGCCCATAAACAACACTACTGATCCACACAAGAATAGGATCAAAACAGAAGAAATGCATAGCACATTACTAGAGCACATTTAGAACACACACACAATTTTGTCTTCACTATTTATTAATTTTCTCAAAAGCACTTGATAAATCATTATATTAGTGCACCTGCAACACCATAAAGATAGTTCCATGTACTCACAACATCTCTACAATATTTTAACTATACATGTACCACCTGAAATTAGTTGATTCCTCTCTCTACAAAAACCTAAACTATGTTAACATGAATGCCAACATTAATGACAACACCACCATATTCATTCATACTTGCAATAGAAAGATGATATCTGATTAATAGAATTTGACCTCTTGATTACTGAAATTTGACAAAGCTTAAAAAATTATAGGATCTTCCAAAAACTAGAATTAACTCCAAGAGATTTGAAACCACTCTCAAACATCTAGTTGAAACTATATACATGAAATATAACTTAAAGTATAAGAAATTAAATGTCTATATGTAAATTTCAACTTACACTATGTTTCTTTCATGTATATAGTTTCCTTGGAAAAGAAAGTGAAATAGAGAAAATGAAAGATTTCACAAAAATGCATTCCAAAAAGTCATGCACTTCATTTGGCGAGTGACAAATTTGGCACTCGCCAAATTGCTTTCTTTGGGAAATACCAACCCAAAGGGTTGGATTTTTCCTTGGGAATCCAACCCAAAGGGTTAGATTACAATTTTATGCCAAGGATGTGATTTTCTAAAAGCATAACATAATTTCACACATTTTTGGTTGTGCTACTCATCAGGTTTGCACGTCTTTCAATGCAAGTTTATAAAAAAGCATGATGATGTTAGGCTCTCATTACAAGAATATTGTATATATGTTGAAGGGGTTCCTTTCATTACATTCATATTGTCTAAACAACAAAAGGTTTTCATTACAATCATATTGTCTATATAATCAAAGGTTAGAAAATACAAGGCATTAAGAAACCTGGAACCCACATATTCTTGTAAAACCCTCTATATATAAGAACCTAATTGGTTGGTCACCCCTTAAATAAATATAATTAGTTTTATGTATCCCCCAGCTACAACTCCTTCCTGAACTCTCCACCCTTGAGCTTAGAACATGCAGAATTATATAAATCACAACCCATAGTATTTTCCAACTTGCTTATAGTTTATTGATTTGAGGAAATTGAAACACAATTTTTAGTCTATCTAAGACTTGTTATATATTTTGAAGGGGTTCCTTTCATTAAATTCACATTGTCTAAAAAAAAAAGGATTTCATTACAATCATATTCTCTAAAATTAGAGGTTTGAAAACACGAGGTGTTAAGAAACCTGCAATCCACATAGTGTTGTAAAACCCTTTGTATATAAGAACCCAATGGGTTGGTTAGCCCCCAGCTAAATTTGGCTAGTTTTATGTATCCCCGAGTTGCAAATCCTCCTTGAACTCTTCACACTTGAGCTTAGAACAAAGAAAAATTATATAAATCACAACCCATAGTGTTTTCCAACCTACCTATAGTTTATTGATTTGAGAAAATTGAAACATGATTTTTAGTCTATCTAGGTTCCTCTCATTAAATTTATATTGTCTAAAAAATAAAAAATAAAAACATTACAATCATATTTTCTATACGATCAAAGGCTGGAAAACATAGAGTGTTAAGAAACCTGTAACCCACATAGTGTTGTAAAGACCTCTATATGGGTATGTGCACGATCATGATGGGCCAAAAAGTGGCAATATGTAAGTGATATGATAGCACATGTGGTTAATGACTTTTTTTTTACCCAAAATTGATGAAATGAAAAGGGCTTTTAAAGGAGATTCTCAACTTTCCACCAATATAAATTATGCTTTACTTTGAATTTAATAAATTATTATTATTCATTTTTTATTTGAATTACAACTAAAGTACTGATTGATAGGCTGATTGAAAAACATCTATAGCTTTTAAATGGTATCACATTTTTTGAATCAGAAACATGCATCAATTCTATGCTTCACATAATATTGATTAAACAAAAAATGAATTTCATGAAGTTTTGACCAAGTTAAGGTGGTCAAACTTATGAGTTTTTATATTTTTTAAAAGTTGTAATAAAAAATTGATAATTAATTATTTACTTAGAAAGAAATTACAAAAAACTACACATCACATCGAGACATGAGTCCTTTACTTATATCTAAAATCAAATAAAAAAATATTATTATTTTATTATGGTTACGGTGGTCAGATAGACACCTACTTCTTATTTTTCCCTAAAATCTAAGTACTACTACATTGAAAGTTCAAATTTTCACCAAATATATATATATATTTTAAAACTTAGTAGTTTAGAAACTACATTCAATTTTCTATAGATTCTATTCTTTCATATTTTTGAAATAATATAGATAACTTTTTCATTTTTTTACATCAAGTTGCCTAACTCTGATTTTCTGAATTTTCATCACCACTTAAGGGCCTATTTTTTCCATGATGATCCTACACATACCTATATATAAGAACCCAAAAGGTTGGTCACCCCTTAGATAAATTTGGTTAGTTTTATGTATCCCTCTACTGCAACTCCTCCCCAAACTCTCCACCTTTGACCATAGAACAAGTAGAATTATATAAATCACAACCCACAATGTTTTCCAACCTACCTATAGTTTATTGATTTGATGAAATTGAAACAAAATTTTTAGTCTATCTAAGACTTTTATATATTTTTAAGGAGTTCCTTTCATTACAATCGTATTGTCTAAACAAAAAAAGGTTTTCATTATAATCATATTGTTTGTATAATCAAAGGTTGGAAAATATAGGGCATTAAGAAACCTGCAACCCACATAGTGTTGTAAAACCTATATAAGAACCCAATTGGTTGGTCACCCCTTAGCTAAATCTGCTTAGTTTTATGTATCCCCCAGCTGCAACTCCTCCCCGAAATCTCCACCCTTGAGCACAAAACAAGAAGAATTATATAAATCACAACCCACCATGTTTTTGAACCTTCTTATAGTTTATTGATTTGAGGAAATTGAAACATAATTAAGAGTCTATCTAAGACTTGTTATATATTTTGAAGGGTTGTCTGTCATTTCATTTGTAATTTATAAACAATTTTTTTTTTTCATTACAATAATATTGTCTATATAATCAAAGTTTGGAAAATACAGTACATTAAGAAACTTGCAAGCCACAAAGTGTTTTAAAACCATCTATATATAAGAACCCAACTGGTTGGTCACCATTCAGCTAAATCTAGTTAGTTTTATGTATTCCCCAATTGTAACCCCTCCTCGAACTCTCCACCCTTGAGATTTGAACAAGGAAAAAAAACTAACTCACAACCTACTGTGTTTTCCTACCTACCTATATTTTAATGATACGAGGAAATCCAAATGTAATTCATATTGTAAGTAACAATTTTGGTAAATTTTGAAGATTCCTTTTCTTACATTTGTACTGTCTAAACGAAAAAAGGTTTTCATTACAATAATTTTTCCTATTTATAATTCAAGGTTCGAAAACACTAGGTGTTAACAAATCTAAGATCTTCTTAATGCTTTAGGAGGCAGTGGGTACTAGAATGTAGGAAATGAATAAGGAAAAACACTATAAAAGCACTTGAAAAGAAGCAAACCAATGTGTGTGAGAAAAATAATGTATTGATTGAAGAGATTATTCTTGCTCTTGAGAAGTTGAAGAAGGATCATGTGAAGTATGTGCAATGGGAAAATGACAGTGAAAAATTGAAGGTAGCAGGTACTAGACTATATGAAATGACAAAGGAATTTGTTGTAGAAATACTAGAAAAGAAGCAGACAAAAGTGAATGAGATAGATAGTGTATTGAATAAAGAGACTCCTTGTTGAAAAGTTGACGAAGGTGTGTGTGCAATATGTACAATGGGAAAATGGCAATGTAGAACTCGAGTAGCAGGTAGTAGAAAGTATGTAATGAAAAATGAATCTAATCTAAAAACACTTGAAAAGAAGAGGATCAAAGTGAATCAGATAGAGAATGTATTGATTGAAGAGATTGTTCCTACTCTAGAGAACTTGATGAAGGAGTGTTGTGCAGTATGTGTAATGGGAAAATGCTAATGCAAAAGTGGATAAAGTGAAGAGGTTTTGTATTGCATATGACTTTGTGCAAGAAAAGAAAGTGAGATATGATGATATAAGTGGAGTTGAAAAAATAATTCAAAATAGATGATAAGGAAAAGGAAAAATCAAATCTTGGTGCATAAAAAGAGAATCAATTAACTGGAGACATGAAAGTCATATGTGAAAAGATAGACAAGTTTTGTAAAAAGAAAACATCTACATTCTCTACTCAAAAAGACACTCTCAAAAGCTAAGCACAAATCAGCTACAAAGCTACATAAAAGTATTGAATACATTGAAAAATCTATCCAAGAAATGGATGGTGTTGTCCTAAGGGTTGATGAGGGAGAAAATATCCAAAGCTTAAAGTAAAAGAAATGAAAAATAAGTTAGTTTTATCTATCCCCCACATACAACTCCTTCCTGTGAGACAACCCTTTACATTTAAATGTGCAGATTCAAATAACTGACAAACCACATTATGTTTTTCAATATAATATAATTTTGTGATTTTTTTTCAATGATGAGGAAATTTAAATGAAATTTTTACTCAAATTAAGAGTCCTTATAAATTTTGAAGGTGTAATACCCCTCCGTTTTTCTTCTGGTTCAAGTTGCTTTATGCTATGTTTGGTTGCAGTTACCTTGATACTGGATACATTTTGTTATAATGATTTGATCGCTGCTATTGAGCGACAACTATTATTGTGAGATGTAGTTATCTGATTATTGTTTCACATGCATTATGGATTAATGATGTTGTAGAGTTAGCATGAGATGTTATTATGAGATTATTGAAATTATGATGGAAGTGTCAGTTTTGATGAGTGTATGGGTGAAGAGGATGGGTTCGCATCACTCGCTTATGAGTGCCCTGCAAATCTGTAATTCCTTCTTCATGGTGTGTATTATATGTTGGATATATCGTATGATGTTGTTTACTTGGTTGGAGGATTGTAGGTACATGACATCGACTCCACCTGGTTTCACAGGTTGAGTGTGTCGATCCAACGGTTAAGTTGAACAGGAGATAGTAGCTAGGTAACATGTGTCAAGTTTACACCCTAGCCTTAGTGTGTCGTCAGTCGTGTGTGTCGAGTCATTGTCTGTCTTGTTTTAATGTTATTTAATTCTGAAGGATTATTGATTTGGAAATAGATATTTAGAATAATTGTATTTAAATCATGTTGATGGTTATTTAATTTAAATAATGCAATGTGGATAAAAGTTTATATTTAAATTAATTAATTATATTTAATTTATTTAATTAATTAAATTTAATCCATGGGGGTTGAATTTAGTTATTAAATAATTAAATTAATTAATTAAACGTGATGCAAGAGAATGAAAGGAAATAAAAGAATTAAAATTAAATTTGGAATTTAATTTCAACGTGTGGGAATTAAATTGGAAATTGTAATTAAATGTTTATTTGGGAAATTAGTTGCAACTTTGGAGATTAATTTATTATTTGAAATTGCATTTTAAAATTGAAATTGAAATTGAAATTGAAATTAATATCTAATTTGCATGTAATGTGAATTAGGGTTGTAAAAATTGAAATTGAAATTGAAATTGAAATATTTAATTTGCATGTAATGTGAATTAGGGTTGTATTAGGTATTTTTTATTTATAAAGAATACATGTTTTAATTTTTCGGACAGCAGAAAGAGATTTAGAAAAAAATACATTTTTACAGCAAGGAAGAAATTTTGGAAAATTTGCACAAGGGTTTGAAGAAAGTTTGATTGTAGAATTGATTGAAGGAAAGATTGTTTGCATTTGTTGGATTTTGGATTGGATTCATTGGAGGATTGAAGAAAGTTCAGGAAATCTTTGGAGGAGGCTTGCATCAGAAATTCATCTCTTCCTGTAGCTTCTTGTACCAGGTTTTCCTCTTTGTGTTTTATTATTCTTGATTTTTTTTTTTAAATAGTAGTGATTAAAAATTTGTTTGTTAAATCTGTTTTAGAAAATAAATTTGTTATTAGAAGGAAAGAATTAGATAAATTTACAGCTTTTGCTTGTGAAAATTCTTGAGTGAAAATTGTGAAAACCTCAGTTGAATTTAAATTATTTGGGGAAATAGATTATGTTGTTATTGAAATCAAACATAGAGATTGAACAATGCATTTAGAATGTTTTTACAAAATGAAACCCTTTGTTTATTATTAAAAATCAGATTTTAAAATCTGTAGGATAGTTATATTTTTCATGGTAAAATGGTTGGTTGCATCGCCTATAACTCCACTTTCACAAACTAGGTTGTCAAGAAATTTAAAGGGTTTTTGCATTTTGAAATTTTATTGTCCCTGTCAAAAAAATCGCAAATACCTGTATCGTAGTTTTTGAGTTATGCTTGAAACATGAGACTGTTGTTAAGTTATTTTCCCATGGCTACTCTGAAAATAAAATAATAATAAATTGATATTTATAAATATTAATATTTTATGTATTGTTATTATAATATTAAAATATTATTTAATAATATTTTATATTATAATTTATAATATTAAAGTATTATATTTATTTATATTATTTTTAAATAAAATTTGTATATTAGATTAGTGGAATTAAAATTATAAACGTATGAGTTCAATTATTGTTTATTTTAAAATGGCATGTTAATGTTAAAGTTTAATTCAAGGAGTTAAATATTTGATTTAAAGAATGCATAATTTAAAATTTAATTGTGAGAAACAATATGTTATTATATTAAAGTGACTGAATGTTTTAAATAGAAAATTGAATGAGATGTAAGATTTGGTTAGGAAATGGAAAGAGTTTACTTGCATGGATTTGTGTCAATTTAAAAGTGAATTAAGAAGTTGTTTTATTGATGAGGCAATCAATTATGTTATCTATTAATTTCTATTTAGATTAATTGAATCATTGTGATTGGATTATGAAAGAGATATGGATTTACTATATCCAAAAGTAGTATTTTCTTCATGATTATCTTAAAGGATTTAATTCTCTGTATTCAATAAAGGGAAGTAAGTTTAATATTTTTAGATTTCCAATAATGAAAGGGGAAATAGGGGTTATGATTATTTTAGATGATCTAGTTATCGTGTCTTTGACTTTGTCAACACTACCTATTGAATGAGTATGGATTTAAGAAATCCAAATTATTAGATTTGATTAATGACTTGAATGCTTTTGTTGCTATGTCGTCAAATTGCATTGTTGGTTTTGGGATTTAGTGTTAGTCCTAAATTATAAGTATTCCAGAAGATCTTAGAGGATAAGGGTTGTTGAATCTTTATGCCATCCAGTTGTTTTCCCTTGGGTAGTGCATGGCGTCTTTTTAGTTTTACCCGGAATCCACGAACGGAGATGTTTTGTGCCTCCTGTGAAAGGAGTGGGCTATGTGTTGTTGCCTCCAAGATGTTTGGAGTGTGTTCTTTTATTTGTTTCCTCCTGTGAAAGGAGTGGACTATGTGTTGTTGCTTCCAAGATGTTTGGAGTGATTTCTTTTATTTGTTTCCTCCTTGTGTTGGAGTGGATTATGATGCCTAGTTGGTATGCACTTGTGTTTCCCTTGGTGGATTTTTTGGGTGTGTGTTGTTGAATAAAAGAGTGGCTTTTGATAGGGGTCGGAGCCCAAAGTGGTAAACCGGGTAACCTTTAGAAGTGAGTTAATCAAGTGATAATTAAATTAATGTACTTAGATGATTAAGATGCAGTTCACACTAATCAAGATAATTTAATCCTCACTCATAGACATAAAGGCTTGTTTAGACTTGGGATGAGTGAGAAGGCCTGGAATGGCAAGATCATTTATCTTGTTCTTGCGAGAGGTAGTTGATTCCACATGAGTGAGTATGAGTGTTGGGATTCAGTTGAGGCCACTAGGATTACTTGTGCCGGAGCCTATGAAGAATGCCTAGAGGAGATCTCATGACAAACCTTGTGATGACACTCTATCTAGGACAACTGTTGTTAATTGTTTTATGTGTATGGTTCTTTGAACATACTTGCTCTACTTTATGTTTGGAAGCAATGTGACCTATGTCAGTGATGTTGGAGTTGTACTTGATTATTACTTGTATGGTGATTGGAGTTGTACTTGATTTGTACTTGTATGGTAATTGAGTTGTACTTGTTAGTTCATGTGTTTGGTTATATTAGTATGAGTCTGCCTTTGGTTAGAGGTAGTAGAATCTTTGTCCATGTTACTTAGTTACTATCTCCTAGCATGGGGGGTGGGCCTTCGGGTACCACTTGGTTGGGTGGAACATGCATCAAAACCATTGGGTCCCCATCTATCTTCAGTACTTGGTGGCGAGACATCCAGATGGACAGCTTGCGGTTCTTGTTGTAATTACTTGCATTGTAATATTTTAACTTGTATAAGTTATTTTATCCCTCTTATGTTTATGAGGTGGAATTTTGTAATTGTAATCTTATGTATTATTGCCTCATTCTGGGAATGAGTGATGTAACTATTAGATAAAGATAATGATTATGCGATTGTATCTTGGTTGATTATCTTATTATGTTATGTGGTATTCTTATGATGTATGATGGTTATTTCATAAAGTTCATAAGGCTATGGTTAATATAATATGTATGTGTGGGTTTAAGTAATCTTGATCTTGTAGCCTTAGAGGTTGTTGTTAAGTAGTAAGTGAATGTGTATGTTAAATGCACTTTATAAAAAAAAAATTAGTTCACTTAAGACGTTAATTGCAACTTCCTTTAAGGTTACTTGGCAGGGCATTACAAAAGGTTCCTTTCATTACATTCATACTATCTAAATTACAAAATCTTTTTAAGACATTAATTCTATTTTATAAAATTCCATGTTGGAAAATGCTAGGTGTTAAGAAACAAGAAACCCACATAGCATTGTAAAACCATCTACAACCCAATTGGTTAGTCACCCCTCACCTTGATTTGGTTGGTTTTCTCCTTTAACTCCTCCATGCATACTCCAACCTTTAGCTTTCAACATGCAGATTGAAAACAATTGCAACACAAAGTGTTTTCCACCTTCTTTCTTGAAAAACAATTCTTCTTATAGTTTTCAACATAGGTCTTACACACGTCAGTCCACCTCCAATTCCCACGCCAACACAAAATTATTTGAAAATGATACCTTCTCATGGAAACCATGGGGCCAAGTTTTATGGTCCAACTCTCCCCCCGAAATCACGGCTAGCAAAAGGTGGGAAAAATTACCCGACGATAATGTTATCTCCTCACTTCCCTCCCCGTAATGTTTTCTCATGTCTACCAGTTTTGTCACTTTTATCCCCTGCTTGGCGGGCCCCACACTATGCTATCTCATTATGTTATGTATGTTTCTATGTATGTTTTTATTATTTTTTCTATGTTACATGCCTATCCGTGGTGAATTTTTTTGGGAGATTAGTTGCGGCTTTCATAAACAGATAATGGTAGGGTTAACATCATGTTAGGGTTAGGTCAACTCTAGGACCAAAAGGGTGGTCATAATTGAACCTTCTTGGGTTTGGAGGATGGATAAACAATTTGTTTGGGGATGTGCAATGTCAACTTTCCATTGCTAGCTTACCATTCACTTTTCTGGCATTTGGTCAATATTTTGAATGGGTTTTTTTCTTAAATATAGTGAGAAGCACTTTAATGTATTTTAAGGAGTTTCTTTGTTATTTCCATCATTATTCATTTCCTTATTTAATCTAATATAATTTATTCTTAAAAAAGGAAAAAAATATATTCAGTACTATTTAGCTCTATTTATAAATAATAGTTAATATTTTACATATTAATTTTGTAATGAAACTATTTTTACATTGAAAAAAATTGTCATAGTTGATATGTTATGAGTTGTGTATCATAAATATATTTATTTTAGTTGTTCTATAATAGTAATAGTGTTGGATGTTTGTTACCGTTGATTAAAATGTAAGTTTCCTTTAAAGGTATTGTAGGTGATCATGATATTTGAAGAAAGTTTTTTCTAAAAAAATATTATCTATTTTTAATAATAGCGATGTCAAAAAATCATAATTTGTCACTTCTTGGTTGAAGCCTCTTGATATTATAGATTTAAATATAAATATTAGATTCAAACTTTTTGATTTTCTTAAGTTGGTAGTTATAACTATTTATTTTTGTTGTTAACTAGTTGCTATGGTGAACTTAAAGTCACTAGATTGTTTGTTACTATCAATTAATTTTCATGATGTTAGTTTTTAATTTGTTAACAACTTTTGTTAATTTTATTTTGATGGTGGCACCTATCCCTATGGTACAAAAATATCTACTCCAATGCTCATTGTAGATGGGAGGCTATATTATCACCAACAATTATCATAGCCTCTTATGGAATTAAATATTACTTTGTTGTAGATTTTTCTATAGCTTTCCCATTCAACACCTATAGGCTCACACCATGCCCCCAATAATTGTAGGAGACTCTCGATTATGATTACACACTCAATCATTCCCCTATTAGCAACATAAATACATTTATAATTCTTCTTACACACAAATACAAGGAATCGTCCATTAATATGAATAAGTAAAAAGGTATTAAAATATGGGTGTGCAATCCCAAATCATGGATAGAGAACAATGTACCATGGATAATCTAGTATGAAAAACTAAGTTATCATCCTTGTTTAACATAAACTAGAATACCCCTTTGGCATTTATATTGACTGGTAATAGTACAAAACAATTTTTATTTATAGCTACCATCTCTCTCACCCTCTCTAAATAGTGAATATACTCATATTTATTTGGGATGTCTCTCTTCAGAGCTCTTTCTAATAGCCTATCACTTCTTGTAACTCACTCTTCTTCATAAATGATGGCGTCATTTATTTATATTTGTTTCTTTCTTATTGTAATTCACTCTTTGTTTGTTCTCCTACCATGTTCTTTGTCTTTTCTCTTTCTCACATTTCATACTTGTGTATATTACAAAAAAAAAACTCTTCTCATATGATGGACTTGAAACCTCCTTCACATTCTCTCTCATCACTAGCCTACCATGAGCTTTGTCTTTTCTCTTTCCCACATGCAATACTTGTAGTGTATATTGTAAAAAAAAAAAAATCTTCTCATATTGTGGACTAGAAACCTCCTTCACATTCTCTCCCATCACTAGCCTTCTAACCTTTCTTCCCTCTTACAAGTAGCTCTCCTCTTGCATCCCTACATTACCATCACCTCAAAACTTATCAAAATCGTGTTAAAATGGATCTATCATCCAACCGAGTCTATTTTCTCATATACATCTCCCCATGCAATTCCTCTCTCATCCCACACACCTCCTTATTCCCTCAAAACTCATATTTTATTGTATTTATCCCATACACCACTAGCTCCTCCAAAATCCCTCCATTTTTTTATTGATTGCTAAAATGGACCTCTTAAAATTTTGATCATCTACATGTTAGATTTTTAACTCTTGCCTCCCCACTCAAACCTCCTCTTTGAGTGCTAAAATTGTCCTATCCAATTACATGGGAATACTTGTTTGATTTTAAAATTACCAACCTCTTCATGCTTCTCTTCATTGTGCATAAATTCTTAGTTGATCCAAGATGAATAGTTCCTTCTCTCTCAACAACCAACAAAAGATTCAAATTGTAGACATGTGATAATTTTTAAAACTTGGAAATCAAGGTTGAAATTAATGGTGATGTAGGCCAATACAATGCCCCTATATCATACTCTTGGAACTACAAATTTTTTGATCCCCTAGTCATAATAAAAATTGGATTACAATTCCTAATATATGTGTCTGCAAATAAACTTGTAGCTAAACACCTTGTATTCTCTATATCCTTTGTGCCTTTAATACAAGCCACATGTTCTCTTCATCATTATACATAATATGATGCTATATATTTCTCATATCAAGCATCCTCCATGATAATGAAGTTTTCTTCTCCTTTTTGGTATGTACAAGATAAAAAAACTCATCACAAATAGCAACACCTTTAGCCAAAAGATTAAACTCCTATTCTTCCTCATATATTATTTATTCATCTCCTTATTTAACACATTTCTACCCTAATATATAAGTCTCCTTTAGTTTTCAGAAAACTTCTTCCCTCGTAATTATTTCCCCATCTTGCTATAGTTTCACAACCACCTTTGTATGTTTTAAAGTTGTGCTTGTCCTCTTCTTGAAACTATACAATGACTTACGATTATTATAGTGGGAGTATTTTAAACATAACTTCCTTCCTCAAAATGGATTTCAAAGAAAACATTATTCTTCTTTATTTTAATTTTCACTATATATTTTTGCACATTTCTCCCACACATCTTCATTTAGTAATCTAAACCATAACTCTTGATCTTTGGTTGTAAATTCATTTCTTGGATTCAATTTTGGATGCACTATAAACTTGAACACAATTTATATTAACTCTCCCTTATCACTATCAATCTCTATTGCAACAGAACACCCATTAGCATCCACTATTTAATATACCTCTCTTCATTTTCTACTAGTACATGGTACTCCTCATTATCCTCTTCTTCCAACAAATTCTTCACATCAAAACATTTTTTAATACAATCATCTATCTTGGCTACTTGAAACACCTTTCAATTATCGTCACATGTTATCACTACTTGTAACATCTCCCTTCCAACACCATGTTCATACTATAAAGACTTAACCATAAATATGTATTTTCATGGTTAGTTCCCTTTGCTATATGTACTTGAAACATCTATTTTGTAACTCCCAACTCATAAATGTTGTTCCACATATTGTTAGAACCTCTCTACCATATTTATTTTTTCCATTTTTAGAATCACTCTATTGTTCCTAGCTACTCTTACTCACAAAATATTTGAACGTACATTAATCCCACTTACAAATTCATGCTCACATCCTTTCTTTACTACACTTACTTGAAACATCTTCCCTATACTCTTTGATTACAGTTGTAGCATATTATATGCATAAAATTATAGCTCCTTAGTGTTCTTCCCTATTACTGCTACAACCTCACATATATAATTCTCCTTCACTGTACATGTTCTCAAAACATATTGGCTCCCATCTCCATATATAATTTATTGTCTACATCCTTCTGTAATTATTTTCTCATGACACCCTTGCTCACTTATCAACATTTATTAGTTTGAATTATAAAATTAAATCTCATTTTCTATTACTTCCCTTTCATACTCATCTCTATCTGAATTATCTCACTCTTCTTCTCCAACCATCACCCCAACCTCAGGTGCACACACTAGCACCTGAATCCCCTTATCATCTTGTCATGCTTTTCTTACATCATTATCCTCTATAATGAGTATGTATTCTCTTCTTTGCTACTATCCTCTAGTACTATAAACATAAATATGTTAATAAAATAATGGGCCTCATTATTTCCCTTAGTGTTTTGCTTTGTCATGGCTATCCTTTTATCCTCTTGTAAATCATGAGTTTTCTTCTTTTTTTAACATGACTATCACATTAGAATTTTGCAACATATGGGTTGCATTCACTTATTTCTCCTCATCCAAAATAATTATTGTTTCTTCTAACCTATTATTTATAAGGCCTTCCATGGGTTGCACATGACCGATCTCTTCATTTATGAGAGCTACTTAAATGGAATCACTACCAACTCCCTTCCTCTAAATGTAATATCCTCCATCCTCTTCTATGGTATTTTAATTCACATCTTTTTCCCCTTCTTGTGACAATTGGTGTGCATCTATGGCTTGTTTCTATTGGTGTGAATAAGGTATTTTACCTAACTATTTCACCTAGTAGGTCTTATTCACATGTTAAGTTTACATAGGTTCTCTGAATCTTTCCAGAAGTCTTAGTTGGCATTAGATCTTATCTTTTGTCATTTAATTCATGTCCTAGGTTATTTAATAATTCTTTTCTCATGAAATAGGATTAAGACACTAGTAATGATCTTGTCTAATCCTATGTCTCACCTTGGCTATATAACCAAGCCTGGCCTTTCACTCACTGTACATTTTTTATTTACATTCTTTGATAGGAATATAATTTATTCTTGTTATATTGATATTTTATTTTCATTATGCTTTCCATTTGGCCTCTAGATCTTCGGTGGCTATCTCCATAGCCAAATATTACATGTTATCAAATCAATTTGGTTAACTTTGGTTAATTTCTTTGAGAGATATTGAGCATAGATCTTGGTAGATCTTGGAAATTTGAGTACTCTCTTCTCTTACATTGAATGATGATATGGAAAATAAAAAAACTTGATAGAAATACAAGATTTTGAGGGGATTCCTCTTTGTGGTTTTGTATTACATATTTTTTTTTTATCTTATTGGTGCAAATTTGAGCTCACCATTGAGTTCAAGGTGTTCGAGAAAGTAAAATTTTCCTTTTTTTGTCCATATCAGATATCTGACACTAGATATATGAGGGTTTGAAATTGGGAGGTGGTTACTAGATTTGATAGGTAGCTATAATTTTGGAACATTTTAGGTCAAAATAGACCCTACCATCATGTCCAAAAGGCCCAAGAACCTTTAGACTGACTATGAATTCATCAAAATCAAACACCTTTTACTTGAGCCATCAAAGAGAATTTTACTCTTCCATAATCATCTATATGACCATATGATCATTGTGCAAGTGTGGTATGTTCATCAATAGTCAATATATATATATATGATTTTTAAATTTTTAAATTAAAAAAATAAAATAAATTTTTTTATTGTAGATCGTGCATCAGAAGCATAATACTTAGCCAACAAGGGGCCACGTGGTAGGAGCCTAAGGGTCCATCATGGCCCCACACACACCACCAGTAGTAGTAAAACTAGTAGGAAGTTGATGCATCTAACATAATATTTTTGCATAATAAATAATATTCTAGTAGTGTGGAAAACTCAGCATGCCCCTAAAATATTCTAAGAATGTTTTGATGAGGAGCGAAAATATTTTGGCCAACAAATATTGATGTCAACATTGTGTTAGTAGTGACATCAACACTTTCCCCCCAACCTACCCCCCTCTTCATTTGTATTTTTATTTTGGAAGAAAAAATTTAGAGGCTCATAACTCAAGCTCAAGACCTTCATTTTTTAGCAATTTTTTGATTTGGAATATAATTTCATGTTCTATGTAGTGGTTTAAATAGTGTTTTATTTTAGTTTTTGTAGTTTTCAAAAATCTCATATTCTCATAGGTGTTGTTGGTTCATTCTCATTTTGGGAACTTCAAGGGCTCCATTCTTACTTTTTTTTAAGTGAGTAATTTTCTGTGTACTTTTCAGTGGTGTGATTAGATTGATCTCATTATGTCAACAATGTACTCTAATACCAAATTTTTCATTAGCATGTACCAAGATAAATACTAATTCATAGTCTTTGGAAAGTAGCATGTGTAATTGCACTAATCATAAAGTTCCAAGCTCATATATTTCTGTGTTGTTCTTTGATTAAGTGAATTTGGGGGAATATTCTTGTGGTTGTGGTTGCATTCCTCTTGATTTTTGTTCCTTCCTTATCGTTTCATCATAGATAAATCTTTAGTTCCACTTCTAACACCTTTCAACTATCATAAATGGAAATTTGAAATGAACAAATTGGTAAGATTTAATAGGTGATATAGGATAGTTCATGACCTTGATGGTGAACCAAAAGATTATGAAGCTAAAAAGAATAAGTGACTAAATAGTTGTGAAGAATCGATTGGCTATTTTTTTCTTTTATGTCTCTCTTGAGTTGTTATTTCCGGTTGAGCATTTGGATTCACTCATGGCTATGTGGAGTGCATTATGAAAATTATTTGGGAAAATAGATGAAATTCAAGGACTTATATTGTAGAATGAATTAATAAGTCTCAATCTAATTAATTTTGACAACATACAAGACTTAATCACTAAATTCAAGTCACTAGTAATACAATTGAAGGATTGTAAAATTTAAAAATCAAATACACAATTTACATTAAGCATTCTTTCAAAATTAGGACCTAAATATTTAGTGTTTGTGTCTACTTTCTATTCTACAAAGAATGCCTTTGGGAGTGAGTTTAAAATTCCTTATTTTGAGGATTTTTCTATGTAAATCACCAGGGATTAAGATAAAATTATTCAAATGGGTGCTTTGAAGTCTTCAAAATCCCAAGTCTTAAATGTAAAGGATGATAAGTATTCAAGTGGAAAGAGAAGAAAAACAACAAGCTTAAGAAGAACACACAATCCACATCTAATTCAATAAAAGAACATTAAAAATCCTCTTCTAAGTGGGATTCATATAAGAACGAGAATCCTACTTGTGCATATCGAAGAAAGGATGGATATGGAGAACATTATTGTTATAAGGACCTTGGTGAATTGAAACTTCTTCTTGGGAAGAGAAAAATTAGTTTACCTTTTATAATGTATACTTTAGCTTCTTATTCCAAACACAAAAATTTATAAGGAAATGATTCATAATATTGGGACAAGTAAGACAAAAGCACAAGTTATTTGTTCATCTATAGGTCATGCATTAGGAATATGACTTCTATATTTAGGAGCTTCTCACTATATGGCATCTTCACAGTCTATGTTCTCTTCTTTTGATCCTTGTGCCATGCCACCTATTTTGATGAGCAATAATATGAATATGAATGTAATTGGGAGGGGATATATTTATATTGGGGATGACACCTTCATTTATGTCTTATGTGTACCTCATTTGATAAATAATTTCCTTTCTATCTATCAAAACACTCATGGTGGAGTAGGGAAGAATATGGAGTTCACTCTTGATTTAGTTATCATTAGAGACTTGGAGAGAAAAGAGGTCATTGCTACTAGGATGGTTGATCGTGAATATTAATTATACACCTTTTCATACTGTGTTTGTAATGAAAAATTTGATCCTTTGGATGATGATCACACTTTTGTGTGGACTATGATTTTGAGGAGAATTTTAGTTATTTGAACTTGGGTTTTCTCACAAGTGATCCAGTTATTGAACCTTGCATTCCATCTCCTCCATCTACTATTATATTTGATGATTCTTGTGTTGCCACCTTTTTTCTTCTTGTGATTTAGTGTGATAGAATATAAATTGTCTTTCAAATATGGTTTATTCCCAAATGAGTATTTGACAAAAATTACATGTTTGTTTTGTGAGTCCCACATTTAAGATTTTGGAGACACCATTCATTGCATGTATATTCTCTTTGATAGAGATGATCTTTCTTCATTTTTTTTGACCGATCACTTTGACCCTCTTATTGATTCTCTAAACGATCATTCTTCATATTTTAATGTGAGTGTTGATAGTTTTGACCAGAATTTGGAGGAGGATTCTTTATATTCAAAGGATATATATTTGTCTTTAGATTGTGTTCTACATTCATCTCTATTAGTTTTTTTTTGTCATATTCATCAATGTATCCTAGAATGCTTGTTTGGAGTGTTTCATCTTTCTACATCAACATGGAGAAACTTGAGCATAAATCAAAGACATCACACACAATCCTTCTTCCCTTATCCTCCTTTCAAGAATGGGACTAAATCTTGCATGAATTCTTGTTTTTGTCTCTTCCTAAGGGTAGGAATGTTACTTGATAGTCTTGGATAATCTTCAACATTCAGTGTTGAGCATCTACCATCATTGCAAGAGACACTATTTTGAGGGGGGGCTGCATGGTCTTTCTTTATCTCTCTTATGGGGGGTTTTTTTCCTTGTATGGGATTTCATCCCTCTCAATATTCCTTGTGATAATTTTTTCATCTCTTTTTGGGAGGATTTTTATCCCATTGGGTTTCATCCTTTCCTCCATTTTTAAAGGATTGCATTTGTACATGGCTACCTAACATTGTTGAATAAAACAACTGAGAGGGGGGGTGAATCAGTTGTCATAGAATTTAACCTTTAACTTAATCACTGGAACCAATCCTTAATACAACTTAAATGATTAATCATCAAATTCCAATGTAGAAACTTAAATCCAACACATAAACACAATAACGCCAGATTTATGTGAAAAACCCAATGAGGGAAAAACCATGATGAGGATTAACTCACACTATAGAGAATATCAAAACCGATTACAAAAGGCTCACTACTTGAAACAAGAACTCACTATCTAGAATTAGGTTCACTGCATGGAACAAGGACTCACTATCCAATAGGGCTACAACCTAGAGAGCTCACTACCATAGAGATATAGAGAAGAAAAAGAAGAATTGTTACAGAGAGACTGAAATACCAATGAAACAAATGATTCTACCACACTTATTCTCACACATGCATGAATGATAGAGCTCATCTTTTGCTCACTGTATCCAGAAACTCAACATTAAGCTTCACATTGATCTGCCACACTTCTCAACACACACACTCACTAAATTGAATAAATGTCACAAAAAATAGTACTTCCTCTTTGGAATTCTTCTTCACACTTTCCTCTTCTCTCATGCTCTCTCATCATTAACTCATATTGCATTTATACCATCTTCAACTTTGAAACATATCCAAAGTCATCTATCCAACTTCTAATTCAAATTAGGCTGGCACCAAAACATCCTAGGGTGGAATTAGAATGAGGGTGACCCAAACATACACTTCATGAGGACCCAACAAATCCAACACACTTCTCCAATCTCAAAAGTAGTATTTCACACAAGGTCAACCAAACCAATGTAAAACACATAGAACCATTAAGCACAAATCTTTCAAATACCAAAACTATCTTCAATGGAATTAGGGAAACACAACTCTAGAACCATAAGTCATAAGAATTCATCAAGGAGGAATCCGAACCAACAACATTTCTCCTAGACCTCAACCAGAACCATGGAAAAACATAGTTCACAACTAGTGAACACAACTTGCACTACATAACAAATCATCAACCAAAAATTTAGATATAACATCTTCTAACAACCATGAAGAACATATCTAAACCATAGAACCATGGGAGAAAATCCAGACCAAAACCTGGACCAACCACTGAACACCTACAACATATCTTTATTACAATTTTCTCAATATCCTCGACATATACAACCAACATCAGCTAGTAGATAACTAGTAGACTGGTTGACATCAATCGCAACACCTTCAACCTTCTCATTATTGCAGAAATCTCCCCCTTTGTCATTGATGGCAACACATAATGTCAAAATCCAACAAAGGCAATGTACTAGCACTAAATATATATTTTTGTTTCCCCCCCTTGGAGGATTCTCCCTTTTTCTTTTGTTTTCTTTCCTTCTTTCTATCTCCATGCTCATCTTCTATCTTTTTCTTTTTCACATGCTTCAACTTCTCTCCCCCTTTGGCATCAATGGAAAAGGAAAAAGAATAATTTCCATTGATCTCTCCTTTGACAAATAAAATACTCACAATGACAACATCTGATACTGCCTGCTCCCCCTAAGAGGTAGCCACCAAAACATCAATCTAGAACAAAGATAGATCCATAGATCCACTAGATTGATGCATCTCCATATGCATCTAGATCAAGTAAGTAGGGGTATTGACCCCTAACTTCTCCCCGAGATACTCAAAAGTTTCTTTAGGAAGATCCTTCATAAATAAATCAGTAATCTAATCCTTCATTAAGACATACTCAAGCTTTACTTCATTCTGCATGACTTTCTCTCTGAAGAAATGATATCTACAAGATATATGTTGCATCCTCGAGTGCAATTTGGATGTTGTGGTTGTCGTTGATGTCAACACTATTAGCATTGATGCATTTGAGGTTGTATATGTTGAGGATATTGAGAAAATTACAATAAATATATTGGAGGTTATTTGTGAAGCTGTAAAGTTCAATATGTTAGTAGTCAGAAGTTACAGATTAAAGGGTTTGTTGCTGAGCCTATCTAGTTTATCTACTAGAATTTTCAGAGGTGCACATTAAGATTTGAGCAAGTTGTGAGTTTGTGTGTTCCTACAATTATTCTATTACTGTAGTTGGTGTTTTCAAAAGAAGAAAATGTAATTCTGGTAATTTGAGTTGTTGCATATGATCCTACAATGTTTGTTTATGTTTCTAGATCATGCTCTATCTTTGTTTCACATCCACGTTGATCGATGTACTTGTGATTGGAGATTTTTCCTTTGTGTGTTTTGGCTTTTCATGTTCTTGGCCGATATGGTGGTTGGTTATGTGTAGGATCATCATGGAAAAAACAGGTCCTTAAGTGGCAAAAAATTCAGAAAAATCAGAGTTAGGCAACTTGACATAAAAATTTGAATAAGTTATCTATATTATTTTAAAAATATGTAAGAATGGAATTTGTAGAAAATTGAATGTAGTTTCTAGATTACTAGGTTTATTTACAAAAAAACAAAATCTATTTGATGAAAATTTGAAATTTCAATACCATAGTACTTAAATTTCAGGGAAAAAATAAGAAGTAGGTGTCTATCTAACCAGCCTAACCGCATTAAAATGATAATATTTTTTATAAGATTTTATATGTAAGTAGAGGACTCATGTCCTGATGTGATGCATATTTTTTTGTAATTTTTTTCCAAGTAAATAATTAATTATAATTTTTTATGACAACTTTTAAAAAATATAAAGACTCGTATGTCTGACCACCTTAACTTGGTCAAAACTTCATGAAATTCCATTTTTTATTTTTTAATCTTATAGTATACGAATCATAGAATGTGACGCATGTTTTGGATTCAAAAAATATGATACCGTTTGAAAGCCATAGATGTTTTTCAATCAACCTAAAAATTAGGACTTTAGTTGTAATTCAATAGAAAATGAATAATAATTATTTATTAAATTCAAAGTAAAGCATAATTTATATTAGTGGAAAGCTGATAATCTCCTTTAAAAACCATTTTTGTTTCATTAATTTTGGGTAAGAAAAAGGTCGTCAGCCACATACCCATCATATTGCCACTTTTTGGCCCATCATGATCCTGCACATACCCGGTTATAGCATGTTGTGGATCCTTCTTGATTAATTTTTGAATGTTTGGTTCATTCGAGGACATTGTTTTAGGTCTTCATTATGTTGTGACTAACTTTTTTCAGTTTGCATTGAGATTTTTTCATGAATTCAGCCAACAGTTTGTATTCATCTATTATCTTATTTTTGGCTGACAAAGTTGTTGACGTAATTCCATGTAGCATATATATAAGAGTGACTATTTTATTCATTTCTAAAGTGTGTGTGTGTGAAGTGGATGTGAAATATACAATTGCTATGTGTGAATAAAGATCGGATCATTTGATTGTAGAGCAGAGTGTGAAAAACATGGAGTGAAGTATGAAGAAGTGTTTTTGTGCCTAACCGAAACTATAATCAAGCTTTTGAAGAAGCTAATTTCTCAGTTCAAATCCTTCAAATGGTTTTAACTTGAATGTTTCTATAAGACGATGTGTCTTCTTTGAGCAGTGAGCTCTAGGCAGCGTGCCTGAATGCATGTGCATTACCATTATTCATCTCTATACTTTTAACAGGGTATAATATTGTGGACTAACATCCACCATGGTTTTTCCCCAAACAGGGTTTCCACATATAAAATCTTTGTGTTCTTTGTGTTTATGATGTGGTAATTGTTTATTCTTAATGTTCTTTCATCAGATCTAAGAATAAGTTGAATAAAGTTTAAAAACTTTGAATAATTTGTGACAACTGATTCACCGCCCCCTCTTAGTTGTCTATCCTTGTTTTTCCAACAATTGGTATCAAATAAAGTTCCTCTGAGGAAGTTTAATAGCTTGAGGTGATCTAAGATGGAATCATACAAGAAGGATAGTCCTATATTCGATGGAACAAACTACTCTCTATGGAAGGATAGAATGGAGTGTCATTTGAGGTGCATTGGTGAACCCTTCTAGAAGATTACAAAGAATATATATGTTATTCCTCAAAATGGTTCATCTACTCCTTATGAGATCAAAGAAGTTGAAACTAATATTAGGGCTATAGAAGGATTGTTGAGTGCTCTAACAGATTTTGAGATGAAAAATGTGATGGATCTGAAAATAGCACATGAGATTTGGAAGAAGCTGGAAACATTGTATGAAGGAGATGAACAAGTGAAAGTTGCTAAGTTGCAAAGTGTAAAAGGCAAGTGGGAAAACTTGAAAATGGGTGAAGATGAAAATATTATTTCTTTCATTCAAAATGTAAATGAACTAGTGATGGGTATTAGATGTGTCGGTGGAACCTTGGATGAACAAGAGATTATAGCTAAAGTGCTTAGATAATTGCCTACTTCTTACAAATCGAAAGCTCATGCTATTGAAGAGATTAGGACAATAAAAAATGTGATAACATATATGTTTATTGGTAATCTTGCTGCCTTTGAGTTGAGTGAATTTGGTGAATCTACCCCTAAGACAAAATCTGCATTTAATGCGACTTTATTTGGAAGAAAAAAAAATGATCTAGGAGAAAGTTCTAGAAAGACATTCAAGTATGAAGATGAGATGAAACATATTGAAGATGAAGAACGAGAGCTAGAAGAGATGGAAGAAATGATTGTGAAAAGAGGAGCCAGAGGACAAGGTAAGTACAAAGGAAAGTTTCCTATTAAGTGTTTCTCTTGCAATAAGATAGGTCATTTTGCATCAAGGTGTCCTAAAAGAGTTCCTAGGTCTCAACCTGACAGGCCTAGATTTCAAAATAAATGTTATTATGCTGAAGAAGGTGTTATTGATGATGAATCTAATAAAGAAAAGGGAAATGAGGATGGATGGTTATTCATTTCTATCAAGGAAAATGGTCTGATGTCCACTTAATCTATTGGTAATAAGAATTTTGAAAAATCTCTTGCTGCTTGAATTGAAGGAAAGGATGAGTGGGTGATTGACAGCGGATGCTCACATCATATGACTAGTGATAAAATCAAATTTGTAAGCTTGGATAAATATGACAGTGGTGTTGTAAGATTTGGTGACAACAATGCTTGTGTGATGTGTGTTAGAGGCACTATTTCTCTTGGTGGTGAACATAATACTAATGATGTCCTTTATGTAGAAGGCTTGAAGCATAATCTATTGAGTGTTGGATAGATGGTCGAAAAGGGATACAATCTTCAGTTCAAAGATGGAAAGTGTAGGATACTAGGAAGTTCTGGAAATGTAATTGCTTCGGGTACAAAGACAAGAGATAATATTTTTCACCTGAGTGTTGCTAGTGAAATTTTTTTAATTGCTCAAGTTGATGAAAGTTGGTTATGGCATAGGAGGCTACGCCATGTGAATTTTGATAACATTGTCAAGATAAGCTCCACTCAAGAAGTTAGAGATCTTCCTAAGCTAGTGAATCATACTAACACCATATGCAAGGCATGTTAGATGGGAAAGCAAACTAGAGTTTCTTTTCAGAGCAAACAACATCATTCTAATAGAGTATTGGAGTTGGTGCATACTGATCTATGTGGTCCCTCTAAAGTAAAAATTCTACAAGGAGAAATGTACTTTATGTTGCTTATTGATGATTACTCTAGGATGATATGGGTTGCTTTCTTGAGAGAAAAAATGAAGCATTGGAGAAGTTCAAAAGTTTCAAATCCATGGACAAGAATGAGATAGGTTTGAAGATTAAATGCTTAAGGTTAGACAAAGGAGGTGAGTTCACTTCCCAGGAGTTCAATTCTTTCTATGAAGAGAATGGAATCAAAAGACAGTTATCTACTCCCCGGACTCCTCAACAGAATAGAATTGTAGAGAGAAACAATAGAAAAATTCTAGATGCTACTAGAACTATGATGTTATGAGGAAATGTTCCTCATATCTATTGGAGAGAAGCTATAAGCACTATTGTGTATAATCTTAACTGGGTAAATGTCAATGGTAATTCTAGTAAGACTCCTTTTGAGTTATGGTTTGGTTATAAGCCTACTATTAAATATTTCAAAATCTTCAGAAGTAGATGCTATATCAAGAGAGATGAAGATATAGGAAATTTTGATGCTAGGAGTGATGAAGGAATATTTCTGGGTTATTCTACTAAAAGCAAGGCCTATCGGTACTATAATAGAAGATTGAGGAAAATGGTTGAAAGTACAAATGTCAGAGTTGATGAGGACACTGCTAGATCATCTAGATAAAGTGGATATGATTCAGATGACTAACATGATAGTACTGATAAAGGAAAGAATGCTCAGACACAAAATCAAGTTCAAATTGTTCTGGTGAACCAACTAAATCAAGAAGGAGAGTCTAGTGGAAATGCAAAAGAGAGAACAAAAGAACCAGAAGTTCAAGAGAATCCTAAATTTATGAGGTATGTAAAGCTAAATCATTTCGAAGATCAGATTATAGGAGATAAGAAAAAATGTGTGTAGACTAGAAGAAGAATTTTTGAAGATTATTGTCTGATTTCTAAGACTGATCCCAACAATGTCAATGAAGCATGTAAAGATGAACATTGGATGGAAGCAATGAAGAAAAAACTGATGCAGATAGAGAAAAATGATACATGGATTCTTGTTCCAAGACCTTAGGATAAAAATGTGATTGGAACTAAATGGGTCTTTTAGAATAAGCTAAATGAACAAGGTGACGTGATCAAGAATAAAGAAACATTGGTATGTAAAGGGTACTCATAGATGGAAGGTATTGATTTTGAAGAAACCTTTTCCCATGTTGCTAGAATTGAAGTTGTAAGATTGTTTCTTGCTTATGATACTTTCAAGAACTACAAAATCTATCAAATGGATGTAAAGTCAACATTTATGAATGGTGAGCTAGAAGAAGAAGTATATGTTGAGCAACCAAATGGTTTTAAACTGACTAATAAGGAAGATGTGGTTTTCCAATTGAAGAAAGCACTAAATGGACTCAAGCAAGCCCCTAGAGCCTGGAATTCTAGACTGGATAAATACTTGTTCAAGCTTGAATTTAATAAAGGTACTGCTCATAGTAATCTTTATTTCAAGATGGATCATGATAAAGAGCTGATTATTGAAGTCTTTGTTGATGACATCATTTTTGGAAGTGATGATGATTTATGTATGAAGTTTGCTAATGAAATGAAAAGTGAATTTGAAATTTCTATGATTGGAGAGATGAATTTATTTTGGGATTGCAAATCACTTAGTTAGATAATGGAATTTTTATATTTTGGTCCAAATATGTAAGAGAGTTACTAAAAAAGTTTGGCATGGAAGACTCAAAGCCTGTTGGTACACCCATGGTAGCCGGATGCAAGTTAACATAGAATGACGATTCTCCTAAGGAAAATCAGACAAGATAAAAGTCAATGATTGGTTGACTACCTTTTTTGACTCAGACCAGACCAAACATCATGAATGTTGTATGTATGGTTTCTAGATATCAAGCTGATTTGAAGGAATCTCATATGACTATTGTAAAGAGAATTTTCAGATACTTGAAAGGGACAGTTGATTTTGGCTTTTGGTATCCTAAAGATGATGATCTTACTTTGGGTGCCTTTACTGATGTAGACTGGGTAGGAGATGTGGATGATAGGAAAAATATTAGTGGTGGTTCCTTCTTCTTGGGGAAGAAGCTGGTGTCTTGGGTAAGTAAGAAAAAGAATTCTATTTCCTTATCTACTGCTGAGGTAGAATATATTGTTGTTGCAAACAATTGTACTCAAGTAATATGGATCACATAGATGTTGAGAGATAAAATAATTGAGTATGATGAGCCTATTGCTATATTTTTTGATAATTCAAGTGCCATAAACATTTCTAAGAATCTAGTGCTGCATTCAAAGACAAAACAAATATTTATCAAATATCACTTTTTTCAGAGACAACGTGAGTGATAAAGAATTTAGACTGGAGTATGTGCCTACTAAGGAATAGATTGCAGACATCTTTACTAAGCCATTGCCTAAGGATAATTTTGAGTATCTCAGAGGGAAGTTAGGGGTGATTTCCCCTCCTAACCAGAACTAAGATGCAAGTCTTTGCATTAGTCCGTGCATTTATAGTCATATCTTGTTTTAGATTGATGTTATGGTTGCTACTACTCAAGGGGAGTAGTTAGATGATTCAGATATGTGGGTCAGAGCTTGTGTGTACCTTTGCAATTGATGTCAAAGGGGGAGAAGAATAATGTGAAAAATTATGAAAAGGGGAGAAGAGTTGGAAAAGAAGTCATGAGAGAGGAATCAAAACCTAAGGGGGAATTAGTACCGATTGAGAGTTGCTTTGATGGAGATGGTGGTTTTCACATCATCTATTGCCATCAATACCAAAGGGGGAGATTGTTGGATGTTTTGGTTGTGTTGTTGATATGTGGTTGTAATTGATGTCAACACTATTAGCATTGATGCATTTAAGGTTGTATATGTCAAGGATATTGAGAAAATTATAATAAATATGTTGGATGTTGTTTATGAAGCTATAAATTTTAGTATGTTAGTAATAAAAATTTGAAGATTAAATGGTTTGTTGTTGAGCATATCTAGTTTATCTACTACAATTTTTAGAGGTGCGCATCAAGATTTGAGCAAGTTGTGAGTTTTTGTGTTCCTACAGTTATTCTATTACTATAGCAAGTGTTTAGGAAGAAGAAAATGTAATTATGGTAATTTGAGTTGTTGAATATGCTCCTACAATGTTTGTTGATTTTTCTAGATCATGCTCTATCTTTGTTGCACATTTGCATTGATCGATGTGCTCATGATTAGAGATTTTGCCTTTGTGTGTTCGGGCTTTCCATGTTCTTGGACGACATGGTGGTTATAGTGTGTTGTGGATCCTCGTGGATTAATTTTTGAATGTTTTGCAATTCGAGAATGTTTGTTTTGGTCTTCATTATGTTGTAACAAACTTCGGTTGTTGTGCATTGATATTTGTTCATGAATTGGGTCGACAGTTTGTATTCATCTATTATCTTATTTTTGGCCAAAAAATTTGTTGACGTAATTCCATGTTGCGGATATATAAGAGTAATTTTTTTCTTCATTTGTGAAGTGTGTGTGTGAAGTGGATGCAAAATATGCAAGTGCTATGTGTGAATAAAGATTGGATCATTTGATTGCAGAGAAGAGTGTTAAGAAGATTGAGCGAAGTGTGAAGAAGTGTTTCTATGCCTGACTGAAACTTTAACCAGGGTTTTGAAGAAGCTAATTTCTTAGTTCAAATCCTTCAGATGGTTTTAATCTGAATGTTTCTATAAGATAGTGTGTCTTCTTTGAGTAGTGACATCTAGGCAGTGTGCCTGAATGCATGTGCATTCCCATTATTCAACTCTATACTTTTAACAGGGTATAATGTTGTGGACTGACATCCACTATGGTTTTTCCCCAAACAAGGTTTCCACATATAAAATCTTGTTGTTCTTTTTGTTATGATGTGGTGATTGTTTATGCTAATGTTCTTTCATCAAATCTGAGAATAAGTTGAATAAAGTTTTAAAAGTTTGAATAATTTGTGACAACTGATTCACCCCCCTCTTAGTTTTCTATCCTTATTTTTCCAACAGTGCATCACCAGATTCTTAGAAATATTAATTTCACTTGTATTATCACAAAAAATAGAAATGGGATCATCATATAACACTATGATGTCTTTCAATGTACGTTTCATCCATAGAACTTGCGTACAACAAGATGCACCAACAATATACTCAGCTTCGACAATGGAAAGAGAGACTAAATCTTTCTTTTTACTCAACCATGCCACCAATCTGCATCCAAGAAAGTCTAATGCACCACCACTTGTACTCTTTTTGTCATCTACACATCCAGCCCAATCTACATTTGTATAGGCACTAAGTAAAAAGTTTGTATCTTTAGGATACCACAAACCATAATATGAAGTGCCACTCAAATATCTGAATGTCCTCTTAACTAGAACAACATGTGTTTCCTTAGGATCTCCTTGAAGTATATCCACAAGAAAAACAACATGCATGATATCCGGTCTAGTAGCAGTCAAATCTAATATTCCACCAATCATAGATTTATACTTGCTTTGATCAGCCTTAGGTGAATTATCATATTTACCTAGTTTGAAACCAGTCACCATAGGAGTACTTACTAGTTTGGAACCATCCATCCTATACTTTTTCAACAACTCTCTTAGATACTTGGACTATGAAATGAAAATTCCTTTCTTTGTTTGATTAATCTATAGCCCAAGAAAGAACTTCATCTCCCCAAACATAGACATTTCAAATTCTTTATGCATTTCTTCCACAAAAATCTTGCACATACTCTCATTTCCTCCGAAGATAATATCATCAACATACATAACTACAATCAAGATTTTGTCATTTTCAATCTTAAAGTACAAATTACTATATGTCATACCTTTGTTAAATCCTTGTTGAATCAAATACTTATGAAATCTTGCATACCAAGCTCTAGGAGCTTGCTTCAATCTACACACCATATCCAGTTGATCTGTCATCTAAAATACTTCTAGTTGTTCCATATAGACTTCTTCTTCTAGCTCACCATTCAAAAATGGTGACTTGACATCCATTTGATAAACCTTAAATTTTTTATGAGTAGAAAATTCTAAGAACATCCTTATAGATTCCATTCTTGCTACTAGAGCAAAGGTTTCCTGAAAATCTATGCCTTCTACTTGTGAGTAACCTTTACACATAAGCCTCACTTTGTTTATGACCACTTCTCCATTCTTATTCAACTTATTTTTGAATACCCATTTCAATCCAATGATGTTTTTATCTACCAGTCTTGGGACCAATTCCCAAGTCTGATTCTTCTTAATCTGAAAAAGTTCTTCTTTCATCACTTCCTTCCAATGTTCATCTTTACAAGTTTCACTTGTTGTCTTTGGTTCTATATCAGAAAGTAAACACACATTTAGTTCAGAAACAAATTTTCCTCTATTTAACACACCTTTTGTCCTATGTCTAATAATCTAACTTTCTGAGTGATTCTTTTATACATATCTAGGTGTCCTAGGGGATATTACCAGAGCATCTTCTTCTCTTTCATTCTATTCATTTAGCTTCTCTTGCTCATCATTTTCCCGTTCTTCCACAATTTTTTCTATTCTTCCACAATCATTATCATCAAATATATACCCATCAATATCAATAGAGTTCTTCACTATCTCATCAACATTCACATTTGAGCTTTCTACAATACTTCTCAGTATTTTATTGAAACATCTATATGCCTTTCTTTTAGTAGGGTATCCAAGAAAAAAACCTTCATCACTTCTTGCATCAAACTTTCCCAAAGTTTCTTCATCTCTTCTGATATAGCATTTGCTTTTGAATACCTCAAAATATTTAATAGTAGGAATTCTTCAATACCATAGCTCATATGGAGTCTTTGTACTATTTCTCTTTCTTGAAATCGATTGAATACATAAAAAATAGTATGAATAGCTTATTTGTAGTAAAATTTCAGTAAACCAGCCTCAGTAATCATTGACCTTGTAGCTTCTTGAACTGTTCTAGTTTTCTTTTCAACAATTCCATTCTACTGAGGAGTTCTCAGAGTAGATAAATTTCTCTTTATTCCATGTACTTCATAAAACATATTAAACTCATGGAAGGTGAATTCTCCACCTCTATTAGATCTTAAGCATTTTATCTTCAAATTCACTTCATTTTCAACCACTGCTTTGAATGCCTTTAATATATCCAATACATCTGATTTCTCTCTAAGAAATATAACCCATGTATATCTAGAATAATCATCAATCAAAAGCATAAAGTACCTTTCACCAAGTAGAATTCTCACTCTTACAGGACCATAGACATCCATATGAACTAAATCTAGTAGTCCAATAGTAGACTGTTCCTTTTATCTATAATGATTTCTTGCTTGCTTTCCAAACTAACAATTCCTGCAAATAACATTAACAAGCTTTGTAATTCTTGGTGAATCTATCATGGTTTGAACAACATTAATCCTTGCCAAGTTATCAAAATTCATGTGACACATTCTCCAATTCCATAACCAACTGTCATTTATCTGTCATAAAGCATCATCCATCAGTACCCTTAAGTTGATAGATATTCCCTTCAAATTTCTTTCCTATAGCAATCAATGTTTTTGAAATCCTTTTTGATCTCACATTTCTCATCCTTAAACACAAGATCATATCCTTTTCTGCACATCTGACCAACACTCAAAATATTATGTCTTAAATGCTTAACATAGTAAACATCATCACTATGATGATTGCCATCAAAACTTACTAAACCTATCCAACAAATTTTAGTACCAATATCATCTCCAAACATAACCAAACCTCCATCATATTTTTCAAGCTTGACAAAATTTATTTTATCACTATTCATGTGTTGTGAACAACCACTATCAACTACCCAATAATTTTTCTCTTTTTTAGCATGTAAAGTAGAGATAACTATACCTTTATTTTTCTCCTTCTCTGAAGGGCTTTCCTTTACCTATTTTTTCAGAATTAGTAGAAGTAGGTTCATCCTTAATCGCCAAGAACAAGCATTCACTATCATCAGGGTCTTCATATTTTGAATCCTCATCAAATATACTAGCATTCTCAGCTACATAGTAAGCTCTATTAATCTTCTTTCCTTTCCTTTCCTTCTCATATCTTTGTTTATTTCTTTTAGTTCTTTTCAGACACTTTGTAGCATAGTGACCAATTTCACCACAACTAAAGCATTTAAATGGAAACTTACCTTTATATCTACCAGAGCCTTTCCTCATTCTTCTTACAAAGTTAGCTTCTATTTCATCAAGGTTCTCTTCATCTAGATCTTCTTATTTTGTAGCATTAAAGGTAGTCTCTGATTTGTTTCCATTTCTTAAACCTAGCTTCCTCATCTCATAAGATGTCAAAAACCCTAATAGAAGATCCTTAGTAAAAGTCTTATTATCTATAGTCTACTTAATAGCACTCACTTTCTCACTATAAGCATCAGGAAGAGTTCTAAGAATCTAATTTACCATCCCAGTTTCATCTATAGTAACACCAAGTCCTCACATTCTAGCTACTTTATCATCCATTCTTTATACATAGACTAACAATTTCATCTTCAAACATGTGTAGAAGATGAAACTATGTCACCAAATTCTGTAATCTTGCTTATTTAACTCTTTCATCACCATCATGCACTCTTTCTAAAGCATCCCAGACTTCCTTAGTCATCTTCAAATTTTGAACCTTAATCAACTCAGAATGTACTAGACTATTCTTCAAGATGTATTTCACTTTATTGTTCACTTCATTTGCTTTGATCTCTTTAGGAATACTAGGACCATTAGCAGGAGGAGTGTAAGGTTGTAATATTTCTCCACATCATATCCACAATACTCCAGATATTCTTCCATTAATACTTTCTAGATACTATAATTATTTCCATCAAACCTCAGATAATCATAAACCATTTTCCTAGCCATCCCAAACCTTCCTCAAATAGTTAAGCTCTTCACCAAGGAGTCAAGCTCTGATACAAATTGTTGAATAGAACAATTGAGAGGGGGGGTGAATCGGTTGTCACAAAATTTAACCTTTAACTTAATCACCAAAACAAATCCTTAATATTTCTTAAATGATTAATCATCAAATGGAACTGAAAAAACTTAAATCCAACACATAAACATAGTAACACTAGATTTACATGGAAAACCCAATGAGGGAAAAACCATGGTGAGGATTAACTCACACCATAGAGAATATCAAAATTGCTTACAAAAGGCTCACTACTTGAAATAAGGACTCACTATCTAGAATAAGACTCACTGCCTAGAACAAGGACTTGCTATCCAATAGGGCTACAACTCAGAGGGCTCACTGCCACAGAGATACAAAGAAGACAAAGAATAATTTTTACAGAGAGACTACAATCCAAATGCAACAAAGGATTCCACCACACTTATTCTCACACATGCATGAATTATAGAGTTCATCTTTTGCTCATTGCATCCAAAAACTTAGTATTAAGCTTCACATTGATCTACCACACTTCTCAACACACACACTCACTAAATAGAATCAATGTCACACAAAATTTTACATCTTCACACTTCTTTGAACTTTCCTCTTCTCTCATGCTCTCTCATCATTAACTCATCTTGCATTTATATCAGCTTCAACTTTGAAACATATCCAAAGTCGGGTATCCAACTTCCAATTCAAATTAGGCTGGTACCTAAACATCCTAGGGTGGAGTTAGAATGAGGGCAACCCAAACATATGCTCCATGAGGACCCAAATAGATCCAACACACTTCACCAATCTCAAAAGTAGTATTTCACACAAGGTCAACCAAACTAGTGTAAAAAACATAGAACCATTAAGTATGAATCTTCCAAATGTTGAAACTATCTTCAATGGAATCAAGGCAACACAATTCTAGAACCATAAGTCGTAAGACTTCATGAAAGATAAATCTGGACCAACAACATTTCTCCCAAACCTCAACCAAAACCACAGAAAAACATAGTTCACAATTGGTGAACACAACTTGCATTGCATAGAAAATCAACAACCATGAACAACATGTTTGAACTACACAACCACAAGAGAAAATCTAGACCAAAACTTGGAGCAACCACTGAACACTTGCAACATATCTTTATTATAATTTTCTCAATATCCTCGACATATACATCCAATGGAAACTAGTAGATAACCAATAGATCAGTTGACATCAATGACAATACTTTAAATCTTTCCACAACACCTCAAACCTTCGCATTCTTGCAACAAACATGGCCTAGTAGTTGGGAGCTATCATCATCTTCGCATCCTTTGCATTAGTTTCTTCCTCCCTAATTTGTACTTAAGGGGGGTTGTTGGTGTGAATAAGGTATTTTACCTAACTCTTTCACCTAGTAGGTCCTATGCACATGTTAGGTTTACTTGGGTCCTAGGAATATTTCTAGAAGTCTTAGTTGGCATTAGATCTTATCTTATGTTTTGTCATTTAATTTCCATCCTATGTCTTTTAATATTTTTTGTATCATGATATAGGATTAAGACACTTGTCATGATTTTTTCTAATCCCATGTCTCATCTTGGCTATATAACCAAGGGTTTTTCACTCATTATACATTTTTTCTATTTACATTATTTGATAAGAATATAGTTTATTCTTGCCATATTGGTCTTCTATTTAAATTTTTCTTTCCATTTAGCCTCTAGATCTTGGGTGTTTATCCCAATATAAAACTCTTGTAGTTTTTTCTTCATTCTTGATGGTTTCTAGCCTTGTCTCTATGTCCCTCAAGGCCCTCAATATTGCCTCAAACTTATCTAAAAATCATACTAACACCTCAAATTTTTCCTCAACTTCACTATCACTACCTACTATTTTGTGAGAAAGATCTTGTCTTCAATCACTTCAATGACATAAATATATATTTTTCCCCCTTATAGCCTTCATCACTCCATTCATCCTTTTTTCTATATTTATTACATTATCTTCTACTGCTCTCTTTCTTCATGTAATCTCTTTATCTCAACTGACTATATTCTACCACTATAACTCTCTCTTATTTGCAATCCCTCTTTATTACTACAAGGATATAAACACTTGGTTCTTAGTATGAAGTGGTACTTATTGGAATCCTACAAATTGTAACCCATCAATAATGTACTTACTTAAATAATTTTAGCCTACTTTGATACCAGGTTGATGACACCACCTACCCCTATGGCACAAAAATTACTCTACTCCATATTCATATTAAATGGGAGACATCATTGTCATTGGTAATCATCATAACCTCTTATAGAAGTGAGACATCACTTCATTGTAGGTATATTTTTAGTTTTCTACACAACACATACATTCTCACTTCATGCCTCCAACAATTGCAAGAGAACCTTGATTAATACTACATACTCAACCATGTCCCTATCAAAAATATTAACACACATAAATATGTATATACATATAATTATTTTAACAAAAAACACAATGAATAGAACATTAACATAAACTTGTAAAAAACCATTAACATAGGGAATTGAGTTCCAAATCATGAACAAAGATCAATGCATCACATTAAATGCAATATGGAAATTTTTCTATCACCCTTAATTAACATAAAATAGAATACCTCATTGGAATTTACATCAACTAGTAATATTACCAAATAGGATTGATTTGAACTTTCCCTCTCTCTAATAGGTTGTATACTCATATTGATCTAGGATGACTCTCTTTAGGGATCTTGATGATATAAAATGGATCATCATTTTTGATACTTACTCTTCCTTAAAAAATTATTTCCTCACTTACTACTATTATTATTTTTCTAATCACAACTTAGTCTTCTTGTCCTTTCTACCATGCCCTTCCTCATTGGTCCTTCTCACACACCCTATTGATGGTAAAAATCACAACAAAAATAAAATTTATTCTCATATGATGGATGAGAAACCTCTTTCATATTCTCTAAATTCATCAGCTCTTCTATTATTTCTTCCCTCTTAATAATCTCTCCTCCTCCATCCCTTTGCTACCATCACCTCAAAACTAATCAAAATCATGTTTAAATGGTTTTGAAACCTAATTTAGTCTCTTTTCCCACATGAGTCCCCCATTTTGATTCCTTTCTAATGCAAAAAATTTATATATTACCTCAAAAATTACCTTTTCTCCTCTTTACACCAATTCCCACTACCTCCTCCAAACTCCCTTCAAAAATCCATATTTTTGTTGAGCACTAAAATGTACCTCTTAAAATGTCAGATCATCCACATGTTGATTTTCAATTTCTTTCTCCCACTCAAACCTTATCTTTGAGAATAAAAAATTGTATATCAAAGAATAGAAGTAGACTTGTTTGATTTCAAAACTACAAAAAATAAATCATTCTCCTCTTGGTTGTGCACAAATAATTAGCTAAAAAAAATGAATGGCTCCTTTAGTCTCAATGGTCAGAAAAATATCCAAATTCTAGATTGGTGGAAAGTTTTTAAACATTAGAAGTGAATGAATAAATTAATTTTGATATAGCACAATCCAATGCCCCTAAATCATATTGATTAGTAATTTTTGTTTGACAATGATTTGTACCCAAAAAAATAAAGGCTAGGGCTATTTTTAAAATTTTACCCAACTTTATGTTTTATTTTATTTTAATTTTTCTATGCTATCTAGTTTATAGAGCTCTAATAGGATTTAGGTATTAACTTTAATATTTCTCTTTTGGGGAGGAGATTCCATTATTTTTCTACATTTAGTTTAGGACCTTTTCACTATTCACATCTATGGGATTTTTTGTTACCCTTTAAATTCCTTAAAACATCACCATTCTAGTATTTAGTGTTGGTGTTGATTCTTGAAAGGAAACTGAGGATGGCTCCATTCTCAAAGAAAACTAGGAAGTTTTCTCCTAAGGTATTTCATGAGACATGTCTTTTAAAAAACCTTTAAATGTGATCGTTCCATTATATAATTTTATAGTTCTTATCTATTATTTTTACCTTAATATGGAATTTTGTTGGAAGGGTCCCCATTAAAGTCATTCTTAAAGAATGGGTGGCTAGGGCTTGCGTCCCACATGGTATATTTTTTTATGTTTTTCAAAATCTCACCAATGAATTTTCTTTTTTTCTTTGCTAAATTCAGTCATGTGGAGGTGATCCTTAAACATTAACAATCATTCAATTAGATTTATGATTTTTTATGCATCTAATGTTGTTGAAAGCTCATCACTCTAGACATGGATTATTGATTCAATTCCTACCACTACTTGGGTGTTGTGAATATATTTTAGTATGGTTGAAATGATTTATGATAAATGTGGTACTTATTTAATAAAATGAATAGCTTGAAAAAGAGAAGCATGGTACTACATATATAGTAAATATGATGTATTTTACCTCAACCTTGGCCATTATCATGATGGCTTACCATGGTATATTTGAGTAGGTTAGGTATTTTCACCCTTTTTTTTTATTATAGAATAAATAGGTTTTATAGGGATCCAAAAACCTATTTACAAAAAATAATCATCCAAAGAAAAATAACCACTAGCATATATAAGCAATAAAAAATTAAAGTTCATTGACAACAAGAGACAAAACATGGATAAAAAAGTATTGAACCTAGAGACAATCTCAAACTTCCTCAAGGCTTCAATGGCCTTTAGCTCCTCATTATATAAATTTTCAAGTAATTTAATGAATTTATGTAGGTCCTTATCATTAGTTATATTTTTCTTAGTTCTCTTCCTCTTGTCCTAGTATTGAGATCATCCATGCCATTTAGTTTAGCATATTGAGTTGAAATAGTGTCACTGATAATCTTATTTAGCATTTCAATTATAATTTTCTTCTCATAGCACTATTTCTTATTATGTATTTTCTAACTTCAAGAACTCTATTTTTTCTCTTAAATTTTATTTAAGTCCTATTATAAGGCTATTATTCTTTCTATGATCTCATCTCTCTAGGTATGTGCAAGATCATGATGGGCCAAAAAGTGGTGATATGTAAGCGATATGATGGCCCATGTGGCTGACGGCTTTGTTTTTACCCAAAATTGATGAAACGAAAAGGGGTTTTAAAGGAGATTCTCAGATTTCCACCAATATAAATTATGCTTTACTTTTAATTTAATAAATTATTATTATTCATTTTCTATTTGAATTATGACTAAAGTCCTAATTGATAGGCTAATAGAAAAACATCTATATCTTTCAAATGGTATCAATTTTTTTTAATCTAAAACATGTGTCACATTATATGCTTCACATACTATAGGATTAGAAAAAATTAATTTCATGAAGTTTTGACCAAGTTAAGGTGGTCAGGCATATGAGTTTTTATATTTTTTAAAAGTTGTAATAAAAAAATCATAATTAATTATTTAGCTAGAAAAAAATTATAAAAAAAATATGTATCACATCGGGACATGAATCCTCTACTTATACCTGAAATATTATAAAAATATATAATTATCATTTTATTATGGTTAGGGTGGTCAAATAGACACCTACTTCTTATTTTTTTCCTGAAATTTAAGTACTACTGCATTGAAATTTCAAATTTTCACCAAATAGTTTTTTTTTTAAATAAACATAGTAGTTTAGAAACTAAAGTCAATTTTCTATAGATTCTATGCTTACATATTTTTGAAATAATATAGATAACTTGTTCAAATTTTTACATCAAGTTACCTTACTTTGATTGTTTGAATTTTCATTGCCACTTAAGGGCCTATTTTTTCCATGATGATCCTACACATACCCCTCTCCCTCTTAGTATTATTCTTTCCTAATTAGGGAAGGTAAATATAGTTTTTCAAAGGAAGCTATCCATTTTTTGGGTTACTCTATCAAATATTGTTTTGTCTATTTCCCAGATAAACATTTAAATATTCCATCTATTGAACTCCATGAGGAACCATTTAGTTAAACTTCCCTAATCTTCAAAATTTTCCTAAGCAATCTTAATATTATGTAACATCATATTTACAACTTCAACCATGTCTTCTATTAAGGTGCTTTAAACTTCAAGAAGAACTTAATAATGACACTTCTCAAAAAGGTTTTAACACATTGTTAGTTGTGTCCTCATCTAAAGGGGGATGAATTTTTCATCTCTCCTTTTGATACTCATTTGATAGAAAATTTGGAACCTATGATACTTGGATTTATTCCTATCCAAGATACATAGGAATTTGTATGTTGGGATTCAAAAAATTGGGATTTGTCCCCATGAGAGGGATAATTATTTAGCTGCTACTAGGATCCACTTTTTAGAAAGTTACTCCTCAAGTTATTTATCCATCATCTCTTAACCTTGGTTATAGTTGGTTAGGTATACATAAGCCAACAAGATAGCAAGAAATTCTCCCTAAACCATTCAACATTAGAGACCTCATAGTTAAAATTGGTAACCTTATTGACAAAAGTCACTCAAGGAAAAAAATTTAGATCGAATTAGGAAGTTATATACATATTCAAACATGAAATCAATAATAGTGCCCATATATTATGCATAGTGGAGGGAAAATAATTCAGTGAAATATTAAATGTATCTCCTTCGAGGAAATATTATGTTTAAAAATATTATAAATAAAAATAGTTTAAAATTCAAAAAATGAAAAAATAAAAATCCTAAAAATCATATATTCCAAAAAAAAAAAAAAACATGCATTGCATTATATTTCACAATTGTATTTGTCTATAGTTTTCTCTTGTTATTTATTTTTCCTAGTAAGGATTTAAAATTTTCTAGATTAGGTTTTCTTTAATAAACCATAGGTTCCCAAAAATAATCAATACCATCCCTCCTTTACTTTCTCAACAATTCTAAATCAAGATAACTTTTAACTTTATACTAATATCCCAAAGAATGGTTTTTCATACATGGACAAATAAGACAAATGATTTCCATTAGATTTCTAAGAGGTTGGATCATTTTTTTTCTATCAGATTTTTTTTTTCATTGTCTTTGGATTTTTCTTCCATAATTCATACACTAGTAGGGTTAGATTATTTCCCCATTTCTCTACCTTTTTGAGCATAGACTCTTGGTTAAGATTTATTTCAAGTTTGAAGCAATGTGGTTGAGGGATGAAAAATTTATCCATTTATTGAAATCCTAGTGGACTAGTTGCCCCTTCATTGAAGTTGTTCAACACCCGAAATACTGAGAGGGGGGGGGGTGAATTGGTATTCCTCTGAACCAAATAAACATAACCCATCCAATTAACAAAGTAGAAATAATTACAATGGTGTAGGAAAGTGTGAATACAACCATAGAATCGTATAACACATGAAAACCAATATTTTTATGTGGAAAACCAAAAGGGAAAAACCATGGTGAGGGTTAGCTCACAATATATTATATCTAGATATAAGATATTATAGAAAGGCTCACTGCTAGGACAAACTATCCAAAATAGGGCTCACAACCCATAGAGAAAGAACAAAGAGGTGTTGGCAACACTGCTTATTTGAACTGATACAATACAATCTATCTATTCTAGATTACAGTTCCAATAAAACACAAAATTAACTTCACACATATCTAAATCAATACACTGCTCTATTCACAATCTGCTCAATACTACATCACACACATGTAGGTGAACCACCATACATGTCAAAATTCACATAAAATTCTTTTCTACTACATCTTCCACCACATTCACATATCTCTCTCTTCACAAACTCTCTATATTCTCCATACTTCTCATTCCAAAAACTTTTGGTGTTAATCTCAAATATATATATCCACATCAAGTGCAACTTCAATTATGTCAGCCTAATTAGAAGTAACATACAAATTAAGCATGTCATCCTCAAAGCATTTTATCCACACTTAGCACCTAAATTCAAAATTTAATTTACATCAAGATAGGTTAGCTTGGACCTAATATAAATCCCATATAAGATAGAGTTACTTTCTTATCCTCCAAAAAACATCAAACATGTTAGGTTAGCCCAAAATAGACCTAAACAAAAAATCTTCAAGTGAACATGCAATTTTCCAGATGTACGACCTTAAAGCTTGACCTCCCTTCGGATTCCCTTACAACCGAAATTTATTATCTTATATTCATCATCGCAAAACAAAATATTTGTGAAGAAGTGTAGAATCTCCCATACTGATACACTATACAAAAGATAATTGTGATATATAGGGTTGCACACTTTCATTCATATCTTTCTAGAAACTTACAAAATGTCACAAAAACTTGAATAATGTTGCATTTGATGAACTTAAAAAATTAGTTACAATCATAGAAGATTGTACCAACATGCAGTGAAGTGTAGACCCAAAAATTGGCATACTGAACAAAAAAAATGTCAAAGTAAATACTTAGTCAATTTCTTGATAAACCATACTTTCTGAATCAGCTTATACTATATATAAGTCACCAATAGTACTTCTAGATTATGTTAGGATGATCATAACAATGTTGACATTGATGACAACACTGGATCAAGTGGTATATATACTTCATGCTCATGTTTCCAAACTACATTATCAATGACAAACTTCCAACTTCCAACAATCTCTCCCTTTGTCATTGATGGAAACATGCATATCAAAACATTTTTGAGCTTGTTTCAAAAAATTGTCTCCCCCTTACACACATCTCTCCCAAAAATGTAGCTATCACTCCCCAAATGTTTTGAAAAAAAAAAATTCCACTATCTCTCCCCCTTTGACATCAATGGAAAAGGGCATGCAAATACTCAATATATTACCCTTAGATATATATATTGCCCCCCCCTTCATCAAAATGGAACTTTTAAGTAGTAAGTGATTTTGGAAACTTAGTAAAATGCATAAAAAGTAAGAATTGTGAACTTGAAGATGTTGACTCTTTGAGTTTCTTCAATATGTATTGCCAAGTAGATATTCCTTCTTCCCAAAGAATTTTTTATTTTTCTAGAATCCTAAACTGCAGTTCAAGCTCCATTAGTAGCTCTTCTCCTTCCACAGTACTAGGCTTGAGATTTATCCTTGAGATTTTTTTCAGTACTGGCAAGGGCACTTGAGAGAGGAGTATTCATTACCTTCAGTAAGTCCCTTAGTATCACATATTGTCTAATTGTTTCCTCTCTGATTTTGTAAGGCAAAGAAGTTGTCATGTTGTTGCATAATACTAGTCTAGGTCTGATTATCCCTATCTTTTGCTAGATCATAATTATATTCTTCACAACTTATTTGTGTTTCAATTGAGGTCATGGAATACTTTATGCTTCGTGTACTATTCGACCATTTCAAGCAATATGAAAGTTTGTTATGTGCTTCTTCTTCACAAGTTTGAGCATCCTTCAAACATTTCATAACTATGTGATGTGCATTTGTACATTTCCTTGTGATATCCTCTAGATTATTCTCTAGAGGCCTTTCCTTTGATACACTTCTAGCTTGTCCTTTTAGTCCAAAGATATATACCTTGAATGAATCAACCAAGTTTCTAAAATTTTCTATAGAAAATAATGATGCATCAATGCTTGTTCTAGGGGTTATCTCTTGTAAGGCTTTCATGGATTCATCCATATCATGTGCACTTATAGTTCCTACTTTAGTTTCATGCTCATGTTGAGCATCATCTGTGTGCATTCTTCCTTCTACCACATTTGTATCTTCTTGCTTTGTAACTTCTTGTTTAACTTTAACCAAATGATTAACATTTCTCTTTCTCTTCTTACATGTCCTCCTAGAACTATATGAGGGTTCAACTCTAATCCTATCCTTTAACCCTCATCTATTGAGGTTTTTGGGGATTTTTAGAAAAATTCTACATAGTAAACAACTTTTTCTTCAGTCACTTCATAGTCTAATTCATAAATCCAAATAGTTTTGGGCTCAATTATTTCCATGAAGAAAAAATTAGTGGAGACAAGAAAATTTATGTCTCCTAAATAACTTCCCAACACACTCCTAAGAATTCTCACTCTTTCATTTATTATCCTTTGAAACATTCCAAAGAATGTTGCAAGAGAATCACCTTGAGCATCCAAACTTCCAAGTATTCTCATATAATTTTTTTATCTAATGTGCAACAGGTTTTGTATTTTTCCAATCTAATTTTCCAACCACCACTACTTCCTTTATAAAGTAGAGAAGTAGAAAAATCACCAATGTACCATACCTAAATGTATTATTCTTGTTCTTGATTTCCTTCAGGTTTTTCATCAATTATTGTTAGAGTAGTTAACAAAGATCATAGTCAACACCATTTTCAATAATATCTTGTGAAATATGAATGGCAATGGTAGAGGTTGCATCATCTCTATTTGGTACATAGATTTTTTAACTTATAAGAATTGCAACATATCGGATAGTTATATTTTTGATCAAGTTCAAGATGAGTTCTTTTTCTTAAATGGTGGCACCTATCTTCTCCATTATATCCTTGACATTGATTGATTTTCTATCTAGAATTGGTTCAAAGGAAAATAATCCAGTTACATCTTTGATAGCTTCCTTATTTATTGATTATGGGTCGTCAATCCATATGGATTCATCATGAGTTCTACTTAAGACCATTTTGGTGTACCTCTCTTTGTCTTCAAATGATGGAAACTTCTGCCATATATCTAAACTCTTCTCACTTAGGGTTTTGTATTCTAGTTTTATGGTGTCATAATTCTCTTCCAATTCTCCTATCCATAGAAGAAATAACCTACCATTTTCCCATGGATATACGCTTTAATGTCCTCAATCAGTAAAACTCCATAGGGAGTGCAAGAAAATGCACCTCTTAGGCAGCTCAACAAATTTAGGGTTTTGATGTTCAGCTATCAAGAGATGTGTCAAACCTTTCAAATTATTCTTCTACACCTCTCTTCCCCTTTTCCTGTGTATAATGAAATGAATTTTTCTTCCCAAGCACACTTTTAACTCTTTGGTTTGACCCATTTCAGTAATAAATACTTCAGACAAAAAGTTGGTAAACTCTGAAACCTTGTATGCATAGAAAAATTTTAGAAGCTCCACAAATTTCCACATTGAAATATTTTCTTCCACAATTTTCACCAATAGATTCGTAATATTCATCTCCATCTTATCTCGTCATGTCAATCCATGACATCATATTGAAAAGGGGTTATATGATTTTCAACAAAGCTCCCTCTCAGCCATAGCTCTAGGCTTAGTTACTAGAGGAAACATTTGCACTGGAGATCAGTACATATTCTCCCTTTTCCTCAGTCTTTTCTTTCTTTCTCCATATATTTTCCATTTCCTTATTCACTTCATTTAGATCAACTTTCTTGACGGGTTCATCTTTCTTCGTAGGATCATTCTTCCTTGTGTTCTTATTTCTGCAATATTTAGCAATATGTCTAAACTTTCTATAGTGGTTGCATATGATGTTTTTCTAATTGTAGTTCCTTCCATTTGCTTTGAATTTGTATTGAGTAGCCTTGTGTCAAAATCCATAACATGTATAGCAGTAACCATTAAAGGATTGAATCATTCTACCATTTTTGTATCTATTCATCATCTAAATTTTGTATTCACTTGCTCTATGTCCAAATTTCTTGCATGTAAAGCATTATCCAATAAAAGATGAAACATTCTAGTTCATTTTGTTTCTACATTCCATAGCTCTATGTCAAAATTTACTACAAGAATAACATAAACCATTGAAAGATACCTTTGAGCATTTGGTTGTCTGATAGGGGTTCTTCTAATAATGCTTCTCTAATTCTAGAACTTTCCATAGTTCCTCTTTCCTTCAATTTTTTTAGGTTCACTGATCTTTGCATTAGATTTCTAATTTTGTTTAGAGCTTTGTCCTCTTTCAATTCCCAAACCTCCTTTATCCTTAGATGCTTTCTATCCAACAATCAAATCATCAAGAATTGTAAAACTTGTCTTAGATTTGTCTTCATGAATTCTTTCTTTCTCCAAATATAGTAGATTTACCACTTCTTGTTCAAGCCTAATGTACTCATTAGGCTTGATTTTTACCATTATATTCAAAATTTCTTCAATTCTTTTATTTTCTTCCACTTTTACCCTTAATTTGATGATGTCTTCATTTGCATGCTTTAGTTGTTCATTGACTTCCTTACGCCTTTCTATGAATTTATTGATTTGCTCCCTTAGTTTCTTGATGCATTCATTTGCATCTTTTAGATTTTCCTTTAGATCTTCATTTTCAATTTCAATTATGTTAAGGTCTTCAAGAGCAACTTTGAGTTCTCCATCTTTTCCTAGCATGAAATCTTCTTGTTTATTCAATTACATAAATTTCTTTCAGAGGAGTAGGATACTTTCTGTCAGCCATGTGTTCAAACTCCAAGATCTTCCCAAAGCGGTAAATCTCCTTCAAGGTATCCAAGATCTGATACCAATTGTTGAACACCCACAATACTGAGAGGGGGGGGGGGGGGTGACTTAGTATTCCTCTAAACCAAATAACATAACCCATTCAATTAACAAAGTATAAATAAATACAATGATGTAGGAAAGCATGAATACAACATCTAAATCATATGACACATGAACACCAATATGTTTACATGGAAAACCCAAAAGGGAAAAACCATGGTGAGGGTTAGCTCACAATATATTATATCTAGATATAAGATATTGCAAAAAAGGAGGACACACTATCTATAAAAAGGCTCACATCCCACAAAGAAAGAAAAAAGAGGGGTGGGCAATACTCCCTATTTGAACTGATACAATAGCATTTATCATATTCTAGATTATATTTCATTGAAATACAAAATGATATTCACACTTATCTAAATCAATACTCTTCTTTGTTCACAATATGCTCAATACTACATCGCACAAATGTAGGTGAACCATGATACATGTCAACATTTGCATACAATTCTTCTCTACTACATCATCCACCACATTCACATGTCTCGCTCTTCACATGCTCTCTATATTCTTCATACTTCTTATTCCACAAAATTTCGGTGTTAATCTCATATACATCCACAATAGGTGCAAATTCAATTAGGTTGGCCTAACTAGAAGTAACACACAAAATTAAGCATGTCATCCTCAAAGTGTTCTATCCACACTTAGTGCCTAAATTCAAAATTAAATTTAAATCAAGATAGGTCGACATGCAGCTAATATAAATCCAATATAAGATATAGTTACTTTCTTATCATCCACAAAACATCAAACGTGTTAGGTCAGCCCAAAATAGACCTAAACACAAAGTCTTTAAGTGAACATGCAATTCGCTAGATGTCCAACCTCAAAGCTTGATCTCGCTTCAGATTCCCATTCAACCAAAAAAAATTAGCTTATCTTCATCATCACAAAACAAAATATTTATTCATGAAGAAGTGTGGAATCTCCCACACTGGTACATTGTACAAAAGATAACTATGATATAAAGGGATGCACACTGTCATTCATATCTTTCTAGAAACTTTATAGAATGTCACAAAAACTTGAATACTATTGCATCTGCTGAACTAAAAACTGTAGTTACAATTATAGAAGATTGTACCAATGTGTGGTGAAATTTGGAACCAAAAAATGATGCACTCAACCAAAAAACTATCAAAGGAAATACTTAGTCAATTTCCTAATAAACCATACTTTCAGGATCAACTTATACTGTACATAAGTCACCAGTAGTACTTCTATATTATGCTATGCTGATCCTAACAATGTTGACATCAATGACAACATTGGATCAAGTAGTATATATATACTTCATGCTTATGTTGCCAAACTACATCATCAATGACAAACTTCTAACTACCAACAAAAGGATCAAGGATGTACCAACTTAGAAAAAACTTGAAGTATTTAAAGGAAAATATTAAGGATTGGAATTTAAGACACTTTATGAATATCTTTTTAGAAGAGGAAATAGTTGAACAAGAACCTTCATTTCTTTATGTGGAGGTAATAAAGAGGGGCATGGATAGACTAGCCTTTAAAAAGGAAAAGTATCTGAAGTTTGAGTTAGATGAAATTCTTCCTCGAGAAGAAATTTATTGGAATACAAAATCAAGAGAGTTATGGCTGAGAGATGGAGATAAAAACACTCGAAAATACCCCGCTTCTCCAAAAATTAAGAGGTAGTTAAATAGAATCATCTTTATTCAAACTGAGGATGATAGTATTTTGTCATGTGAAGATGGGATTCGGCAAGAATTAGACAACTCTCTTTAAAAAAATTTTCACCTATAACACATACACAACATTTCCATGACAATGAAGTAATTAATAATAATCCTTTCTTGGTAAGAGAGGAGCACAATAATATTCTCATGTCAAGTTTCACTCTTGAAGAATTGAAAAAAATGGTCTTCTCAATGGTAGCAAAAAAATCTTCGGACCTAGATGGATATACGGCCATGTTCTTTCAGAAATGTTGGGATTTATGGGCTAGGCTGTGATTTTTTCTTTGGAAGAATCTATAAAAAACAAAAAAAAATTAAAATAGATGAATACTACATTTGTGACCTTAATTCCAAAAAAGTCTAACACTTCATCATTAAAAGGCTTCAAGCCAATTTTTCGTTGCAATACTATTTATAACTTTTTTACTAAAGCTATAGACGTTAGATTAGCCAATCTATTTCCTTTAATCATCTTTGATGAACAAAGGGTTTTTTTCCTAGGGAAGAGACTCTTGAGGTGTAATCATGAAACATGAGGAGCTACACTCAATTATGCAAGATAAAGATTTTGTTTTTTTATTGAAATTGGATATGGTGAAAGTCTATGATAGGGTGAATTGGGAGTTACTATTGGCTATCTTGAGAAAGTTTATTTTTTGTAAAAATTGTTGTAAATGGATATACTCTTGCATTTTAGGAGCTAAAATTTCAATCATAGTTAATGGTTCTCCTTGTGGATACTTTTCCTCTTCTTACGGGTCTAGACAAGGCAATCCACTCTCACCATTTCTTTATATCTTAATGGCTGAAGGATTGAATAGATCCATTTATTTAGCAAGGACCACTAAAATAAGGAAAGGGGTAAAAATCAGTCCTTATCCATATTCAATCATTCATTCCTTGTTTTTAGATGAAACTATTTTGTTTGGTCATGCAAGCCTATAAGAATCTAGGGTTATGAAGAAGGTAATTACAACCTATTCTTTGAATTTGGGTCAGGTTTTTAATAAAGAGAAGTCATTTTTTTTTTAAATGCTAATCCTTTGGCGAAAGAAAAGTTGAAAATGTTCTAGGGGTTTGAATGTGATTCATTAACTCGTAAATATCTCGGTATGCCATTCTTATCTGGTAAAGAGAAACATAATTTCTGGGATAAAGTTATTGCTTTTGCTTCAAATATAAATTTTCCATGGAGATCTAAGTCCAACTTATTTTTGCTAGCAAATTAATTATGTTAAAGGCTATTTTGCATTCATTGCCTACTTATCGGATGTTTGTTTTGAAGTTTCCAAAGGCAAGGGGGTAGATCTCAAGAATGTGTTCAAGGAATTTGTATGAGTGGAAAATGTGAAAGAAAAAAGAAACGATCATTGATGGCCTAGGAAAATATTTTCCAATCCAAGAAATAGGGAGGTCTTGGTTTGAGGGACATGTTTCTCCAAACAAGGCCCTAGGGGCCAAATTGATTTGGAAGATATATGCAAAGCCAAAACAAAGTGGTTCCAAATAATGAGATATAAGTACTTTGATTCCCTGGATAGGGAAATAATCTTTACACAAAAACCCTACTAGCTTCAAAATATGGAACTTCATCTCTTCTTGCAGATCAATTCTTCTTCCACATCTTTCTTGAGTTATGAATAATACAAAGAAAGAATTGTTTTGGGATGATTTTTGGTAGAGATACAAACCACTAAGGATTGTTGGTAATTGGGAGAAAATTGAAATCATTTTAAAGGCTTTATTGGGGAACAAGGTAAAATATTACATGGTGTTAGATTCTCAAAATTCCCCTCTAGCTATGAAATGAAAATATTTTGACTTCCTTCCAACCCCCTCTCATTTCAAAGAATATCTTAAGGAAGAATTACAAAAAAGACAAATATTTTATTTCAATAAGGAATATGAAATAATTTGGTTGAAATCAAAATCAAAGAATTATAATGTTAAGGATGGATATAATTCTCTAGCTATTTTGGAACAAAAGGATCCTTGGCCCTTCACCCTTTGTTGGGGGTCGACTATGTTACCCAAAATTCAAGATTTTTCATGGCTAGCTTTGAAGGATATAATTCTAACTATCATGAGACAAGATATATTGGGAATGGTTCTCATATGTTTCCCTATGTTTCTTGTGGTAAGCCTTATGAATGTTTAGATCATCTACTTCTCTTGTTATTTTTTTTCCTAGTAAGGATTAAAAAGTTGCTAGATTAGGTTTCCTTTAATAAACCATAGGTTCCCAAAAATAATCATTTCCATCTCTCCTTTACTTTCTTAATAATTATGAATCAAGATAAATTTTAACTTTATTATAATATTTCAAAGAATGGTTATTATACATGGAAAAATAAGAGCAAGGATTTTCATCGGATTGCTAAGAGGTTGGATTGTTTTTTGCTGTCATAAAATTGGTTGTCTTCATCTTTGGATTTTTCTTCCATAATTAATACACTAGCAGGGTAAGATCATTTTACCAGTTCTCTAACTATTTTTTAGGATATACTCCCAATTAATATTTCTTTAAATTTTGAATCAATATAGTTGAAGGATGAAAATCTTGTCACTTTAATGAAATCCTGGTGGACTAGCTGCTCCTTCATTCAAGGATCCAAGATGTACCAACTTAGAAAAAAGTTGAAGTATTTAAAGGAAAATATTAAAGATTGAAATTTAAAATGCTTTAAGTGTTGAATGAACAAAACAACTAAGAACACAAAGAGAAACTTCTCAATGCAACAAGGAATCCACCAAAAATGCTCAAACACTTTCATAGCCTTGTTTGAAAGATTGCGGACACCTTTAGCTCACTACATTCAAAAGTCCAACACTTTGAAGTTCACACTATTCTGCTCAAACTCACACTCTAATCTTTAGAAATTCACATCACTTGCATCACACACCTCTTTTCTTTCTATATTTTCTATCTTAACAACCTTCAACATCTCGACTCATACTTATATTGTCCTCAACTTTGAAAACTTTTTTCCAAGGTCGGTAACGCATGCTTCAAACTTTTCAATTTTAAATTAGGTTGGCAGTAAACATTCCCATAGTAGATAGGAATGAAAGTGGATGAAAACAACACTTAACAAGAACCCAAATTAAATCTCACATGCCATTTTATTCCTTCATTAATACTTGAAAATTTTCGAATATAGTGTAAACACTAGGTCGATCATTACTTGTGAAAACACTTTAAACATTAAGTAAACGCTTCCTTAAATCAATCTGAAACTTCCTATAACACCCCTCTATTTTGTTCTTATGTTAGATTAAAATGCTTTATTATTTTATCATTTTTTATTGAGCAATACGAACTATATGTGTTTTGAGATGTAATTTCCTAGATGTTATGCTTGACATGCTTTGATTAAAATAATGTTGGTTTATTATGACATTATTATTGCTTATGAATTTTATTAATGATGAAAGTGTCAGTTTGGTGATACTGTATTGGTGAAGGGGACAGGATTGCATCACTTGCCCTACAATTCTGTGATTTCCTCTTCACGGTGTGTTTTATGCTGATTTTATATACATGTGCTATTGATGTCTTGGATACAAGTTTGCAGATACATGACATCGAATCCACCTAGCTTCACAGGTTTGAGCATGTCAACCCAATGGTATGATGATTGGGAGATAGTAGCTAGGTTACCTATGTCAAGTCTACACCCTAGCCTTAGTGGGTTGTCAGTCGAGTCAGTTGTGCCTTTGTAGTGATTTTTTTAATATTATTTTATTCTGAAGGGCTCTTCAGTATGGAAATTAATACTTAAAATTATTGCTTTAAATAGTGTTGATATTCAGTTAAATTAAAATTTTACATTGTGGATAAAAGTTTTTATTTAAGTTGATTAATTAAATTTGACTTATTTAATTAATTAAATTTAATCCAATGGGTTAAATTTATTTATTAAATAATTAAAATTAATTAATTAAATATGGTTATTTAGAAAGTTGTATAATAGAATTTAATTTCATATTGGAATTCAATTTCAATTAGTGGTAATTAAATTAGTATATTGAATTAAATTAGTATTTGGATTTAAATTAGTATTTGGAATTATTAGAATAAATGGAAATTAATTCATTTTGGAATTTAAATTTCAAGTAGAAGTTACTAAATTTATGTTGAAATTAAATTAGTATTTGGAAGTAAATGGTAATTAGAAATTATTTGCAACATGCAAAGGCTTTGAGAAAAATATCAAGGGTTGGGGAGAAGATATTTGGAATGTGACATGTGTGTGAGAGGATTAATTAATTAATCTTGGTAAAAAAATGCATTCACGAGAAGATTTGGAAAGAGAAAACCTTCTTCACGGCAGTGAAGAATCTTTGGGAAAAATTGCACAGAGAAGGGTTTTGAGGAAATTTTTGATTGTAGAATTGATTTGAGGACAATTTGTTTACATTGGTTGAACTTTTGGATTGGATTGATGGCACAGTTGAAGAGAATTCGTGAGATCCTTGGAGGAGGCTTTGCTCCAACCTTCAAATTTCTTCAAGCTTCAAGAAAACAGGTTCCCTCAAGCTTTAATTTATTTATTTAATTGCTGAGAAAGATTGTCTATACAAAATTTAATTTTGTAGAAGCTTTGTTTAAAATGACTTATTTAAGATTGAAAGATTGCATGTGCAAGAAGTTTTATGTGTTTTGTTTGTAGAAGCTTTAAATTGTTTTCAAATTTTGTAAGGAGTTTTCTGTGTCTTGCTTGTAGAAGCTTTAAATTGTTTTCAAATTTTGTAAGGTTTCTTTATTGTTGAATTGTTGTGAAATAATTCAGAGGAAAACAATCAGAATTTAGTTTTAATTTTGAAAGCCTTTGTGTAAATTTAAAGGAAAAATAATTTTGTAATCTTCTGGGTTTTGTTAAAATTTACATGTAGAAGTTTTGTCAAATTTTATTATGAGAAAGTCTTTGTAACTTGATTGAAATTGAAACCCTTTCAGAAATTTGGAGAAAACGATTATTGTTATTGTGCATATCTCCTGTAGAAAATTTAGGTAAAAATTTTTCATAGTAAAATGGTATAGTTGCGTCATCCATAACTATATTTCTACAAACTCAGTTGACACGAAATTTAGAGGGTTTTTGCGTCTTAATGTTTTCTTATCCCTCTCCAAAAATCGCAAATACCCATATCGTAGTTTTTGATTTATGCTAGAAACACGAGGCTATTGTCAGGCTGTTTTCCCCATGGCTGCCTCTCTTAATAATAAATATATATATATATATATATATTTGTGTGTATTAATATTTCTTTATCTTTATTTATATTTAATGAATATATAAGGGATTGTATATATATATATTTGAATATATATGAAATGTGTATATTGCATGTGAATATATAATTTAATGTATAATTAATGTTTCATTATGTATATATATTGTGCATGCAATTTAGTTCAATTGAAGATATAAAAGGAAATGATTTTTATGCATGATCTAGTTTACTAAAGAAATGAGTATTTTTGGTTAATAGAGAAAATAAATATATATAAGTTATAAATATTTTCATAGAATTGAGAATTAGATAATTAGATTAGTTTTCTTATGTTTAAGAAGTGCATGTTTGTTCCTAAATTGAGTTAGTTCTTAAATGAAGAATTCTTGTATTGAGGAAATTGAATTCGTCTAATTGATCATTGGATTAGATGCATGTAAATGCATGCATTAGGTGAAATTGAAATAATGTGCATTTAAAAAGAGAAAATTATAATTTCTTTAAATGATGTAAACCGTTTGGAAAAATAGATATTTTATTAGTTTAAAATTGAGGGAATTGGAATAATAAATGAAATGATGTTCTTATAGTGGTTGAAGTTAAAATGAGATATTTTAAAAGTCGATAGATAGATGATTGAATTTTCCTCTTTGTCTTTATAGGGGTTCTTATTAAATTAGAGAAAATTGTGTAACTTGTCTTATTATTCCTTCTTATCTTTGAATGTAAAAGGGATTTAGTAAATCCAAAATCTTAGATTTAATTATTGTGTTGATTGTTTATGTGGTTCTTCTAATTGAGATTAGAGGAAATTAATATGTAATTAAGTGTATTGTAGGAATAGGTATAAAAAATTATATATAATATGTAGTAGGAACAAAGGATTCATTATTTTAAAATTAAGGAGATTAGGGAAATGGTTAGTGTGATGCTTATCTATGTTTAGAAGATCCTTTTTAATTAGTTAGTTAAATTGAGATAATTGAGTGGTGTGAATTATTGTAAGTCATTTCGTTGACTATATGCAAGGTTGTGATTAACCTAAAATACTGTAAACATTAAACTATTATGCTTTCATGATGTGTTTGAGATATCTTATGTGGTATTTAGGGATAATTGAAAAGAGGTTTTAGATGAGGTATTGTAAGTCTTCCTAATTAGGTATGCTAAACTTGAGAGTTATCATTTCATGGTCTTGTCTTTTGTAGTTCTCTATGGTAGTAGGGTTTGTTGTTTTCAGTGAGTCACCCGGTTTCCACGAACGAGGAATGGTTTGTTCTTCTTTGAATGAAATTGTTGGATTATTTGTACCTCCTTAGTTTAGAGTGGTGATGAGTAACATGATAATCATAGGAGGGTGAAGCTCAATGGGGGTCAAGATCTGGAATGATCTGACGGGTAACTCATATATCTTGAGTGGCTTTCTCCTAGGTTAGTAGTATGTTTAGGATACTGGTGAGTCAGTTTGTTATACTCTGATAGCAATGTATATTTGAGTTGGTGTTGTTCTTGTGGTGGTTTTGTTTAGTGTTGAGTCAGCCTGTGACTAAAGGTTGTAGGTATTGATCTTGTATCCGTGTTACTATCTCCTAGCACGGGGGGTGGGCCTTCGGGTACCACTTGGTTGGGAGGAAAGTGCGCCCTATGCCGTTGGGTCCCCCTTCATTTTGCAGATCGCGTGGCAAGATTTTCCAGTGGAGAGCTCATAGTGGTTTCATTATTTAGTTTAAGTTTTCTATTTACTTCAGTTTAGCACTTGTAATTATTATACCCCTCATTTGTATTCGAGGAGGAATCTTGTAATTGTAATAGTTAGGTTTGATCTACCTCATTCCGGGAATGAGTATTGTAATCTACTTTTAAGTTAATGTAATCTGGAACTTATTATATGTCATCCTTTGGTTAGAATCTTTAATGCTTTGTAAGTATGTGAAATTAAATGTATGGTTAATATTTTAATAAATAATCTATGTTCAAGTAGTGTGTACATTTGGTAATCGAAGTAATCATGTTACGTTACCTTAGAGGTTGTTGCGAAGTATTGTGCATCTCCTTTAATATTATTGCACTTTTAAGAAAAAAAATTGTATGCTTCCACATTGAGTTGCAACTTCCTTTAGGGTCTCGTGGCGGGGCATTACACTTCCAAACAAAAAATTAACTTGAACATGATCCAAGAACATCTTAAAAACCAACAACTTCCTTCGCAAAAAATCTCACTTGAAGATTATAATCATACTATTTATCTAGACAACACTGCCAGATACTCCAATACTCTGTAACTCAAAAGACCTTCTTCTGATATGCCTAACCATGAATCCTCTTGACACAAACAAGAGAAAAACACCATTAACTCTCCTTCAAAATCATAAGTCTTGAAAAGAAACTGTGGAGAAATGTGGAGCAAATACATTTCTCCTAGATACGTCAATACAACACTACAAAATGAGTTCACATACTAGTGAACACAACTTTCTTTGGCCAATGATCGAGAAGCCCAAATTTTGGATATAGAAAATCTGAGAAACTCTAACCAACATATGTAAATAAAAAAAGTATATCTTCAACCTAGAAGAAATGTGAAGAAAAACTAGAACACGTCTCCAACACCATGTTTCCTTATTTGATCAATTTTCTCAATATCCTCAACATCTTCATCATGCAAAAAACTTCCATAACACATAGTTGACATCAATGACAACACTAGTTTGTAGAAATCCTATTGAAATCAATGACAACACCTGCATACTTGCAACAATCTCCCCCTTTGTCATTGATGGAAAATCATGATTTGAAAAACCATCAAAGAAAATACAACGGTTTTGAACACACTGTCTTATAATTTCATTTATTTTCTCCCCCTGAGTAGATAAAATTTTTCACAAGATTCTCTCTCCCCCTTTGACATCAATGGTAAAGGATAATTTTTTTTTATTGTTATCCCCTTTTGACATTGAACCAAGATAGTTGATTTGAATACTCCCCCATAGGAGTACACCCAACCAAATCAACAACTCTACAACAATGCCAACATTCCTTACTGCAACAATGACACTACTCCTAAAGGAGGGGAAATAACCTCCAACTTCTACTGAAGATACTCAAAAATATCCTTAGGAAGAGCCTTAGTAAATATGTCAATAATCTGATCCTTTGTAGGTACATATTCAAGTTTTACCTCATTCTCCATAACCTTCTCTCTTAGAAAGTGATACCTAGTTGATAAATGCTTTGTCCTTGAATACACCATTGGATTCTTTAAAATGTTAATTTCACTTGTATTATCACAAAAGATAGATATAGGCTCATCATACACTATTCCAATATCCTTCAATGTCTATCTCATCCATTAAACCTATGTACAAAAAGTTCTTGCAATATAATTAGCCTCGATAGTGGATAAAGAAATTGAATCTTTCTTCTTACTTAACCATGACACCATTCTACATCCAAGAAATAATGTGCCACCACTTGTACTTTTCCTGACATCAACACAACCAACCCAATCTACATCTGTATAAGCACTTGATGTCAATTTAGTATCCTTAGGATACCATAAGCCATAATCCAGAGTGCCTCTTCAATATCTGAATATTCTCTTCACAGTTGTAACATGTGTTTCTTTAGGATCTTCTTGAAATCTATCCACAAGACAAACTGCATGCATGATATCCGATCTAGTAGTAGTTAGATATAGCATTCCACCAATCATAGATCTATATTTTCTCTTATCAGCCTTAGGTGAATCATCATATTTTCTCAATTTACAACAGTCACCATAGGAATGCATACCAATTTGGAATCTTCCATTCCAAACTTCTTCAACATCTCTTTGAAATACTTTGACTGTGAAATGAAAATCCCTTTATATATTTGAGTGAATTGTAGCCCAATAAAGAAATTCATCTCCCCAAACATGAACATCTCAAACTCTTTATGCATCTCTTCAAAAAAATTCTTACCTATAGCTTCATTATCTCCAAAGATAATATCATCCACACACACAACCACTATCAATATTTTTTCCTTCTCAATTTTGAAGTAAACATTACTATTTGTGGTGCCTTTACTGAATCCTTGTAGTATCAAATATCTATCCAATCTTGCATACCAAGATTTGGGAGCTTGGTTCAATCCGTACAATTTCTTCTTCAATTTGCAAACCATATCTGGTTGATCTGACAACTGAAATCCTTTCGATTGTTCCATGTAAACCTCTTCTTCCAATTCACCATTTAGAAAAGTAGATTTCACATCCATCTGATAAACCTTAAAGTCTTTGTATGCTACAAACTAAAAAAATAATTTGATAGCTTCCATACTAGCCATAGAGGAAAATGTCTCCTCAAATTCTTTTCCATCCACTTGTGAGTAACCCTTTGGTGTAGACACGGAAGGGAGGGTCCTCAGAGAGAACAGTATGGATCGTGCAACAAGAGTAACACAAAAGAAGCAACACAAAATATGTAGGAAAATGCATATGCAAACATTCTTATTATCAAAAAATTCAATTACATATAGTCAGCCACATTCGGGCTTACAGATTCAGCTCATAGGCCTGATTATAACATGCTCAAAATATAGTGCTCATATATGCAAGAAAAAATCCTATAGATCAAACTTTTGATTCCCCTTATTCTATTGGATTTTTATTGATTTATATCCCAATGATCTATTACAAGATCTATATCACATCCATGGGTCAAGAAACATATGTGTCAACCAAAGTTCATTACAATCTCTGATGAAGGAAATGTAAGGTGTCCAAGAACAAGTTGGCCTCTAATTTGAAATTATTCCACGGTAGATGCACATGATGAAGTGTGGACCTAAAATTAAGGTTAGGGACACTCCATAGGACAAACCAAAACACACCGTGAGAATCCATAAGCTATGGGAAAGATCTGAAATCAGTCCAACTTGTCGTTAGGTTTGAAATTATTCTGGGACCAATTCCAAAAACTGTCACTCAATTTGAAAGTGATAACTTGTCAGAAAAAGATCCAATCGAGCTGAAAACTTGAAATAAGGAAATTGAACATGCCTAGAATGAAACCATAGGTACACAAGATCTGTTGAGAAAACATGAAGAAACACCAGATCTAACAAATTAAACTAGAAAAGAATTGAATAAGAACAAAAATTGAATGAAACTATTTTTGGTTGATGCAAGATTGCCAAGAACCAAGGATGCTCCTGCATCAGACATTTGGGGTTAATGAAAAGTGAGTTCCTCACTTTTCTAGGGCCAAAGGAAAACCAATACATCCTACCTCAGCCTGAGAAATTCAAGAAGAATCCTCCATTGGTCTACCCTTCCATTTCACAAGATATTCTTTGTACTACCTTCCACGATTTTTCCTTCCATATATGACATCCAAAATCTCTTCTATCTCATCTGATTTTTGTTTAGGAAGCTATTCTCCCAATTTTTCTTTACTGTATTCAATGAATTCTACTTCATGGTGCTGATGAATATCTACAATATCGAATAGAGGTGAAATACCCATTCCATCTAGTAACTCTACTTCATATGCATTTCCTGAATCAAATTTCTTCAAAATCCTATAGGGTTCAAACTGCATCATCTTCAGCTTATTGTATGTGCCAACTGGGAATCTTTCCTTCCTCAAATACACCATCATTTCATCTCCAACTTCAAACTCCTTATGTCTCCTCTTTTCATCTAATTTCTCATACATTTGGTTCATATATTCCATCTACTGCTTCACTTGAGTATGCACTTTCTTCATGTGTTCTAAAACTTCCTCTGCTTCTGTACTCCTTTTATTTTCTTTACTGATATTGTGTATCTCTGATATACCTCTAGGATGAACTCCAATAACAATCTCAAAAGGTTTCTTCCTAGTACTCCTGTTCACTAAATTGTTGTAGCAAAACTTTGCTTGAGCGAGGACTAAATCCCAACTTCTAGTTTTCTCTCCAACCAAACATCTCAAAAAATTTCCCAAACTCCTATTTACCACCTCTGTCTATCCATCTATTTGTGGGTGAAAATTAGAAGTGAACTTCAAATCTATCTTCAACTTTTTCCAAAGTGTCCTCCAAAAGTAACCAACAAACTTTTTATCTCTATTTGAAACAATACTCCTAGGTAATCCATGCAATCTGACCACTTCTCTAAAAAACAATTCTGCTACATGCACTACATTTTTTGTCTTCTTACAAGGTATGAAATGTTTCATCTTAGAAAATCTATCAACCACCACAACTAGAAATCATTACCTCTCTATGTCTTAGGCAAACCAAGTATGAAATCCATGTTGATATCTTCCCAAGGTCTTTCTTGTATTGTCAAAGGTTTATACAATCCCACATTCTGACTACTTCCTTTTGCAACTTGACAAACTCTACAACTCTACACAAATTTCCTAACATCCTTATGAATTTCTGGCCAAAATTAATTCTCACTTACCAATGCTACTATTTATCAATTCCAAAGTGTCCTAGTAATCCTCCACTATGTTTCTCTTTTGAAACCAAGCTATCCCTCATTAAAATTTGGGGTATACACAACTGCTTTCCTTTGAACAACATATCCTCTTGAATGAAATAATCCAACCTTTGACTTCTATCCTCCAAAACTAGTTCTTTACAAGCTCTCCAAGGTCTTACAAATTCTGGGTCTCCCTCATACAAGTTATTCAAGTCATCAAAGCCTAATACTTCCACTTTCATTTGTGCCAATAAATTTCTTCTCCTACTCAAAGCATCAATAACTCTATTTGACTTTCCACTCCTATGCTTCAAAATAGAAGTATAACTTTGCAAGAACTCTACCCATCTCATGTTTTTTTTATTCAACTTCCCTTGACTATTTAAATATTGAAAAGCTTGATGATCTATATAGATCATAAAATCCTTAGATAACAAGTAATGTCTCCACTTCTTCAAAGCTTGAATTGTGGCATAGAACTCCTAATGATACACTGAATATCTTTTCCTAGAATCATTCAACTTCTCACTGAAATAGGCTACTAGTCTTCCTTCTTGACTTAACACTACTCCAATTTCATTTCCACTTGCATCACAATCTACTAAAAATACCTTACTAAAATTTGGTAAAGCCAACATAGGTTGCTCAGTCATTTTTTGCTTCAACAACTCAAAAAATTTGTCCACTCCATATGTCCATCTATAATCTTTCCTATCTCCTCTCATTGTTTTTGTCATAGGGCTACAAATAGAACTAAAATTCCTACTGAACTTTCAGTAGAAACTAGCCAATCCATGAAATGATCTTACCTCTCCAATGCTTTTAGGTGTAGGTCATTCAACAATAGCTCTTACCTTCTCAGGATCCATCTTCAATCCATCCACTAATATCACAAATCCCAGATATACCAACTCTTCCTTCATGAAACTACACTTCTTAATGTTTATTAGCAACTATTCTTCCCTCAACCTCTGCAAAACTTGTCTTATGTGCAACAAATGTTCTTCTCTAGTCTTACTGAAAATCAAGATGTCATCCAAATAGACAATCACAAACTTACCCAAGAATTTCTTCAATACCTCATTATTCAACCTCATGAAAGTACTTAGTGCATTTGTTAGTTGAAAAGGAATTACCAACCACTCATACAATCCCTCATTTGTCTTGAATGTTTTTTTCCACTCATCCCCTTCTTTGATTCTAATCTGATGATATCCACTCTTCAAGTCTATCATTGTAAAGTACTTAGCCCCACTCAAACAATCCACAATTTCATGCATTAGGGGCAAAGGAAATCTATACTTCAATGTGGTCTTGTTTATGGCTCTCAAGTTTGTACTCATCCTTCATTCTCCATCCTTCTTAGGTGCCAATACAATAGGTATTGCACAATGACTTAAGCTTTCTCTGATCAGACCTTTTCTCAACAACTCTTGAACTTGTCTATTCAATTCTTCATTATTTATTGGTGTCATCTAGTGTGTTCCTTTGTTAGGAAAACTAGCTCTAGGAATCAAATCCATGTAATGACCAATACTCCTTATAGGTGTCAATCCATCAGGTACATTATCTAAAATGATAGCTTCATATTTTGTCAGCAACTCTTTTACCTCTTCTAGTTGTTCTTCTACATGCTTCAAATCTTAAACCTTCTTAGGAACCAAGGCATAGCACATGCTCTCATGTGTCAATCCATCTAGAAATCTCCTTCCATCAACCAAACTAATTCTGGCACTCGTGCAAACCTCAGTTTTAGGAACATCCTCTAAAGGCAACAATGTTTGCTTCATCCCATTAGCAACAATGGTGTATATGTTCTTCTTTCCATCATGAATAGCTTGTATGCCATACTTCCAAGGTCTTCCCAATAAAATACGGCATACATCCATCAGCATAATATCACACAAAACTTCATCATGGTAATTTTCTATCTTCAATTTTAAGAAACATTGTTCACTTACTAGTATCTTATGCTCATCTTGAATCCATGCTATCGAAAAGGGTTTCGTGTGTTTCAATCTTTCCAACTTCAACTTGGTCATGATTTCCTCAGAAGCTAGGTTCTCTAAACTTCCACTATCAATGATCACTTTGCAAAATTTACCAGCTACCTTGCATCTAGTCTGAAATAAATTCTTTCTTTGCAATGGTCTCTGCTCCATCTCACTTTGACATAATACTCTTTTATTCACCAACACTTCTCCTTCTTTCAGTTTGTTAGGTGATCCCTCATGATCCTCTTCAATAAAGGTTTCTCTCCTATTATTCTCTTTCCTCCTGCTTGTTCCTTCTTGCTTACATTCAAATCATCTATGTCCTTCCCCACCACATTCGTAACAAGTTCATTTGAATAATCTTTTCTCTTGTCCTCTATCATCTTTTTTATAACCTTCATTCCTATAACCACCATATCTTCCACCTCTATAAGAGTTTTCATCATCTCTACTATATGAATTCTCATTCTTATTAACTTCCTTATCTTTATTTTGATCTGTAAAAGGTCCTCTTCCTCCTCGAGTAAATATTTTTCCTTTGTGAAATCTTCCACCTCTTCCTCTCTGTCTTTGCTCATATCTTTTATTCAGCTTCTCTTCTGCTTTTAGGGCACACTGGTATGCCTCCTCCACACTCAATAAACTTAATAAAATTGATCTCATCTTGTATAGACAGCCTCAAACCATTCATATATCTAGCTACTTGTTAAGTTTCATCTTCTAAGTGCCCATATCTGATATTCAACTTGTAGAACTCCTCAGTATACTTTGTCACACTTGATTCTTTTTGCTTCAAATTCTAGAATTTTTGGAACAAATTGATTTGATAGTCTATAGGAATGAACTTTATCTTCAACTTATTCACCATCCAATCCCATGATCTTATCTTTTCCTTTCCTTTTCTTTGTCTATCTGTCTACAAATGTTCCCACCAAAGGGATGCATTTCCTTTCAACTTTGTACAAGAAAAATTCACCTTCTTATCTTCTATGGTTCCTTCAAAATGAAAGTATTTCTCCATATCTGTTATCCAATCAAGCAATTCATCTGAATCCAATTTACCATTATAATCTAGTGGATTGAAATGTGGCTTGGTGTTCACTCTGGTTAGGGCTCTTATGAACCTCTCTTCTCCCTGATCAAGGCCAAGTTTCTCTTCTCTTGCAACTTCTTGTTCTTCTACTTCCTCATCACTTACATCATCAACTGGTCGACCTCTCCTCTAGGTCATTTCAATTACTTCCAATCTAGCAGAAATTCATCTTAACATTTCCATTACAGCTGGGTCTACATTTTCACGCGCTCCATTTCCTCTACCATTTCTTCTTCCCGCCATCTTTACACAAGTCCTCTACAATTGGAGGTCAGATCCTCAATCCACCACCCCACAAAAAATCTTCAATAGGACTTCACAAACTCTAAGGATCTCACAAGGAACGAATCTTGCTCTTATACCAATCTAGTGCATACACGAAAGGGAGGGTCCTCAGAGAGAACAATATGGACTATGCAACAAAAGTAACACAATAGAAGAAACACAAAATATGGAGGAAAATGCAGATGAAAACATTCTTATTATTGAAAAATTCAAATACATATAGTCGGCCACATCTGGGCTTAGAGATTCGGCTCATAGGCCTGATTACAACATGCTCAAAATATGGTGCTCATATATGCAAGAAAAAATCCTACAGATCAAACTTTTGATTCCACTTATTCTATTGGATCTTTATTGATTTCCATCCTAATGATCTATTGCAAGCTTTATATCACATCTGCGGGTCAAAAAAAAATTGTGTCAACCAAAGATCATTACAATCTATGATGAAGGAAACATAACATGTGCAAGAACAGGTCGGCCTCAAATTTAAAATTATTCCACAGTAGATGAAAATGATGAAGTTTGGACCTAAAATTAAGGTCGGGGACACTCCACAGGACAAACCAAAATAGACCTTGAGGATCCACAAGCTATGGGCAAGATCCCCGATTGATCCAACATGTTGTTAGGTTTGAAATTATTCCAGGGCCAATTCCAAAAACTGTCACTCATTCCAAAAGTGATAACTTGCCGAAAAAATATCTAATCAAGCTAAAAACTTGAAATAAGGAAATTGAACATGTCCATGATGAAACTATAGGTATGCGAGATCTAGTGAGTAAACATGAAGAAACACCGAATCTACCAACTTGAATTGGAAAAGAACTAAACAAGAACAAAAATTGAATGAAAATATTTTTGGTGGATGCAATATTTCCAAGAACCAAGGATGCTCCTACATCACCCTTACACACAAGTCTTTCTTATTTCTTACTACTTCTCCACTCTCATTCAACTTGTTCTTGAATACCTACTTAGTTCCAATTATGTTCTTGTTTTTCGGTCTAGGAACCAATTCCCAAGTCTAATTTTTCTCAATGTGCATAATTTCTTCTTACATCTCCTTCATCCAATGTTCATCTTTACATGCCTCACTCACTGTTTTAGGTTCAACTTTAGAAAGTAAACACAAATTTAACTCATCTTTAGTAGCTCTGCTTCTTGTTAATATTCCTTTACTCTTGTCTCCAATGATCTATTCTTTAGAATGATTATTCTACACATACTTAGGAGTTTTAGGGATCTTCATCGAGGATTCTTCCTCTTCATTCTGCACTTCTTTTTCTTTAGCTTCTTCTTCTTCTTCTTCTCTATAATCAGGTTCATCTAACACATATCCATCTATTGCAATTGAATTCTATAAATTTTCACCAACCTTAACATTTTCACTTTCAACAATCTTTCTCAACCTTTTGTTGTAACATCTATAAGATTTTATTTTAGTAGAATATCTAACAAAGATACCTTCATCAAACCTTTCATCAGAATTTTCCAATTGTTCTTCATATCTCTTGATATAACATTTTCTTCTAAATACTCTAAAGTACTTGACAATAGGAATCCTTCCATACCATAACTCATAGGGAGTCTTTGTGTTGTTATCTTTTTATTGAACTCTATTAAGTATGTAAACAACAGTATGAATTGCTTCTCTCCAGTAGAATTTTGGTATATTTTCTTCTTCCATCATAGTTCTAGTAGCTTCTTGAACAATATAGTTTTTCCTCTCAACCACTCCATTTTGTTGAGTTTTAGGGGCAGACAAATGCCTCTTTATTCCATGAACTTCATAAAACATGTTAAACTCATTAGAGGTAAATTATCCACCTCTGTTAGACCTCAAACTTTTGATTTTCAAATCAATTTTATTCTCAATCATAGCTTTAAATGCTTTGAATCTATCTAGTGCAACAATTTTTTCCTCTATGAAAATTAACCCATGTCATTCTAGAATAATCATCAATCAAAAGCATGAAATACCTATCACCTTGAAGAATTATTACCCTTGTAGGACCACAAATATATGTATGAGTTAATTCCAGTAGTTTGGTAAAATATTGTTTGTTTCCTTTGAAACTACTCCTTAATTGCTTTCCAAACTAACAATTCTTGCAAACGACATTGATAGGTTTTGTAATTTTTGGTAGGTATCTCATTGCATGAACTCAATTGATTCTAACCAAATTATCAAAATTCATGTGACACATCCTCCATTTGCATAACCAGCTATCATTAATTTGAGACATAAATCAATGAACATCAACACCCTTAAGCTGATAGATGTTTCCATCAATCATAGTTATATTCCCTTTGTTGATCTCACATTTTTCATCCTTAAACACAAGATTCTATCCTTTGCTACATCCTTTTCCAATTCTCAAAATATTATACCTTAAACCTATAACATAGTAAACATCTTTAGTATTATGCTTGCCATCAAAACTGACTGAACCTATCCACAAATCTTAGCTCCTGAATCATCTCCAAATCTAACTAATCCTCCATCATTCTTTTAAATTTTAAGAAAATTAATTCTATTTCAACTCATGTGATTAGAGTATCCAATTTCAACAACTAGTAACTCTTATCTTGTTTAACATGAAAAGAAAAATCCAGAGTTCCTTCAATCTTATCCTTCTTCTCCAAAACACTTTCCTTCACATAATTTTTAGAGTTAGTAGAACTAGATTCATCTTTTATAGCCATGAACAAGCATTCATTCTCATCAACATCTCCATAATCATATTCATCATAAAAAATACTAGCATCTTCCTTGACATAGTAACTTCTTTTAATCATCTTTCCTTTATCATCCTTACTCTTATTGTTCACGGCTCTATTTCTACATCTTGAATCATAATGACCTACTTTTCCATAGCAATATTTTTTGAAAGGTAGTTACCTCTGTATTTACTGGTGCCCTTTTTAATCCTTCTTACAAAGTTATCTTCCACATCATCAAGATCTTCTCCATATGAATCTTCAATATTTTCTAATTTTCTAGCCTTGAAAGCAGTTTTCACTTTTGTAATTTTTCAAACCAAGCTTCCTTGTTTCAAATGATGTTAGTGTACCAATCAACTAATCTCTAGAATAAGTATTAAAATTTACAAATTCCTCAATAGAAAATACCTTTTCACTGTATGAATCAGGTAGAGTTCTAAGAACTTTCTTTACCACCCTAGGTTCTTTGACTTGCACACCAAGACCTCTCATAGCACTTACCAACTCATCAACTCTCTTCATGTATGTTGAAATTGTTTCATCTTTAGACATTCATATGGTCTCAAATTGTGCCCTCAGATTCTACAACTTTGTTTGTTTAACCTTTTCATATCCTTCATAAATACTTTTAATCTTATCCCAAACATCTTTAGTAGTCTTAAGATTCATAAATTTAACCAATTAAAAATTTGAAAGATTGTTCATAGAATAAATCTTGCCTTGAAATTTACCTCGTGTACCTTGATCTCATTATTTATGCTTGAACTATTCTAAGGTTCAACATTCTGATTTTTTATTTCCTTTTCAATCTCAAATCCATCATATGCCATATATCCTTCCATCTTTGTCTTCTAGAATGCATTGTTTGTTCCATCAAATCTAGGGAAATCAATCTATTTCTCTATCTTGGATCTACCTCAAGAGGTTAAGCTCTTCTCTAGAGAACCTTTCTCTAATACCAATTGTTGAATGAACAAGAAAAATGGGAGAGGGTTTGAATGAGCTATAGCAAATTAAAACATCAAAAACCTCGATAGTAATCAGATCCACATGCATTCATTAAACTCTTATTCTATTCAAATTATTAATCAAGAAATGTAGTGATTATTCATTAAAGTTATTATTCAATAGTAACCATACACAAGAGAATACCAGATTTACATGGAAAACCCAATGAGGGAAAAAAACATGGTGAACATTAGCTCACAATATAAGTAATTACAAAATTGGTACAAGGGCTCACTTCCAGAATAGGAAACACTATCCAAAAAGGCTCACTACTAGGGCTCCAAGGAATCCACCACAAATTCTTCAACACTTTCATAGCCTTGTTTGAAAGATTGCTAACACCTTCAACTTACTGCATTTAGAAGTCCAACACTTTGAAGTTTGTACTTCTCTACTCAAACTCACACTCTACTCTTCAAAAATTCACATCACTCATATCACACACCTCTTTTATTTCTATCTTTTCTATATTAACAACCTTCAACATCTTAACTCATACTTATACCATCCTCAACCTTGAAAACTTTCTCCAAGGTTGACAATGCACACTTCACACTTTGCAATTTCAAATTAGGTCGACACTAAACATTCTTGTGGTTGATAGGAATGGAATTGGACCAAACCAACACTTAACTAGAACCCAAATTAAATCTCACATACCATTCTACACCTTCATTAATACCTGAACATCTTTGGATGTAGTGTAAACAATAGGTTAGTTGTTACCCATGAAAACACATTAAACATTAAATTCAGGCCTCCTTAAATCAATTTGAAACTTCCAAACAACAAAATTCACTTGAACACGATCCAAGAACATCCTAAAAACCAACAACTTCCTTTGCGAAAAATCTCACATGAATATTATAATCATACTCTTTATCCAGAAAACACTACTAAATATTGTAATACTTTGTAACTCAAAAGACCTTCTTCAGATATGCCTAACCATGAATCCTCTTAAAACAAATAAGAGAACAACAACATTAACTCTCATTCAGAGCCACAAGTCTTGAAAATAAACTATAGAGAAATGTGGAGCAATTACATTTCTCCAAAACACCTCTGTACAACACTACAAAACCAATTCACATACTAGTGAACACAACTTTCACTGACCAATGATCTAGAAGTGAAAATTCTAGATATAGAAACTCTGAACAACTCTAACCAACATATCCAAACCACAAAAGCATATCTTTAACCTAGAAGAAATGCAAAGCAAAACCAAAACACCTCTACAACACCCTTTTTTCTTATTTTATCATTTTTCTCAGTATCCTCGACATATTCATCATACAACAAACTTCCTTAACACATAGTTTACATCAATGAAAACACCTTCATACTTGCAACAATATATTTATAATAAGAATGTGTAAAGGAAACTCTATGTTTTGTATTTATCAATTTATAAGATAAGCTTAATGCTTACTATGTTGAGTTGATTGAAAGAAATTAGTTTTATAATATGATTTATACAGGATTTTAAACACCAAAATATTGTAATCTTTTAGATAAAAGTAGTTGGTATTATATATTATACTTTTACCAACACTATTATTATGTTCTTGTGCAAATAACCAAAAAGGGAAAATGTAGAGAAATCTGAATTCTTTTAAAGAGGTTATCTTTTTATTAATGAATAATATTTTTTTAATTTATTTATTTGACAAGTTGACAAGAAATCATGTGTAAGTCAAAGTGTCTTGAATTGATGACATTTTTGAAAACATTATAAACCATTTATGCATGAAAGTAGGAGAGTAGTTTAATATAATATTTGATTGCAAGTACTTGTGAACAAGTGGCATAATCCAAGTCCTAAGATGTTTCCAGAATGTAACATGGGTGGTCAATGTCAAGAAAAAAATTCCATCTTAGTCAATTAATGACTTTAGTAAGTTATATTTTTATGATTTAATATCTTTAAGAAAGGATAGACAAATAGTCAACCAGACAATTATGTGTTAAACCCTAGGTCAAAGGTAGTTTCCAAGTCAATCCTATGGTTTGTGAACTTACGACTGAACTTCCTAAGGAAGTGTGATATATTTCAAATCTTTGGCCAAATTAATACAAAATTCTATGCTTGCATTTGTCAATTCACTGTGTTCTAGATTGCATATCCAATCAAATTGTGTATACTTAGTTAGATATGTCTAAAAGTTGTATGGTCAATTGGTTATGTAGGACACAACACTAGAGCTCAGATGACATACGTGTTGTTTCCTTTATCTATACTCTTCGTGAAGGGTGGGGCCACTTCCAATTGAAAGGTGTGTTAGGGACCACCGATTTTTGGTTGGAGATAAAGTTATTAGGTGATTCTCTCCCTCTAGTAGATGACAACATTGAGACTTGTGAAATAGAAGAATTTTCCATAAAAGGAAGACTCGAACTTGTATCATTAATTGTATTTTGTAAACTTATATACTTGAAAATTATTTCACATATGAATTGTAATTGAAAAGATTTATCTTATTTATCAAGTTGAAATTTATATAGTTCACATTCATAGGTTGTATTATGCATTCATTTTTTGATCATGTGCAATAAATGATGTACAAAAATGAAAAAAAAATTCTATCCTATTTTTTAACATATGTTTATTTACTTCTATGGTAAAAATATAAGTATTTACTTGTAGTATGATTGAGTAAGTTGCATGCTACACCCATAAAATCTTCTTTAATTACCCACTTACAGAAACATATTATTGAAATATCTTCTCTTTATTACATTCCAATAAAACATAGAACTATTGAATAGAATCTAACAAGAAATCTTATTCAATCTAATATATTCAAAATCTAGATCTAACCTAGCATCCCTGATCTCCCAACAAAAAACTTCTCAAATAGGGTATGCTAGAGTCTAATTATTATTGGATTATAAAAAACTTTTAAACAAATGTCAAGTCTTCCAAGAAGATAGGAAGAGGACTTGAGTCTTTAAATCTTAATAATAAAAAACAACTATTGGAAGAAAGAGTGTAGAAATAAAATAAGTATTCTAAATATTTTAAGAAGGCTACTATAACAAAAGAATGTGCTAAATAGGGTGAACTTTATCATAACTACCATCCCTTATTGGAACATACTTCTTTCTCCTTTATGTTTATTGAGAAAATGTAATTCCACATGGATACCTATATCCAGGTCCTCCAACTGTCATCTTCATCCCATTCTAGAAAACATAATGATGTATTCGATTGACCCCTCCACTATATTATACTATCACCCCTTGTTGCAACATAAAAATCCTTCTGTTGTAGGTTGATAGGTCCTTTTTTGTAGGGGTTAGTCTTATTTTTAAAGGGACATTTCATAATTAATTTAATTATAATTAACTAAAAAAATTACTAAACTTATAGAAATATAATTTAACTCTTGCATACATTCATTAATACAACATATATCACCTTTAAATACTTTGAAATAATTTAACTTATATAAAAGGCTTTGGTAATGTCTTGAGAACTGAGTAGAAATAAGATAGAAAAATAAAATTATAGTAGGAAACTAATCAATTCTAAGTCTCATCATTTCCCCCCAACTTATCTTCCTTCTTGTCCTCAAGCAATTTTAGGGTCATAGGCTATATTGTAATGTAGTGTCTTTGTACCACCATTCTAGTTACCCATGTTCCCTACTTCAAGTAAAATCCTTTCTGATCTTATATCTTTCTCCACCTAGCTTCCTCTATTGGATTTATCTCGTGTCTCCTTCTCATCCAACATGGAATAGGAAACAATAAAAGAGGAGGATGAAAAGTGAGGGGAAGCCAAGTGATTCCATATTTTAGGGTGATTTTTATGTACTTATGTTCACTTTTGACTACAACTACATAATTGAAGATGAAACTAGGTTCCTTTCTAAGTTCTGACATAAGTTCCCTTGATCTATCTTGACAAAATCTGAGTTCCTCCCTAATTGTCTCTGCTACAAGTTCTTGGAACCTCTTGTAATACTTCTCCTTGCAATCCATTATTTTATTTTCCACCCCCTCTCTATCTATAAGGTTTATCCATTGTTCCACCACTATTCCTAGATCTACAGAGGGAATGATTTTTATCTTTCCTTATATTCTTGTTGCAACTATCCCATTAGATGTTCATTTTTGATGTAAGAATATAATTATTTGAGTTGATCATCTCTCATAAACATAATTGGGTTCCATGAAGTTTCATAGGAAAGGATTAGGTTGTGTAAATAAAATTCACACAACTATTCCTACATTTTTAGTGTACACTACTAGAATACTTCTAAAAATAGTGTGGTTGTATTTAATGAGATAAAGAGATCACTAATTAGTTGGTTGAATGAAAAAATCAGAAATGTTTCTTATAAGAACATAGTACATAGCTTAGTTGGAGGTATATAGCTCAATAATTGTACTATCTTTTCCACCATTTCATCTATCTTTATCTTCAATTTCTTTATCTCTACCTCCTATTTATTAATTATTTTGGTATGAGTTGACAATAACTCAAAATTTTCCTTCTCCTAATCTTTTCCCTTCTAGGATAATTCTCTTATTCTATTCCATAACTCCAATACCAAGTGTCACCACAATAGGTGCATTAGGTTTCTTCAAGTATCCAAGTGGATGTATAGGTTTTTGAGTCCTTTTTTTTATTTCAACTATAGCCAATTGTGCTAAACCTGACTCTTGTTGCTCAAATTTATGTAGCTTCTTCTCCAATTCTAGAATTTTTGTGTCCATTCCATTTTCCCTTTGTTTGTATGTCATTTTCTATTTAATTCCTTTTGTCTCTATAGAGATAAATTTAACTTCCTATTTTCATATTTCTCTTCTAAGAATAACCCTTCTTCGTTTTCCAAAAATATTTTCTCATTAAACTCATTCGGTGAAACAAACCCTTCCTCAGAGACAAGACTATTTTGAGGTATTTTCTTCTTTCTAGCTTTAAATAAATCCTTGAAGTTAGAATCAATACTACTACTTAAATACAATGGTTGCAATGTCTTAGGTTGATTCTCATCATTTGGTACCTTCTCCCCTTCAGTTTTTGTCTCAGTTTCAATCTCAAAAAAAATTATCTTTTTGAGTCCTAGCATTCTCCTTTCTAGAGCCCTTCTTTTTGAGGTGATGTGATCGCCTTTCCGGTTGTGATAATTTTTTTTTCCTTTCCTTGGATGGAGAAGTGGAAGCTACACTTTTTATTTTTTTGTTGTCTAGGCTTAGAGATGCTCCTGGTAGAAGCAAGGTTTTTAGGTTCCTCTTCCACTGCAAGTTGCCCCGTAGAAGTTGTATGTGGTGCTTCATGTGCTTTCGGTTCTATCTTCCCATTAGTGTTGTAGGAAGGTGAAGTGATGGGTGGGTCAGAGGATTCATATCCTTCTACTATAGTCATAGAAGGCTCATTTGCTTCATTTTCCCTGTTCAATTATTCTACGTATGGCCTTATAATAGCATCATTGATGCTATTGCAAACTAAAAATTCCTCCAAAGATACATTGGGAAACTAAATTTTGAGACTTTTTTTGACTAATAGGGTGACCAAAGAAAAGTGAGATAATGCAGAGTGATTTCCTTTCCTCTTTTACTCCACAAACATTATTTTTAATAGATTATATAGAAAATTGGGAACAACCACCAGCCATTAGTGGAGCAGGTGATCGAGGAGTTTAAAATGCATGATATATAGGAGAGACTGCTTACCATCATAGATTAAGTATTCAACTATATAAGAGGATATAGAGGCCCACAACCAAGGTAATGAAATTCATTTAGTACCTTGAGCTAAAGACTCTAGATTTTCTCCAAGCACTTTGAATGTGTTCCTTGCTGCAATTGTAACTTATCTAGTTGGAAATTCTTCTCATGTTCTAGGTAGCCTTGAAACTTTTGCTACCACCACTTTTGATGCATCCACCAATAACCCTCTAACTGTAGCTTCATCATTTTGCAATGTGCTAGAAAATTATTGAGTGATCTCTTCATTATATTCAATCAACCGAAGAAAATAGTCCATCCACCCAACTTGTTGAAAAATTGGAAGATATTGATGATCTTCTAATAGTCGATTATGTGTTGTTGGCTCCCTTCTTATAATATTGCCTCGAATTGTCTACTAGCTGAATTCTACAACTTATAATCTTTCTAAATTCTATAATTGTAGATGTTATCACTTATGTATTCCTCTATAATCTATAACTGATTATAACCGATGGCTTATGGAACTCTTTGGGCTCTAGACAAAGGAAATTTGAAAATGAAAATGATAGAAAAAACATTTTATTCCTCCCCCAACTTAATTTGGTTATTTTTCAACAAACAGAATTGTACAAAAAGGATAGGGAGAAAATATTTTAAAGAAATTGTAGATAATGCATGTAATAAATTTGAAATGCATGTAAGATATCAAGATGTTACACAAATCAGTAATACTTAATGTGAATTATAATAAATAACAAGAAAAGTACCTACAAATTTGGTGTGATAGAGAGGTGATGCATGTGAGCATATTTGATCATCATCATGTAGCTATGGTGAATTATGTTTGAAATGATGGAATAGAAATGATAGTATTGTAGGCAGATGTGCCTAAGTAATACATAGTATAATGATGACACCTGTTAAAGAAATTGGCAAGTTGAAATAGAAGGTTGTGTAAATTACATGACGATGTGATATTATGGTGGGTGATCGTACTAGAGCATAGTTGTTGCATGTCAAGAGTATGGAAATGAGAGTGTGATAAGCATTAATTTCTATGAGTAAAAGGAAAGCTGATTGGAAGGAAGTTTTGTGGGGCGTGTTGAAAACTGAGTAGAAATGGGTGCTATGAGTAGCTACAAAATAGGTCCATTTTATTTATATGCCTTGGGGCTATTGCTACAGGTCCCATTTGTTTCAGCTATGTTTTTCTTAGAATAATTATTGGTGATATAATATGTTGCATGTGTGTGCATGTGTCATGTTATTGTAGAAATTATACCTATGATGCATCAGCCAAGGAGCCGGTTGGATCATCTTTTAATGTAGAAATTTATATGTTGTTCTTGTCTATCTGGTGGGAACACATCTCAATATTTAACTATTTCTGCAGATGATTTAAAAAATCCTCCTTTTGTAGTGGCCTTTGATAGAGCTCAATTCTATGTCCATTGACTAATAATGGAAACACCACTGAATCTATGATTGTTAACTAGATTGCTCCATTTTGAAAACATGTTGAATCTCATAGGGGCAAAGCTATTTTTTTTGCAACTTCCCCTTATGGTCTTTATAACATGAGTCATAAATAAATGTCTAGTTTTGTTTAATGGATTGTTTGGTCTTAATAAATTGGTCATATTATCACATCCTCTACTTCTATATTATTTCAATATGGCAAATTTCCTCCATTCTTATCTCGTCCAAAGAATTAAGATTATACAATCTCTCTTTTTGTTCTTCATAAAAATCAATTCCCTATTGTACTATTATACGAATATTTTTATATTCAAACTCAATTATAAGGACAACCTTTTTTCCCATACACTGGTTCATATGGTGTGAACCTTGTTGTGGTCTTCCAAGTTTTTATGTATGCCCAAACTACTTTAGGAAATCTGGCCACCTAATCCTTCCTATGTAGTTGAATTATCTTTGTGAGAATAACTTCTATCTCTTTATTTGTAACTTCCAGTTGTCCATTAGCCTGTGGATGATATGGGGTTGATTTTCAATGCACAATTTTATTTTACTTGACTAGCTTACCAATCAAATAAGAAGTGAAATAAGACCCCTAGTTTGTCACTATCTCTCTTGGAACACCATATCTGGTGAGAATTTCTTCATAGAGGAATTTGGCAACATTCTCATCTCTGGATAAGTCTAATTCCTTAACTTCCACCCATTTTGTCAAATAATTTGTATAGAGTAGAATATACTCTTTATCATTGGAAGTAGGATCTATTGGCCTAATGAAGTCTAATCCTCATTTATCAAATGGTGCGATGACCAATAATGTTTAGAGGGGCATTTCATCACTCCTAGTAGCTCTTCCTATTCTATGGAATCTGTCACACCTTCTTGTGTATTTGACTGCATCCTTGTGTAATATAGGCCAATTATATCTAGTGGTTATGATATTTAGAGCTATTCTCTTGGCTACTATGTGTCCTCCATAGGGCTCATTGTGACGATATTTAAGAATAATATGGATTTCATCCTCCTTGATCCATCTCCTCATTATGTTATCAAGCCCTATATAAAAGAGATAACCAACTACCCATGAATAAGGAAAACTTTTATCAATTAGATGTCTTGTTTCTATTGGTTGGGGATGTGGTGGTGTCTTCGCTACAAATAGATAATTAAATATATCTACACACCAAATTGTTTGCATAGAGAGGGAAAATAAATGTCATCAAGAAAGGAGTCATCAGCAATATCCTATGTTGATTGTATTGGCTATCTTGAGAGGAAGTCTTCTACTACATTGGGCTTCCTTGTTTTATTCACAATTGTGATATCAAATTCTTGCATTAATAATAACCATATTACAATTCTTCCTCTAACCACTAGTTTATTCATCAGATATCTTATGATCATATGGTTTGTGTTAATAAAGATGGAGCATCTTGTGATGTAATATCTAAACTTATCAATGGTATATACTACTACCAATATTTTATTTTCAATGACTACATAATTAAGCTCCATACCTTGAATATTCTTACTTATATAGTAGATGTCATATTTCAAATTCCATTCTTTCCTAAAACAACACCTATTGCAAAATTAGATGCATCTATATGAATGTGAAAAGGTATTTTCAAGTTTGGTCCTCTTAAGATAGGAGTCTTAGTGAGTTCTTATTTGAGGGCTTCAATGACATCTTGGCATGTAGGGGTCCAATAAAATTCCACACCTTTAGAGAGGAGAACAAATAATGGGTTTTCTATCTTATTGAAATCATGGATAAACCTCTTATAGTAACCACCATGACCAAGAAAAAAATTTACATCCTATTTCTTTTGAGGAATAGGTAGAGTGGAGATCACATCTATCTTTATAGTGTCTACCCATAATCCCTTATTGGAAACAAAGTGTCCCAATTCCACTCCTTCAATCATGAGATGAAACATTTTTTATGACTCAAGGAAAGGTTGTGATCTTGACACCTTTTTAGGACTTTAGACTTTCTCTAAATTAGTCAATGTTTCTTCATAAGTATTCCCATAAGTGGTAAATTAATCCATGTAAATTTTAATGGAATCATGTGCAAATTCTGAGAATATAATTAAGACTACTCTCTAAAATTTTGTAGGTGCATTAGATAACCCAAATGGTAAGACAAAACAACCATATGTACCCCATGGACAAGTACAAATTTTCTTGTCTTGTTCCTCTAGATCTATTTTTATCTAATTATACCCACTGAATCCATCTAATAAGTAGAAATATTTCTTTTATGCTAATGAATCCAACACCCGATCAATAAAAGAAAGGGGGAAATGGTCCCTCCTTGTTGTTCCATTCAATTCTTTGTAATCAAAACATACCCTCCATTTTATTCCCTTCTTTGGTACATTCACCAATGTGGATAACCATTGGCTATTTGATATTAGATAAATAAACCCTAAATCTAGAAACTTTTATAATTCTTCTTTGACTATGTCATGTCCATCTAGTTTCATTCTTCTTTGAGGTTGTCTCATTGACTTTTAGCCTTAATTAATATAAATTCTATGCATGCATAGGTGAATATCTATACCTTTCATTTCATGATAGTCCCATGCAAATGTGGTTGTTTGTACTTGTAGCATGGTTAATAATGAATATTTTCTCTTAATTGTCAATTGGTTTTTGAAATTTAGTTTTATTCCCAGTGTGATCTCTATGATTAAGGTTGATGTGTTGATAGAAGCAATGTCAAAACCTGCTAAATTGGGATAGTCATGTTAGGGTAGTATTGTATTAAAAAGTTGAGAAGTAGAGTCAGATGAATTTTTAGGTATTATGCTATGCAAAGGACAATGTAAGCATGTGAGACAATTGTGTTGTTGTTTGTCCCTACCATAATATTTCTACATAATGTTTACAAGGACTTCATCTTAATCCTGGGTTTTCAACATTGGGCTACGTTCAATGGTCATGAGTGTTTATAAAGAATATAAGTCATCCTCATCAAGTGTAAGCCATACAATTTGATCCAAATATGTATTTGGTTGTGTAGGTGGGTAAAGGAGTAGTTTTTTTTGTCACATTTCTATTAGAAGTGATAATATTTCCAAACCTACAACCAATGAATGCATCTAGAGTAGCCAGCCAAGGCCTCCCTAAGATTAAAGGTTATCCTACAAGCTTTTCTTTAGGTTGTAAGACCATAAATCTGTAGGTTATTTCCATGAGTCCAGTTTGATGACCAAATCTTCCATAATACCCCTTGGTTTAATAGTTGACCTATCTACTAGTCATCAAACAGTAGGCATAGGTTGAAGCTCCATTAATTGAAGTTGATTAATAGTTTATTTTATCATAACATTTATGGCTACTCCTAGGTCAATTAGGTTGTTTTTAATAAGCGTTGTATTAATTTGGACATCTCCTACAAGACTCCTAAGGTATGAATATTTAGGAAAAACTATGTTTCTTAAGATGATGCCATCAAGTTGTCCTAAGACATACACAATGTGGGAGTCCTTCCATTTTTTTCCTATATTTTTAAGGAAGAACTCTCTCATATTTTTTGAGTATATTGGTACTTCCTTAATTGCTTTAATCAAAGTTATTTTATGCAAAAATTTCTAAGTTGGCCAATAGGTCAGATTCAAGTTCATAACAATGCTTTTGCATAATTAGTCTTTCAAGGAATGGTGGTTTCAGACATGTGATGTTTTGTTGAATCCTACTTTATTCAAGTTCCTTTAGCTATTTATAAATAATTTCTACTATGGGCTCCCAATCAATAAGCTTCATTATGTGAGGAGATGTAGGTTTGGCTAGTATTTTCCCTAAACAGAGGTGGACATCACTCACCTCAACCCCATAGGTTGTGTATTGGATGGTGTCATTAGTATAAGCCTGCTAAATAGGATTTTTGTTAGGGTTAGGTGTAGGTTAGGTTGGCACATGAGTTGCTCTTAGTTGTGATGGTGTGGCCATAGCTGGATTTGACATTATAGTAGGTTTTTGTGGTTGCAAATAGTTTCTATTTTAATCTTTCCATTGTTGACTCCCATGACACCAATATGGCAATTTTTTTGCTAGGGTGGCCATTAGGAATTGTAATTTGGGTCCTGGTAAGGTGGTGGTGGCTATATCCCCCATTTTTTTTTACTCCAATTGGGTACTTGGGCCATTTGCCATGATGGATTTTTCATATTTTTCCAAGGCTAAGTATTCCAATGTGAGAAGTTTGAATTACCACCTCGAAATGACATATTGTAAGATAATGGATTTAGAGCCTTCCTTGTCTTTGTTTCCAAGTTTTTCACTAAGAAATATAAAATACTTGACCTTCTTCATCCTCTAGGGCTTGAAATTCAAACTTCACTTATTTTTCTTTAGAAATTCTAGCTAGCTTCTTGTATTTGTAGTTGATCATTTTTTGGCAACAATGTGGATGAAATTCTATTAGGGTTGCCTAAGTCTCTTCCTGCTTCATTCTGATATGCAAGGTGTCCAATTGGGTAGCTAGATGGTTGATTATTTCCTCTTTCATATTAGATAGGAGGCCAAGTTCCACCCTTGAGACCCCAGTGGTTTTGTTATTAAAAGAAGAGGTTTTATCAACCTTGATTTTTATGGATGATCTAGAGTAGTTTGTGCATACCTTTCAAATATCCTCAAAAGGTAGTTGAGAGATATCTCTTGCCCCTATGAGCATTAGACAATCCATAAAATATTCATGAACTCCCCAAAAATCCCAATTTTAATGACTTGATAGAGATCCTTTTCTAATGTGATTTCTTCAAATAGAATTGAAATCTTTCCACATAATCCTCAATTGGTTCATCTTCTCTCTGTGACATCCTAAAGATGCCATCCCTCTCCTTGTTTATCCCTCAATAGTAATCTATTTGAACAATGAAGAAGATCACATCCCTTGATATATTTTTTGTTGTCATTCATGTCATCATAATATAAGAGTTGCAACTGCAAGACTCAAAGTCTTGGTAATCTGATATTCTGAACCGGTAATAAAGAATTATCCTCCTGTATTTTGCTCTGGATTTCTTCTCTGGTGGTTGTTGCTATCTCAATTTTTGGGAAATGATTTGTGATTGGTAAAATCATGCATGGATAGGATTTTACATGTATAGATGCTCCTGGTCATCGTCAATATTATTTTGTTGATTGTATATTCACTATTTGGTCTCTTGTTGGCTGACCAAACAAGGGAGTGATGAAGAAATGGATTAAATTTTGGTTGTGTAATCCATGTCGACATGCCACACAATTCAATTTTTTTTGAGGAAGTTTTTGTATTTACTTTGAGCCGACCTGATTGTTAGTTTATAGACAATCAAATATATATATATACAAGATGTATTGAAGATATGTGTGAGAGTGCAGTATGCAAATGTTGGTAGATTGTGTGTGGAAGTGAAAAAGAGAAAAGTGTGATCTACTAGCATGTGAATTTCTTGTGCTATAATGGAACTGAATCGACACTGGTGGTGTACTATCATTAGTTCATTTTTGGCAGTTAGCCATTTTGTTACTTCAATTTCTATAGGCAGTGAGCCTCAATTTTTAGATAGTGAGTCCTTGCAGTAAGCCACCCTTTTTGTAATATCTTATAACTGGTTATACTATATTGTGAGTTAATCCTCACCATGGTTTTTCCCATCCTGGTTTTTCCACGTAAGAATTCTAGTGTCTCTTGTGTTGTGTGTTTCACGTTCAATTAATTTTTACATGCTTGTTCTAATTATCATATGCATTGGATTAATTATATGATGTTTGTTCAATAAGTTTAAGAATATATTGATTCAACCCCCCTCTTAGTATATTAGATATTTAACAATTAGCATCAGAGGTTGGTTCCTCTGGAGAAGTCTAATAGCTTGAGGGAGATCTTGGAGATTGAACACATGGTTGATAATGTAGAGCTTTGGACTACCCTATATGATCTTGAAAAAGCTGAAAATGAGAATAAATATTTCAAAGAGAATCTTGATGAAGCGAATGAATGTGTCTGAAATTTGAAGGAGAAATTAAGGAAATTCAAAGAGAGACATAGACAAGTTAGTGACCAATTGAAACAAGCAAATGAATACATTACTGGACTAAAGCTACAAGTAGAAGAAAAGAAGAGAATTGAAGAATGTTTGAATGCAGAAATGAAGGACAAATCTGATGAATGCTCTAGGCTTGAACAAGAAGTGGTGAATCTGAGAGCAGAACTAGAAAAGGAAAAAGTTTGTGAGGATAGATTCAAATCAAGCTCCACCAGGATTGATGAATTGATTGTAGGACAAAAACCTTCTAAAGATAAAGGTAGATTGGGATTAGAAACAAGTGAAAGCTCTAAAATAGTAAATGATCAAAAGACTCAAGGTAAAGGGAAGTAGAAAAGAAATTCTAGAAGAAAACCACCTATCAGACAACCAAATGCACAAAGGTACCCATCTTTCAATGGAACTTTTTTTTATGTAACAATTTTGTTCATAAGGCAACTGAATGCAGAAGTATGATCAATCAGTTCTCTGGTTCTTTCCTTGGACAATTCTATACTTGTAATAAGTTTGGACATAGAGCTAAAGAATGCAGAACTCAAATGATGAACTGATTTAATGGAGGTAGAGTAAATCAATAGTTTATTGGTGTAACTATGTATTTTCCTACAAGATTAGATGTTAGCAACACACATGCAAATACCTAAATCCACAATAATAATGAAGTGCAAAGGAATAAATAAAGGAATGAATAAAACATTCTCACCCAAGTCCTTCATCATCCATGGCTGACTTTCATTGTACCTTCTAGCTTGCTGAAATGTGAAGTGTTTCCCTCAGATTTTGATGAGAAAATATATATTATTGACTAGTCCTAAGGAAAGTGTTGAAGGATTTAAGCAACTATGCAAGAGAATATAAAAGCCTATATGCAAAGTAAAATGACTAAATGACGAGAATATACTAAGCTTAAGAAGATGTAAATAAATTTCAAGATATTAAGAGATATATGAGATTAAGAGATGCCAAAAAGAAGAATTTAAGAAGTTAAGAGATGCCAAAATGGGGACAAAATTGCCATTTTATAGAAAATGCAATTTTGGATGAATGGATGAGATCAGAGATGAAAAAGTGCCCTAGAATCAATGGTCAAGATTCAAAATAACAACCCCTTAATAAGGGTTAGGGAAACTTTAGGATGAATTTCAAAATGAGTGGACTTGATTTAATTTAAGAAATTAAATCAAGAAATGAGAATATGTGTGACAGTGAGATGAGATTTAGTAAGTAGAAAAAGAATGAGTTAGAAAATCAAGTCATTTTAGAAATTACTTAATTTGTGGAGGGAAATGCTATTTTGAATTTAATATTTTGATTTAATTCAAAAATGGTGAAGTCATGTGGCAGTAAATAATAATAATTTAAAATTATTTACTTGGAAAGAGGGAAATTGCCAATTTAAATAAAATGTTTTTATTTAAATTTAGAAGGAAACACAATAAGACGATTAAATAATTAAAATTATGTAATTGTGGAGGAAAATTAGAAATTCAATAATTTTAAATAAATGATTTTATTTAAAATTAGAAAGAAGGTTGATTTTTTATTTAATTCAAACTAAGAAGAAGATGGCAAATTAATAAGCAATTAAATAAATAAAATTTATTTAATTAATCAAAGAGGAAATAAAGGATGACAGTGAATTAATTAAATAATTAAAATTATTTAATCAATAGAAGACCTATGACCATAGAAAATGGTATTAGCAAGTCTAGGATATTTTTATGTGTCTACATTTGCCCCTCTTTGTCATAATGCAGTTTATCATATTGTGACAAAGAAAATTTAGTTCAAGACATGCCCCAATGAAAAATAGGATGAGGAAGAATGACGAGGCGGTAGTGGTATGCCCCCTCGAGAGGATGGTTGGGTTAAGAGAACATGAGTGAGCTCTTGAAATGGATGAGAAGACTAGAGAGTGAAGGAATAGAAGAAACGTTAACACAGAAGTCGAGGATATTAGTGTGGAGAAGGAAATGCAAGTTAGTTCTGAAAAAGAAATGCATGTTAGAATCCTTCAATATTTGCCAAATTACTAATAAGTGTTGCTCGAATCATCATTGGGTGGTAAAAATGACACAAAACGGACAACAAACACCATGGTATGACATAGACGAAGGTGTGCAAGGTCATCCACTTGCAAAACAAACAATCATAGACAAGGAATGTCCTAACTCATACTAAGGGCCAAGTTGCCCTAGTCTTTTTGCCAAGACAATCCACAGAAAGTAGTCAAAGAAAAGAGTCATGAGACATCATCACTCTAAATTGTTCATGGGATATCCTTGAGGAAGCTAGTAACTTGACTCAAAGATAAATTCCAAAAGAAAGATAAGACAAAATAAGCCACAATGTCAACAACTAATAAGAGTATTTGCCAAAATTTGATTTGTTTGACGGTTATGCAATTGATGAGTCCTTGTTTCAGGAAAGACACATCCTGTATAAGGTGAATGACGATAGTTTGACTAAATGACAATTTATGGTTTTAGGAAGGACACATCTTGTATAAGATGTAAGTGTGATCAGTTTGACGATTTGACTATTTTGAAAGTTTTTTTATTTGACTTGATGACTATATTGGCTTGATTGTCTTGTTGATGTGTGACTTGTCTAATGTTTCGATGATTTTTTGTATGTTTGACAACAATTTCTAAATTATTTGATTGATGCAAGAACCCTAAAGGACTGACCTAAGTGGCCTTGGGGTTACATCAAGTGATATCTTGCCTACGTAGCAAATGGATAGAGGCAATGTAGTTCCAAACTTTGGGTGTCAGATTAGGATAGTGTTTGGAACCAACACTTTTATATGTCTTTCTTGATGGCCATTTTGACGAAGGTGGACATGTATTATACATGGGAGTCATCTTGTACTATGGCTCCACATTTTTATTGACTTTTGGATTTGGCATATTTTCTTTGCCTAATTCATTCTTTTCTTGACTTGATCCATTTCATTTTGGGATCCATTTTAGCTTCATTTGTCTACTTGTTTTTTTGATTGATTCCATGGCTTTTGACATGTGATTTTGAACTTTGTATTTGTAATACTTTTGTTGCTTCTAAATGGAATATTTATTCATGATGGAATGATTGTTTGGGGTGTGGAGGGAAGGGGTATTGGAAATGATCTTATGACAAGAACTACCCATGACAACCATTTTGACATTTGTATTAGATAAAGTTGCCCCCAATATCGCGGAGGGACCACTAACATCATTAGATTTTTCGATCGAGGAATAGCCAAGACCTTGATGTCTATAATTTGTTTGAACTTGTACATGTTCTATAATTCCTTGCTCGTGTAGGCATAGTCCTTTTCCTTGATAATGCATGTTTTGATAGATTCTATTCACGATGGGATACTTGTTATTTTGGAAGAAAGATGCTAACCTATCCTTATTTGGAAATTAATGCTCAGAATCTTCTCATCTATAAGAAGGCCTACTCTGAAAAAGATAGATGATCCTAATTGCTAGGATGTTGTAGCTTCACTGACATGTTGGACAGATTTTTTATTAATATCTTTGATCTAATTTGGTGACATGTCAAACTCTTGTGATTCTATTGGTGCTTCCAAGTCAATGTCGAAACCATCTTCAGGGTCATTTTCATAGAGCCCACTGAATTCAGTTATAGCTTGATCATTTGCAAAGATGTCTAGAATAGTAGCTTCTTTTTCTAGGGGAAGATCATCTATGTGTCCCATGGTGGGAAGTGTCGATACTTGAAGTTTTGGTGGATTCATCTTCAAGTGTTTCATCATGAATGGCATAAAGGTCAAGGAGTGGATCATTTTGGACTTCTTGATCGAAGATAGTGTCTTGATCAAAGATGGGTTCATTTTGAATGACATGATCGGAAATAGGGTCTTGACCAAGGATAGGTTCATCTTGAATGACATGGTTCTGGATGGACTTTTGACCAATGATAGGTGTATTTGGTATGCCATGATTGTCTAGGAGGACTTCTTGAATGAACATAAAGATGGGGTCATGGGATGGACAAATTTGATCTTGACATGATGGCATGCCTTGGGTTTTCATTTGACATGTATCCTCAAATGTAGACAATGGAATGTGACCTTGGACTAGGATAGAATTTGCATGACTAGATGTATGTTGAGATGAAGCGTCTTGGAATGGATTAATGTATGGAGGACTAGGATATGAAGTGGATAATGGACTAGGATATGACGTGGATAAAGGACTAGGATACGACATGGACAAAGGACTAGGATATGATATGGATGAAGGACTAGGATATGATGTGGAGGATTGGCATGGATTGATGGATGTTGGTTTCTCTTGTCAAGGTTAGGGTGGGTATGACCAATGATGTTAAGAGACTCTTGATAGGGAGGGTAGATGTATGAAGGACTAGGACTTATGAATTATTGGTAGGAAGGGAATGTGGGTGGTTGACCATGGGTTGTGGTAAATTTGCATTTGGATTGGAGGTATAGTTTTTTTAAGTCCATGGCTAGTTGTGCTTGACCATTACTAATAAATTGGCATTCAATTTGACTAGAAAGTATGTCATAGTGACTTGAAGACATGCTGGTGGATGGCAAGAGACTGAGACTATGCAAAGTGATAACGAGGACAAAAAGGATTACCTAATGCAAAGTGATAATGAAGACTAAAATGAGTGTCCTATGTCAAATGATTTTTAGGAAAGGTTTTCTAGCCATTCAAAGTTTGGCCAATGTCTCAATTTGGATTGTCAAAGGATTGGTTTGAAGGACAAAGTGACAAGATGACAAGGTGATATTTCAACACTAGACTTATGAGTTGGAAATAGCTCACAAGAGGACAATGACTAAGGATTGAATTGTTTGACTTGGTCCAATGATAATTTACTTTTTGAGACAATGTTTGACAAAGTAAGGATAGTTTTTCTATCCCAAGGTGCACAAAATTGAGGACTTAAGGCTTTGCCTATGCTGAAGATGATGGAGGATTGCAAGCTAAATGCAAAAGTGCAAAGATGGATGACTTGAACAAGTGGTTTTCTAGTTTTGGATAGAGACTTCTAGAAAAAGATGTCAAGAAATCTGTTTACAAATGTTTGGTCTCGGGTTTCTGATAGCAATAATGTTTTTTGAGTTGATAGGAAAATGTGTCATTTTAGGTCTCAAATGCATTGTAGTTTCAAATGCATCATTATAAGAAGCAATTGCATTTCAAGAAGGTAAATGTGTTGCAAAATAGTCAGTTGTGTCTCAAAGTCTAGTAAATGCATTACAATTTGATAGATGCATTGCAGGATTTAAGCATATGTTGTGTCGAACGGCAAATGTCATGTGTAAGATTTCAAATGTGGTGTAATAGGTTGATTGTGACATTTGATAAAGAAAATGTAGTATATGACAAGAAATTTTAGAATTTAAGATGGCTAATGTGGCTTGACAAAGCAGTTGTGGCTCATAAATAAGCAATTACGGTTCAATATGGCAGATGTGTCATAGAAAGTGATTTGTGGCAAAATTTTGGCAGATTGTGAGGAATTTGTTTCAGTTCTGCAATGTTGTTTCAGATTTTGAGGAAGATGTTGACTTGTTCATATTGTTTGAATACACTTGGCAAACACACTGTTTTAAGAGAAACTGAAAAACAACCACATAGAGAACATGTACAAATCCTATGGTGAAAAGACTATATTCTTATAGATTCCACACAGATTTTAGAAGCTTGGGCCCACGGGCTCCCCCTTATAGTGCACTCACTTCTCAAGGAAACCAAGCTTCCAACCCCCATGAAACTCCCATGATAGATTGATCACCTCTACTAAAAACTGTGAAGATGTGGGTGCCTTGGCAATGACAGTTGTTGCACCAAAGAATAGAAGGTTTTTGGTGACACTAAAATAAGGGTTTTAATTCAAGCACCCATTTGAGTGGCCATACATGGGGTGCAAGATTAAGCTCCATTTAGGAGGCACTCCAACCTGAAGAGGTTAAGCTCAACAAGGTTTTGGGGAGTACTAATTGGTCTATATGACACATTTGCACTTCTAATCCTAGGCTTTCCCTTAGGATTCACATTTATATACTAGTCGGGGGTAGCTTGGCTAAAAAGCTTCGTTTTCAATTTCAGTCACTTTCGGGTGAGTACATTTTCCCACCAAAGTAGGCCTAGTTTCTAAAGTAAACAAAATTGAGAAAACATATCCGTAGTTCAATCAATCTTTGTTGAAAAACAAAGAAAGAGCACACCAATATGTTCAAATCACACTTGCATGGTTGTTCTTTTGAAACCCAAATTGAAAATATGAAAGTGTGATAGAGTAACTAGCTTGTTAGTTTTTTATCCTCTAGATCGTACAAGGTGCAAGAGAATTGTATATACACTATTGAGGTTATTACTAAACCACAAGACACATCAAACACACATTCATTTTAAACATTTCTAGTGTTATCAAATAGGGGTTCATTTTAAACCGAATGAAAAGGCATGATTGTTCTTTTTAAACCAATGCAAAAGTGTGATTGTTCATTTTACCCATGAGTGAAATGAAAAATTGTTGGATTAAATTGAATAAAAAAAATAATGAAATTTAGTTAAACTGTAGCTTGACACACACTGTCACCCATAGATTAGTAACTCAAAATCCTTAATATAGAAGTAGAAAGACAAAAGAAATCTAAAAAAGACATAATAGAAATAGATTTTTACCAATCGATTGTGTCGTAAGAGAGCGAATGTGGTGCACTACTGTGAATGTGTCATTCTATCTGGCAAATGTGGCACAATATGCTGATTGTTGTTTGTTGTCTGTTAAATGTGGCTTGATAAGCTGGTTGCGTCCTTCAGAGAATCATTTGTGTTATGACAGAGCAATTACAACACTTGAGATGGCAGATATGGAGCAACAAAGCGATAACGTCAAAAGAACTATAGAATCCATCGTTTCATACACCTATACCTGCAAAAATGACAAAAAAAGACCATACAACAACCTACACAAATAGGTTTTAAAAATTCAGGTTCACCAATGTACCTATGGATTTTCCTGCAAGATTAGATGTTAGCAACACACATGCAAATACCTAAATCCATAATAATAATGAAGTGCAAAGGAATAAGTAAAGGAATGAATGAAACATTCTCACCCAAGTCCTTCATCCTCCATGGTTGACTTCCATTGTACCTTCTAGCTTGCTGAAATATGAAGTGTTGCCCTCAGATTTTGATGAGAAAATCTATATTATTGACTAGTCCTAAGCAAAGTGTTGAAGGATTTAAGCTACTATGCAAGAGACTATAAAAGCCTATATGCAAACTAAAATGACTAAATGACGAGAATATATTAAGCTCAAGAAGATGTAAATAAATTTCAAGATATTAAGAGATATATGAGATTAAGAGATGACAAAAAGAAGAAGAAGTTAAGAAGTTAAGAGATGCCAAAATAGGGACAAAATTGCCATTTTATAGAAAATGCAATTTTGGATGAATGGATGAGATCAAAGATGAAAAAGTGCCCTAGAATCAATGGTCAAGATTCAAAATAACAACCCCTTAATTAGAGTTAGGGAAACTTTAGGATGAACTTCAAAATGAGTGGACTTTACTTAATTTAAGAAATTAAATCAAGAAATGAGAATGTGTGTGATAGTGAGATGAGATTTAGTAAGTAGAAAAATAATGAGTTAGAAAATCAAGTCATTTTAGAAATTACATAATTTGTGGAAGGAAATGCTATTTTGAATTTAATATTTTAATTTAATTCAAAAATGGTGAATTCATGTGGCAGTAAATTATAATAATTTAAAATTGTTTACTTGGAAAGAGGGAAATTGTCAATTTAAATAAAATGCTTTTATTTAAATTTAGAAGGAAAATCAATAAGACAATTAAATAATTAAAATTATTTAATTGTGGAAGAAAATTAGAAAGTGAGCAATTTTAAATAAATGATTTTATTTAAAATTAGAAAGAAGGTTGATTTTTTATTTAATTCAAAATAGGAAGAAGATGACAAATTAATAAGCAATTAAATAAATAAAATTTATTTAATTGTGGAAGAAGAGGATAAATGAATAATTAAATAATTAAAATAACTATTTAATTATAGTGGTAAGATCATAAATAATTAAATGAATATAATTTATTTAATTATAGAAGACAAGGATATTAGTGACATTAAATAAATAAAATTTATTTAATTAATCAAAGAGGAAATAAAGGATGGTAGTGAATTAATTAAATAATTAAAATTATTAAATCAATAGAAGACCTATGACCATAGAAAATGGTATTAGCAAGTCTAGGACATTTTTATGTGTCTACAGCTAGTTATTGCTATCATTGCAACAAATATGGGCGTAAAGCAAATCAATGCAGATCTTGGATTAATGGAAGTCAATCAAATCAAAGAAATGTTGCATGTTATAACTGTAACAAACCAGGACATATTTCAAAGGTATGTAGAAGTAAAAAGGGAAATAAATGTGCTCTGAAAAAGAAGAATGAGCCTGTAAATAAGGTTGACAAAGAGGAAGTGAAGCAAGAAATGAGTAAGATGTGGAAAAATAAAGAGGAATCAGATCCTCTAATGCATCTATGCCCTTTGGTGGTGCAGATAATTCCTCTGGGAACTAGATCTAGAATGGTCTTAGGGGGAGCTTTAGAAAAAAATGACTTGAACCCCTTGGTTTTGGGCGTTTCATTCCTTGACATGAAGTGATGTTGTGAATATTGAATAGGAAGAGGTTTTGAAAAAGAAACTGGAAGAGAATATATATGTATGCTCACTTGCAAAGCATATTAGGGTTTTCTCAGTGTGGATGAAAAGTTTGTTAGCTTTTCAAATTCCAAGTGCATTAAATGTGAATTAGGGCATCACATTAATCTATAAAGAAAAATTATGAGGGAATTTCAATCACTTGTGTATTTTAAGAAGGAGAAGAGCGATTTAGACACAATTTCGAGCAAATTGAAGTGCAACTGGTACAAACCCTAGTTTTGGCTAATTGCAAAGAAAAAGATATTTCTTGGTTATGTGTTGTTGTGAGCCTGTGAAAATTCTTTCTGGAATCTTTTTAAGAGCTCAAAATATAGAAAATGGTAACTCATGTGGTCGTAAATACAATAGAAAGACCTAGACTCACATACAAAAAATACTCGATGAAGGTCTTTGAGGATGACCCTATGGGCACATTTTCTTTTGTTCCCCATGGCATCATGCCGATAGAGGATACAAGAATGTATATTTGGGTTAAGTAAGAGGAATTAAACCACATCAAACTGATTGATATGTGGATAAATGAGCTTACTGGAGATGATTTCTTGGTAAAACCTAAATACATGAATCTTGTGACGAAGAATTTGGATTGTTGGAACAACTTCCCAAATTTTAGTTCTATAGTGGATGATTTGTGTGTAAAATTGGTCCTTAGTAGAATGCATGATCAATTCTTATGGACCCATGAGCCACATTTGATAACCAAGGAAGCAATCAAAGCCTTCACTAGACTATGTGACATTGGAATAGTACTAATGCTTAAGGTAGTGAAAAATGATATGGTAACAAGTCTCACTGGTGCAACTTATGACAAGAGGGATCTTGCTCCAAAGCCTATCACAAATCCAGCTGTGAAGTATGCATCTATCATGATTGGCCACAAAATATACTTCACTAATAGAAAAAGATTTGTATCTACCACTGCTATCTATACTAGTTATGATATGTTTGTAAATGGTGCGAGTTATGATCTATGTGAGTTTCTCAGGTAATAGCTACTTAAGAACTTGAGAATGTCAAAGGAGAAGAAGTATCCTTTCAAGTTTGGTTCTCTGATTATATTTTTGTTATTCTATTCTTTGAGGATGCTTCTGAGAAAATATAGAACAGTGTGTTGGGATCCATCCTGACCTATTGCCCATCAGATTTTTGAGCAGGAGTAAGTTAGGTGATGTGAGAAAAGTAGAAAATTCCTTTATGATATTCTTCTCTATCTTTAAGAAGAGTATGAATGAGAGAGACAAAATTCCATGGAAAATCATTGAAAAGTATAAAAATGAGATTATATTTCATGTATCTTCTTATGAGTGTATGATAGAAGCGATTGAACCCCAAACCATCTAGATTCATTCTCTAGGTTATGAAGTCTCTGAGGAAGATGCTGAAGGTTATGTGCAACTCTTATTGAAGGGTCCTAAAGATCCGAATGAGCCCCAGATTGGAAATTATGTAGAAAAATCGAAGTAAGTCTGTTTGAAACATAATAAAGCTAAAACATAGAAGAATGCAAAGGAAATGCTTAAGAAATTTGGCTTCATAGATGAGGAGATAGATCTTGGAAGAAATTTTGGAAAAAAAAAGTTTAAAGAATCACCTAGTGTAAGGAGATCCAATAGGATTCCTTCTTTTAAACCATCTTCTGGATCATCTATAGTGACAATTGAGCCCAACATAGCTGATAGAGGAAAAGGCCTTGCCTCCTCTAGACCTACTACCAAATCAGGAAAAAGAAAAGGTGTTCCTCTGGTAGCCCTTGTTAAAACAAGAAAAGAAAAGGCTGCTAGGGAGAAGAACCCAAGTGTTATTGATGAGCAGGAGGAAGAAGAAGAAGACCCCTCTATAAGGTTGACAAGAAAAAGAAGGGTAAGTGTTTCCTTTGGTGAAGGTGCATCGCATGAACCTAGTGTTGGATCAAAGAAATTTCACTATGTATCATCATCAGAGGATGTTGATGAAGTTTCTTTGGACTAGGAAAAGCAGAATGCCTCTTCGGTAAGACCTGGTTCCCCTCTTAAACTGGATTTTTAGTGAATAATTTGGTAAATTAGGAAAAAATTGTGAAATCTACAACAAAAGTGTATGATCTAGTAGGAGAAAAGGATAAGGAAACAATAATGTTGGCTATAATAGAATATTTCATTATATTGGAAGTTAAATGGGATAACATTAGGAGTGATTTTTCTGAGAAATTACGGAATGTACTGATGAAGAGAAGAGTTGATGTAGTTGAACTTGAAGAGAAAATAAGAAATAATACATATAAGGAAATTGCATCCTTTTTGTCTCCAGATGATTTAGCATCCTTGAAATATATTTGTTCTAACATGTTTAGGGAGAAGAGAAGAGTCAATACTTTGATGACCAAAGAAAAGAAGGAAATCAAAGGAATAAGGAAGGAAACAATAAATTTTATCAGGAGTACAACAGTCAAGTATGGAATGATTGGTGCATCTGGTTTGACACCTAAACCTAGCAAAGAAACTACTATAGAAGTTGTGTTAGAGCCTCCTTCTAGTGTTGTTGATAAAATGTGCCTCTGGAAATGAATGAATCGAAAAACCTTTTAGAAATAGGTAGTACAAATGTTCTACTAAAAATCAATGCTATAAATGAGAATCCAAAAAATGAGAAGAAAGTTGAAGAAAATATTGAAGTGGAAGTGCATGATGTTACTCCTCTGGTACACTCTGAAGAGGAAGAAAAAGGTAAATATGAAGAAGAAGAAAGAAACAATGTAGAAGAAGAAAGGAGAGAAAATAAAAGAGAAGAAGAAAAGGAAAAGGAAAAAGTAGAAGAAGAAAACTCAGATGAAAAGGAGATGGAAGAAAAGAGAACAAAGAAGGAGAACACAAAAGAAGAAGAAAAAAATGAGAAATCAGATGAAATTGCTAGATTAAATGAAGAAGTAGCTCAACGGGTTGTGGAATCACAAAATTCCACTAGAGAATCCTCTGATGATGATGATGTCTTGAAGGGACTATTATCTAAGTAGATAATATTCCAACCGATAATTCCTCCAAAACTCCTGCAGCTTCAAATGAATCAAGGTTTTGCAGATCTGAACAAGATTTCCTCTCTACATAAGATGGTATTAGGTGATGTATTTCATGCATCTAGCAAAAGAGAAATCTAGGAGATGCATCAGAAAGGAACTGAGCTAATTGAAGATGCTATTAAGGATTTATAGGATTTTACACCAGATACATCTCTTGCCCCGGTTGAAACTATAAAACTCTTATTGGACTCCTTTAAGGAGAATGCCTTAGGACTTGTTGAGAAAGAAAAATAGGATGGAGAAGAAAAGTTGAATGAGAAAAGGCTATTGATCCTTTATGAAAAATGTGTCGTGGAACATACCAATGTAGAAAAGAACCTTGAAGTTGTGAAAGCATGTGAATATGAGGCTAATTTTGTGTTTGCATATTGTATAAGGTGGCTTGATGCCACTCAAAGCATAAAATATCTCATGGATTCCATTGAGTCCTAGCTGACTATTGTTTCCATACCCTACAATGCATCTATGCACAAATACAGATCAGCTTTGAATGCTATTTCTACACACATATAAATTGCTTTATGTTATAGAATGAGAAGGAAGAGATAATTAAAAAAATTGGCCTTCTTGGTGATAGTGTTAGAATGGAGTATCCTTCGGTAGCCAATTATTTGGCTAGTGCTAATAATTTGGATAAGATCAATTTGACCTTGGATACTCTGGATGAAGCTGAAGAAAATTTTATTGCATTAGAACTTTTGAACAAGTTGTCGGTATCTCCTAAGAAGAGTTGGGAGGATAGCAAAGCAGCCTGGCAAGGCATTCTATAGGAACTTCAAACTGCCCCCTCCTCTAGGTAAATATTTTTGGTTTTACATTTCTTGGAATAAGCTCCTTAGGGGGATTTTTAGTAGTTTGATTCCCTGTGTTGTTCATACCGCACCCTCTGTATATTTTTTTATGATTTTGGACGACCTTTGTCTTTGATGTCAAAGCGGGAGAATGGAAAGAGAAAGAAAATATAGAAGTCTATAAAAAATTTTGGCACATGTTGCCATCAATGACAAAGGGGGATATTGTTGGAAGAATGAAGAAGATCACATCCCTTGATATAGTTTTTTTTGTCATCGATGTCATCATAATATATGAGTTGCAACTGCAAGATTCAAATTCTTGGTAATCTGGTATTCTGAACCATTAATACCAAATTATCCTCTGGTATTTTGCTCTGGATTTCTTCTCTGGCAATTCTTGATAACTCATTTTTTGGGAAATAATCTATGATTCGTAAAATCATGTATAGACAAGATTTTGCATGTATAGATGCTCGTGGTCATCATCAGTATTATTTTTTTGATTATATCTTTGCTATTTGGTCTCTTGTTGGCCGACCGAACAAGTGGGTGATGAAGAAATGGATTAAATTTTGGTTGTGTAATCCATGTTGACATGCCACATGGTTGAATCATTTTTGAGAAATTTTTTGTATTTACTTGCAATGGACCTGATTGTTACCTTATGGATAATCAGATATATATACAAGATTTTTGAAGATATGTGTGAGAGTGTAGTATGTGAATGTTGGTAGATTTTGTGTGGAAGCGAAAAAGAGTGAACTGTGATCTACTAGCATCCAAATTTCTTATGCTACAATTGAACTGAATTTGCACTAGTGGTGTACTATCATCAGTTCATTTCTAGTGGTATGCCATTATGTTACTTCAATTTTTGTAGGTAGTGAGCCTCAATTTTTGGATAGCGAGTCGTGGTAGTAAGCTGCCCTTTTTGTACTATATATTATAACCAATTATACTATATTGTGAGTTAATCCTCACCGTGGTTTTTCCCATCTTGGATTTTCCACATAAACATTCTAGTGTCTCTTGTGTTGTGTGTTTCATGTTTAATTAATCCTTCTTCTTGTTCTAATTATCATATTTAACATAATCTTGATATTTTTGTAAGAATTAGGCCTTGATTGTTTCCCATTTGGGTACGAAATTTCTTCCTAACCCCATAAACCAATGTAGAGTGGCATCCTTTACTGTGGCTATAAGGAGTTTGATCTTGTGAGAATCTATAGTATAATCATAACTACAACACAACACATCAAATTCAAATAGGAATGTGTCTAGTTCTTTAGTAACCAATCCATAGAAAATGGGTAAAGTTGAAGGGGTTTTTTAAGAGTATCACCACTTTCTTAGTTTGTTATTGGAAACTCAAATGTCACATGCTCTACTAGGTTTTCTACCGCTTCCTTAGCCATGGTGTTAAAACTCCTTATGAAAGTATCGTCTATGTTTGGAGTAGCTACTGGTGTGAGGGATGGTTCTCCTTCATTAAATTTCCTATTATGCTCTTTGTTTGCACCAATGTCTTCAAATTCTTCATAAATTGATGGGAGGAATCTTCCTAGAGAATCTCTATACCTCCACATATAATGGTTCTTTACTCTTTAAGTGGTGGCTCTTACACATTAATAGTGAATAGTTATTTGTTGATTATTAAACATCTATTGTTCCTAATGCTAAAAAAAACTTACTAATCTATGAAATCTTGAAAAGAGTTTAGAACATAAATAAGAATTTTGAGCTTCGCACCATCCCTAGAAATCACATCAAAAATGTGGAGCTTCCTTTAATTTCTAAATAACTAGTGAAAATGATCATGCACATGGATTAATGTACCCAAAGATCTCTAAACTAAGCAAGATTCATCACTCAAGAGAGGTCTTCATTGAATTATCAACCAAACAGTTGTAGAATTTAGATGATTTTGGAAACATATATGCATTCATGAATTCTAGACATCCTACATTGGGCGCGTATAGGTAAATTAAACATAGATAAATGCATTAAAATATGTTAATCAAAATTAACATCTCTTTCACAAAATAGAGTAAATGGATACAAACAACTACCTAATTGCCATGTGTACATAATTCTTATGACTACAACCAAATAAATATTATATTGTAGTATGTCCCAATCCAATTAACCTTTGAGGTACTGAATAAAGTATTAGTTGAATATTTCTAATTCAGAATTTATAATACATTATTAAACTAAAAACATACCAATTAAACTTGCAATGCACAATATAATATATCAATCTAAACTAAGGTGGTTCTATAGTACCTCAAGTGGCCCTTTCTTGAGTTGTTGCACCCAAAAAATCTTCTTCAATTATTCACTTAGGAAAACATCTTACTGAAATATCTTTTCTTTATTGTATTCCAATCATACATAGAACTATTGAATAAAATCTAACAAGAAATATTATTCAATCTAATACATACAAAATCTAGATGTAACCTAGCATCCCCAATCTCTTACTAGAACACATCCCTTAATAGGGTGTGTTAGAGTCCACTTATTATAGGACTATAAACAAAATATTAAATAAACATCAACTCTTCCAAGAAGATAGGAAAAGGACTTGAGTCTTTAAATGTTAACAAAAACAACCAACTACTAGAATCGAGAGTATCAAAATCAAATTAGGATTATACACCTTTCAAGAAGGCTACTATAACATAGGAATGTGCCAAATAGGGTGACCTTTATGATAACTACCATCTCTTGTTAGAACATACTTCTTCCTCCAAGTTTATTGAGTGGATAGAATTCCACATGGATACTTGTTTCCATGTCCTCCAACCATCATCTTCATCCCAATTTGGAAAAAAATAACGATATTGTAGTCAATTGACCCCTTTGTTGTGGGCTAGAAATCCTTTTGCAAGTCTTTTTTTGTAGGGGTTAGTCTTATTTTTGAAGGCACATTTAATAGTTAATAATGATAATTAATCATGAAATTATACTAAACTTATAGACATCCAAAATTCATTCATACATTCATTAATACAACATATATCACCTTTACATTCTTTGAAATACTTTAAGAGATATAATTTTTTTTGGTAATGTCTTTATAACTTAACAAAAATAAGATAGAAAAAATGAATATTATAGTAGGAAATTAGTCAATTTTAATGATCATAAAATGGGAGAGATGGAATGAGAGAGGAGGGATTGGGAGAAATAGAGATATAAAAAGATGGAGACAAAGAGAGAGGATACATTTAGAGAGATGGGATAGGGGAGAGAGATAGGATATGTAAATAGGGATATAGATTTACAGGTCTAGGAAGAGGGGGAGAGAGATGTGAAGAGAGAGGGAGGAGGAAGATAGAGGTAAAGAGGAAGAGGGGGAGAAACAAATAGGGCTAGGTAGAGGGAGAGATAATGGTATAGATAGGTAAGTAGGAATAGAGGGAGGGAGATAGAGATGGAGATATATAAAGGAAGAGAGGAAGAGGTATATGGAGAGATAGTGATAGATATATAGAGGGTTATATAGAGTGGTAGAGAGATAAAGATATAAGGAGATTGTGAGAGAGAGATGAGAAGAGAGATAAGGGAGAGAGATAGAGATGAAGATAGAGAGTGAGAGTGAGAGGGAGATATAAATAAAGAGAGAGGGAGAGATATAATATAAAGAGAAGAGATAGGGAGACATAGAAAGAGAGATGAATAACGAGGGGGAGAAATATAGATAGAAAGAGCGAATGAGGGAGATATATATAGAGAGAAACATAAATATGGAGATATGAAGTGATATATATAGAGAGATAGAGAGGGATATTTATATAGGTAGGGAGAGATAGAGACAAGGGAGAGAGATAGAGAGACAAATAAAGATATAGATATAGAGGTCCAAGAAGAGGGAGAGAGGAAAATAGATGGAGAGGGATAGATGGATAGAGAGAGGGAGAGGGAGGGACAGATAGAGAGGGGGAGAGATATCTAGATATAGAGAGGGAGAGGGAGAGGGAGGAAAATGGATAGAGATATATAGGAGAGAGATAAAAATAGTGGGATAGAGAGGTAACAATAGAGAAAGGGAGAGATGGAGATATATATAGAGGGTGATATATCTAGTGATAGAGATATAAAGAGAGAGAGAGTGATGTGAAGTGAAACAAAGAGTGAGAGAAAGATATAGAGATGTAATAATACAAAGATAAAGAGGGGAAAGATAGGGATGGAGGGAGAGAGAGGAAATATGGAGATAAGGGAGATAGAGAGATAGAGGTGAAGAAAGGGAGAGAGAGAGATATAAGGAGAGTGGGGAGGGAGAGTAATATGAATATAAAGATATAGAGGGATAAGGCATGAGAGGGAAATAGAGAGAAATAGAGAGATAGAGATATAAAGTATAAGAGGTGGAGTGAATAAGAGAGAGAGGTAGAGATAATGAGATATAGATAGAGAGGGAGAGGGGGAGATAGCAAGATAGAGATAGAGGAGACAAGAGTGAGAGAGAAAGGAGGTGATATATACAAGTAATTTAGTGAAAGGGAGAGAAATAGAGAGGGGAGAGATATAAAAAGAGGAGAGAGGTATAGAGAGGGGAAAGAAACAAAGAGAGAGATATATATAGAGAGAGGAAGAGATAGAGAGGGATAAATATAAAGAGATATAGATAGAGGGAGAGGTATATCATTCTATCTCTATGTTTATCTCTCTTTTTCCATCTCTTATATATCTATATTGCAATCTTGCTTTCTAAATATTCCCCTTTATATCTTCCTCCCTCTTTCTTTTATATTTATCCTCCAAAAATTCTAGTTTTATAACATGAGCATGCTATAATGCGCTCATATTTTTACCTACCTTGGGTATTGCAAACCCTTAGGGTTGGAATTTCATGTTAATTACCATAGAAATTTTTTTGTAATGTGTAGAAAAGTGACTAAATATCAAGCATTATTTCCATCAAATTTGCATGTAGATTTCAATGTTGAGCTAAAAAATACCACAATAATTTAAAGCCATCTCTTACCTTTCTAACCATGTAATTTTTTCTACATTTTTAAAATGTTAAGGTTTTGATCTTTAATTTATTTTTCTAGTGTCTTCCTTTTTTTTTCCAAAAACCTATGTATAATATTTTTGGTTTCATTCTTTATCCATTCAACTATATTTGAAATAAATTACATTTTCACATCCTGGACTCTATTCTATACACATTAAAAATTTATTTTTTATTAGTTCCCAAAAAAATAGGGCAGAGCATGATAAATTTTTCATTTTTCAAGATATTTAAACTTTAAAAATACTAGAAAACTATTTTATAAGGAGAGCACACCAAACACTATGTTATATTCTTCTAAAAAAATGAGTACTTTGTGTGCTCCCCTATTTTAACCCCCTTAATCTCCAAAATTTCAATAAAGAATCATTTTCTTATAAAGTAGATTCAAATCTCTACAACTCTTATTCTTGTTGCATCTTCAAATTGAGAGCATAACTATCTTCAATTTCTCATCCAAGATTAATTATAGTAGTTTTAAAAAAGTTGTCAATAAAGACCCCCTTTTGGTCCCCACTTCCATGCACATACCCTTTAATAAAATTCCTCCTTTAGATAGTTGTAAGCCTAATAAAGTGAGTGAAAAATATAATAAAAAATTAGACCCTTATCCTACTCTCGTCTCTATTTTATCTCTTAGCACATGTGTGTTTATTTTTTGATGTTTTGAACCATGAGTCATCCTAGCTAGGATTATCCAATTTTCAATGTTATTTTCTAATTCTTTCTTAGTCTTCCTATACATTTATTTTCATTCAATTTTGGTTCCCTTCATAGGTCCTAAGCCTTCATTTTATTTTCCATTTGTTTTAGACTCCTTTACCCCCTTGTTAACCCTTAAAATATTGTACCTAGACTCACCCGAAATGTAAAACCCATCTTACCCCTTATTAAATTATGTTATAATAAAAATATAGTTAATTTGTGTACACTTAACCCTTGATGGTCACCTAGTAAATTGAGGTACCCTAGGAAATTGTTATTATTTTTTATTCATGAGCATCACCTATAATTTAAAACTTAATATGTTAGACTTTTATTTTAAACTTCCCACAAAAATTTCCTTGTCTAAGGTGATTAATTTCTAGGGATTACCACCTACAAAGTTACTAACCGTCAAATCCCAAAGCAAGTCTATAAAATTTGGCCACTTTTTCCTCATTTTAACATAGAGAAAATGAAATTTTACATTGGTCGTCGAGATTTTTCTATTTCTACTCTTGCACAACTCTACAAAATTATTTTAAAATTGTAATATAGATTTATCTTCAAGCTTAATGTTTCCAATAATTTTTATTCTACTCATGGAAATTTATATAATAGATTTACCAAAGCCACTAGTTGATTTCCATGGTTTTAAGCTAGGTGACCATTTTCCTTTTGTTTTAATTCATGAAAATAAATTTAATTTTGAATTACTTGTAGGTATCCATTCCTATTTCACCCTAACACCCTTTCAATTCCTTACCCTCCATTTATTTTATCATTTGTCTCTTTTTCATCCCACAATCCTCCCATTGCCTATTTGTAAACCTTTTCCATAGTTTTAAGTCATTTCAAATTACTTTCCTTCCAAAAATTCACTACCACTCTCCGTTATTTAGAGTATCAATCCTCTAAACCCTCTTATATCATTCTATTTTTTTCACCATATTGTCATTTTACCATTGTAGAGTCCCTTCTAGTGTATAGTAAAATTTGTATCAATCACACAATTCAGAGGGAAAACCTAACTAAATAGTTTGCTTGAACCTATGGAAAGACCTTCATTGAATTATCAACCAAGGATGGTAATCTTGTGATGGAACTAGCACTGCATGTGCTTTCATAGACTTGGGAATACCTATCCCATCTTATTAAAGGTGCTTATAATGCTAGAAAACCATAAAATACACAACAGTAATGAAAAGTAGTGCTGACACTATTGCTACGAGTTCCTACAACATAAGACTATCTCAAGAATGAATTTTGGAAATGAATGTTCGAATTCAACCAATATTGTTAACTAAACTAAACTCTAGAGTACAACAGATGAAAGAAAAATAAAACATGAATGTAAAATAGGAATTGTTCATGAATCTAATTACAACTATATACACAAAGAATCTAATTAATATGATGTATACATTTATAAAACAACTTACTATAATAGAAGTAATTGTATAGAAAATGAAGTGAGGGATAGTTACCTTGAGTGTCCCTTGCTCAAGTAACTGTGTCCAATGATCTAACTCAAATATAACTCTTTAGATTAATACAATCATAATAACAAGTAACACCATTCATTCCATAACTCAGAATATCACACAAGATTCTGTTGGGATATCTTATTCATGAAATCATGATTGAGCAATAAACATGGTATGCATATGAATAAAAACTAACTAGAAAGATATCTAATAACTACATCAACTACTAAATAATCAACTCTACTTTTAACACCTCAACCACCGAGCCATACATATAGGCATGGGGAAGTTTAATATGACAAGAATATATACTAAAACCATAAATCACCACTCCCTATATATTAGAGTGTGATAAATATTAAGCAATCTAAACCATAACTGAAAAGGAAGAAGAGACCAAGTACAACTATGAGTCTCCTGCAACAAGAATCTAAAATATGGATTTCTCGAATCAATTACATTAGACTCCTAACTAGAACATGTTTTTTATCCTTCAAAATCTTTATTAAATTTTGTGACAATTCTTAATCACCCTCAATATGTGACTCCATACTGTAGTTACTACACTCAGCTTATTCTAGAACCTCCCTTGCTTTGTTGTTTGGAAACTCCTTTAGCTACGGCCTATGACTCATAGTTATTGTGGGCTATAGTACACCTCCTCTGGCTCCTTGGCTATAAAGATTTAGTTCATACAACATATACACAATACCAATAACCATAGCTAAGAATAAATATTAATTATAATCCATACATAATCACACATTAATCACGCAATACTATCACATCATAACCATATTTCCATATACTTCAAATCAGGTTCAAGTTTGCATAATGAGCATAAAAGATAGCAAAGTGTAAGAATGTGTATGAGATAAGTGTCTAAGAATGTCTATGAGCATGCATAAAAATATTAGAAAACTAGGTAATAACTAGACTCATCAACCATATAGACATGTGTGAGTACAAGAAAGATCCTAGCCATAACTCAATTATAAGTGATTCAAACTAAGGTTTCCACCTTGCATCCTTGTCACCATTAAGACCTTAAAACCTATATAAGCAAAAATAATAATTCTAAAACCTTTATCCCATCTCTACTTTCTCTATAGTTTTTCCATGAACCCTTGACCATGAAGTTGTAAGTTTGATGTCTATGGAGTGATTCAAACTTAGTTTCATTTCATATTTAAGTACTTTAATTTATTTTTCGCTATATTTATCAAGTGTATCCATGTTTCAAAATCATCAAGGTGGTTTACTAACACATACTCCCCCTTTAACCTTTTTTTTTCTATGGCCTTATTTAGTAAATTTGTGATTACAAGTTAGATTCTAAAGATTCTCTAGACCCAAAATAAAGTGATAGAAGACATCTAGGGTTCAAAATGGATGATTCAGATGCTCAAAATGTTTTGGATCACTATTTTATAGAGGTAAGGCCATCCTAAGCAAAGAAGGCTACCCAATAAGCTATTTGTCTATTTCAAGCCTTAAATGATCATCTTTTTAGTCTATATTAGTTTTAGAGGTGCAAACATGTTATCTAGAGTTATCCATGGTTAGAAATATATTATTTACTAGGTGAAATTCCACTATTTTTTTAGTTCACCTCATTTCTCACTCAAAATAAATACTTTATGTGTTCAAAATGGTTTCATGTCTAAACTATAGATCAAAAGCTAAAAAAATATTAGGCTACTTCCTCCTAATTTTTGCATTCATGCATTATAGTTTATGACCTTGTCACTCCATCTTTTAAGTGAAACCATTCCAACTTGCATTCTTTATTTTCACTGCATTCATTTCTACCTCTAAAAAATAATATTAATTTTACATCTTTTGTTAGTCACTAACATGTGGGCATGTTTAAGGATCTAAGAGAGATTAGCATGAGAGACCTTTTCAAATATAATTTTTTTGTTTTCTCTTTGGAAAAGTTCATCCCCTAGGCATTTCATTCCTAATGACTAAAGATTGTGGTCTAGAAGGGAATTTTCCCAATGCCAACATGTTCTTTTCTTTAATATTTCACTTTAAAATTTCATGTGTAGGTACAAAATTAGATTTTTAGAAAGTTTCCTAAAGTCCACACCTCAATATAAGTACATGTAGTATCACTTTATTGACTATTTTTATAACATTTACATAATCATTTCCAATTTTTTTCAACCTACACATGATTTCAAGTAACATATTTTGCTTCCAACATTTAATCACATTATGAGTCTCAAATCATTAACAATTATCAATTAATATTTATATAGTTGGAGACAATATTATGTTACTTTAATTTGTATTGAATTTACCTTTAATTAACCTTAATTTTCATCTTATTTACGTTATATCACACACACAACCATAAATGTAGAAATTATACAAAAAATTGCATTAAGTTAACACAAAATAGCTAGGAGGAAGGAAAAGAAACATGCCCAACTTTAAATTTAAATTTTCAATCTCAACCTGGTTATTCCCACAAGTCTAGGAGTGATCTATATTATTTCCCTCATGAAAATATAGCCTATGATAGGAAAATGGTAAATCTATAGAATATAATCAATTCTAAGTAACATGTGCAAGATGGGAAGAGATAAGGTTCAAATTATGTGTCAAATCTTAGCTCAAATACAAACACATACATATAGTCAATCCAAGTGCATCTAATACTACTTTTTTAACTAACTATCAAATATTTACAATCATTTCTAATTTTGTTGATCCTACATGATTCCAAATAACATAATTTTGGCTAACATTAAATTTCATTATGAGTTCCTCTAAGTCATTAGCATCTACCAATTATGGTTTAAATAGTTGGAGATGGCCTTAGGTTACTTTAGTTTGTATTTAGTCTACATTAACATAACTATATTGTGTATCTTAGTTTACACTATATTGCACATAAGTTCACAAATATAGAGATTAGAAAAAGGAATGCATGAAGTTGACACAAAATAGCTTGGAGGGAAAACAAATGGGTCCAAATTTGGATTTAAATTTTTGAATCTGAGGGGTTATTTCCATCATTTTTGAAGTGATCTAGAATTTTTTTGCATATGCAAATCTAACCTAGGATAGGAAATGGTAAATCTATATACTAGAACTATTTCTAAGTAATGTGTGCATGATGAGAATAGATAAGGCTCAAATTATGTGTAAAAGCCTAACTAAAATCACAATACTTATACACTTTTCATTGCACACTTTAAGGATAACATATATCTAAAATGAGTTGAAATAAAGGTTAAAAATTATATTAAATTTTTAGTGTGAAAGAGACTACTACCTACCATGGATATATCACTCAATTAGTGTAAAAAATTATAATATTAGTTTAATGTAAAATTTGTGCAATTATATATGTACTTTAGTCCTACTTATTTTTATAGAGAAATTATATGGACTTTTACTCTATTTTTATACTAAAAGAATTATATACCCACCAATTTTTAGTCCCTCAAACACACAAATACTATACAGAAATAATTGAAATCAGTAGATCAATCACAATAATTTTATTTTGTTCTCTAAAGGTTTAAAATCAATCTTCTAATGCTATAATGGTTAAATGCAATTCTTATTATTTAGTGTAATAATAAGTGATTTTTATTGACATGTGTTTGTGAACATCTTGCCATATCTTTTCTAAATATTAAATATCTATATTTTGCTATTAATTAACATGTGTAGACTACTATCTACAATTTTCATTGTCTCATACAAAACTATTAATTAAATAAGTCATATAGTGATAAAATATTGGGAGGAAAATTCTAGATATGTCAATATTTGACTAAAATATAAATATATCTTATTCAATCCTTAATTTAATGCACATCTTTTATAATAAATTAAAATTTTAAATAGATATGATGAAATCTTAAATTTGTCAAGTAATAAAATCTAAATAAAAAAATATGATTTAATAATGTGAAATTAATGCCAAGGACTAGCTATTAACAATGTACCTATCTTTATGTACAAAATTTTACCTCCTCACCACCTCCCCTTACCACCCCCACCCCCCTCCATCAGCCCCCACCCCACACCCACTTATATATGTAGAATTTTTAAAAAACTACCACATATTTGTATATTTGAATTTTTTTATTAGTCAATAGATTACATATAGTGTGAGATTTGAGCTTGAAATAAGTCGCACACCTGCAAAAAACACAACTATTGAATCATTGGAAAATAAGCTTTAACAGTCATTTAATGGTAAAAGCCTCCAAAATATTAGGTGAAATCATTCAAATTTTCACTTATCATGTAAAATCAAGATAAATATTGATTTGCCAATTGGATGGGAACATCTATTTTCATTTGGAGTGATTTTTGCTAATTTGATGGAAATTTTCCTTTTTCATTTACATTGTTTTCTCCATGCAAGTATTTCAAAATCGTATAATACCTAATTTCTTTATTTCCTATCAACACATCCTTACACCTAAAATTGCAAGTGCTAGCAAAATTGAAAGACTTGAAATGAGAATTACTTTAGATATAAAATTTTCACTTTATTATATATATATATATATATATATTTAATTGCTTTATTAAAATATTGAATACTTTAATACTAAGTTCAAATACAATCTATTTTATGTTATTAATCTTAAAAAATGAGTCATTTCGCATTGTGAAAAGAAACATAATACTTTTGACAATTGGAAAATTTATCTTTTTTGTGAAATGTTATCTGTTTTATGTTATTTGTCTGTCATTCAAACCAATGGATTGGGAAAGGTATAGTGTGTTGGTATAAGATGAACATCCTCCCATTTTCCATAATTGGGATGAATGAAGTGCAAATCCTTATCTCTATTATTTTATTTCTAATTAATTTAACATCATTAGTGGAATCTCCACCCATCATAGATTAATTTTGAGTCAAGTCATTAGTAGAATCTTCACTATGGTTGCTTTAATCTTCACCTTTATTTTAAGTGCAAGACACTAATTACTTCTTTGACTAGTATAGAATTTTCTATGACTTTTGACCATCACACATGACCTAGAAGCTTTTAAATAAGAGGTTAGTGAGCTTGCTAACAACATGGGGGCTAGCAAAGCTTTACATATTTTACCTAGTTGTTTTTTAGTTTCAATACTCATGAAAATGAAGATGCCTTTAGTTTATTCCATACTCTTGTTCTTCATTCTTCTTGACTAGGATTAAAGAGTGCACACTAAGCATTGAATGTCTAGGTGGCTCTTGTGGATCCCATTCAATCTGTTTCCTATTTCCATTCTCCTAAACTATCCCATAAATCATCATAATGAGCAATCAAATCACTGTTGCATTAGCCAAACCAAATTTAAATCATTATTGTTGCACTACAAAAGTTTGAATAGATTAATAAAAAAGAGAGCCTCTAATTAAATATGATCATTGTAGTGAATAAAAGGAATGTGTATCTTCAAGAGATAGTAACACTATGTCACCATTTGCAACAAGCGAGTTTCCAACTAGATCAACTTATATTTGCCAATGTAATTCTAGCTTTTGCTAAAATGGGAGCTTAGGAATAGGGTATAGGTATCCATATAATAATAAAGGATACAGGAATTCTTTCAGATGATGTAGTTGGAAACTCTTTGATAGACATGTATGCAAAATATGGAAATATAGATAAGGCATGTTAACATTTTGAAAAAATTCCTTAAAGAACTATGGTCTCATAGAATGTCATGATTGTAGGATATATGAAAAATGTATTTGTTGAAAGATAGACAGACAGATATATATAGTGGGAAAGATAGAGGGGTCCAAGAGAGAGAGATAGGGATGAAGATAAATAAAAATATAAAGATGGAGAGGGAGAGGGCGAGAGGGGGAGATAAAGAGAGATAGTAGAGAGGGATAAATAGATGAAGACATAAATATATAAAGAGGGAGAGATGGAAGGATAAAGGAAGAAGTAGATAGATAAATAGATATAGAAAGACTGAGAGACAAAGAGAGAGAAAGCAATAGAGATATGAAAAAAAAAATATAGAGATAGATAGAGAAGGGGAGAGATATAGGAGTAGAGAGAGATGGAGAATGGAGAGATAGTGATAAAGGGAGAGAAGTATATGAGTAGAGAGATGGAGGGATAGGAGAAATATGGAGAGATAATGATAAAGGGGGAGAGATAGAGAGGAAAATAGAGATATAAATATAGATGTCTAGGAAGCAAGAGATGGAGAGTGAGAGGGAGAGGGAGAGAGGAAGAGTGAGAGAAATAGATAGAGAGGTAGAGAGAGGTTGAGAGAGAGATAAATATAGAGAGATATAGGGAGGTAGGAATAGAGATAAGAAAATAGATGAAAGGAAATATGCATCTATTCAAGATAATTTCCACATAACTAAAGAGAGAAATCTATGCAAACATGTATTCATAATCCATATGAAAAAGAATAGACAACATACCATCAAACGTGACACAAGATATACCCTAGGAAATCCATCAAGAGGGAAAAGCATAGCCTCCAAAATCATCCATCACTCGTATATTATTCAAAAATAAATATTACAACACATATAGAGTTTTCTATGAATACCTTTGAAATATCAAGCCCTCTACAAGCACTCCATGTGAACAAGCATGGAACTAGACATCGCATGCCATGCTTCAATCCTCACAAATGCTAATAATAGTTCTCTCAACCCTTTAGCCAAGATATAGAAGACAATTATCCAACAATAGACTTCCCATGTGTTTTCTTTTATAGAATCAAGCTCGCACAAAAACACCAAGTGGTATTAAATAAAAACATGTGACTAATATAATGAGCTTACAAAACCATTAACCCCCACATTTAATTATTGGTACTAAGTTTTTCTAACATAAAATATTTTTCTCATGTACAACCCCACATTAAATATTTAATCCAATCTTACATAAAAAACATAAAGTGGTCCCAAGAATACTAACCCATGTGATGCACACATCTCTAGAACTCCTAGGTGCATCACTTGCTAAATAAAATATTACATTATAACATTATGCAAGGTGGGAAACATACCTTTTCCTTACAGTAGAGAGGGAGAGATATAGATATATAAATGAAAAGGGAGAAGGAGATAAAGAGAGATATGGATAGAAAGAGATAGAGAGAGGAGCTAGAGGTATATGGAGAGATAAATAGAGAGATGTAGAGATAATGAGAAATAGATAGAGGAGAGAGATAGGGACATTGTCACGACCCCTATTTTCAATAATTATTTTTCAATTTAATATTACTAATTTTAAAGATCATTGACCAAACTTTGACTCATGTGTGTAACAAGAATATACTCTCAGTGGAGAGAGGATGTCATCAAGGAGGGGGTGTCTAGCTATCTGTAAGCAACAATGGTGAAAGAATCTACACACATTGCATTGCATTTTATCATTTCATGAATAATCTTATGTTGATAAATTGATTTATTGCTTTTGATAGAATTATCTTCATATGATTTGGTAGTAGCAAATGCAATGATTTGTTATTAAAAATTGAATGACCCTTTGATTAGAACAAAATAGACTTAGAATATATATATGTAATTTATTTTAGTGAATTATTTGTGAGAAGAAATGATTTCCCTCTTAAAATAGATTACATATTTATTGTGTTATAGTGAATTAAAAGAATAAAAAATAGATATTTATTTTATTATTCTATGATAATATTAACTCATGTTAAAAATAAACCTCTTTTATCAAGATAATGAAAAATAATTTAAAAAAAAAACAGAAAAAGAAAACAAAAGAATAAAATAAAAGCAAAGAAAAACAAAAATAGAATAAAAAGGAAGAAAAATAAATTAATAAATAATAATGAGGGAACACACGGTAGTTATTTATTTATTTACAACATTCGGTAGTTATGCTACTGTTTTTTTTTTAATCAGAGAAATCAAGAGCAAAAGGGGAAGATTGGAGAACTTGGAAAAGAAATGGCATGTAACAGTTTTAAGAATTCAAGAATGGGAGGAAGGAGATGACATGGAGGAATAATTCGATAACAGATAGTCATGTAATCTATGTGGTCTCTGTGGTATTCAAATCTATCGTATCTTTATCTGCTTTGCACCCCTTCATTCTCTAGATATCGGATGGCAGCGATTCCAGGGGATTTTGTAAATGGATGGAGCGCGTCATAGAATTGGAGTGGGGCGATGTTATTGCTATCTTTGATGGGGTATAGATGCTTCAGGACTATGCAGTAGAGTTTGTTTGTCTCTACGGTGATTCAAAATGATAAGTCTCTTCTCAACTATTTGCTTTTCAGGTATGGTGACATCCCTTGTGTGTAATTATAAGTTTTCTTGGTTCATGGTGAATTTATTTAATCCCTTATTTACTTGTGCTGTTGGAAATCGAGTTTTGTTTCCCTTGGGTTCTGAGTTCTTGCCTCGTTGTCCTTGTAATGGTTCTGTAACGGTTCTATCACTGTGTGTTTGAGATGTGCATATGTTGTGGGGCAGTTAGTTCTTGGTGACCGTTTTAATCCTTCTGCTTTTGCTTAAGTTAGATGCCTCAGGGGACTCGTGATAGTCATCATAATCACTTCCGCTATGATAAGATCTCGCAAGATTATAATATGAATGAGATTTCATGAGGGGGTGGTTGGTTGAAAGAAGAGCTATCTCAGGCAACTGTTCCACAAGAAAAAAAAAAAGCTGCCCTCTTTCCTGCATGCATGTCTGCTAGGGCGTCTATTGGCGCCTACCAATTGCATTTGCTTGAAAGTTTTGGCAATGCATTGGATATGTGGATGTTATTGGATATTGGCTTGTTACAATCCATAGAAAACGGAAATTGTTCTGAAGGTTACATTGTGCCAATCTGTTTCGAATTTCCAAATCCATGTACCCACTTTATGTGCTTAATAGCTCCAAGAAGATTGAATTTAATCGTGCTGCGGGAAATGTATTTCGGGATAATGAAATAGGTTGTAAGTGACACCAAAAATGAACAATTTCCATACAGTTTCTTAATCGATTTTTGTGTCTCCCTGATTTGAAGAGCAATGTTGTATTCACTTGGTCAGTTCGTTTTCCTATAATAATTGTTAGTATTCTGTTTCTGATAATTGATTTCTGAAATGACTCCCTTAACACAAGGACTTCAATATGCTGGTCTTTTCTTCTTAAACTGGAAAGTGCTCATCTTCATTGCAGCCTAGGTCTGCCCTGGGTGCACTGTGTACTATTTTGTGATGTTTTCCTTTGTTGTTCATTCGGGGATGGAAGTCTGTTTCTAGTATTCGCCTTGGGTAATACAGTTCGATGGCTAACTTATCTTCATTATAACTTATCATCTGAGTATTTTATATTATTGTCTCACTCTTTTTGTCTATAATATAATGAACATGCACAATGTTGGTAATCTTATGTTTGATGAAATTTTCTACGTTTACTTTTAAGATAGATAGTCCTATTTCTTTAAATCAATTATATAGCTTGGATATTATCTTATGGATAGATCTTGCTAGAATTTAGGAAGATAATAGTCTTCCAATTAAGTTAAATAGAAAGAATGTTTTGTCCACGTTTGAACTTGTCATATGGGAAATAATAAAGGTCTATAATTGAAGTTGTGAATTTGACTTAAGTAAGGGTTTGGAGAATTAATGTTTTCTTAGAAGGGAATTCTTGAATTGAAGACCTCTTCGCTATTGATTTAGCTAGATAAGTATCTCATTATATTCTTGGTAATCTTTTAAGAAACCCTTAACGGGTACATCAAGTCAATTAGTGTGGAGTTAAGTTCCTGAATGCAAAATATAATTATGAGAAGGTAGATCAAACTTTGCCATTATGTGGGTATCTTAACAAGCGCAGCATTGAATATGTTTTCTTTACGTTAGTATAAACTATAGCCATATGATCATGACTTATAAGATCTTAGGAATGTCTCTTAAAAGTGTTGTGAGATAGATAGACCTCAGATTCCTATCACCATCTCTTATGGAGTAAACTAGTAACTTGAACCATTGTTTTGTTTATAGACTTTCATATTGTTGCCGAATTGGATGTTCTTGGGATGAAGTACGTTTTAGAAGTTATATATGCACTTTCTTTTTCTACATTGTTGGAGGATGAGACCTAGGTTGATCTTGATACATAAATGTTATGTAGAGCAACAGAGTGACCCTCTGTAGTTGATGACTTTATTAATCAAAAACATGTAATGAAGTTGTAAATGATCATGTCAGTGAGACAGTATGATCATTGCCAGTGAAGCATCTTGTAATCAGTGAGACATTTCATTAAGCCAGTGAGGCATTTTTACAAGTGGTTTTTCATCCCTACGAGGGTTTTCCACTCATGAAAATCTTTGTGCTATGGTTCTTTTGTGAATGTATTATGATCTTGTTGTTTCTTTAATTTACATTATAGTATTTGAATTCCCTGTATTGTTGATATGATATTCTTGTGTAAGCTTGCATGGCTAAATCTAGTGAAGGCATGGCCTTGTTTTGATATACTATGATTCATTGATGTATGTATTCCATTTGAATATAGTGATGAATGTTATTTAATTATTCTTCTTTTTCCACACCAATTTATAAATTTTTTTAATTCTATTAAATTATTTTGGAAATTAAGGGTTATAACTATTAAGTGAGATTCCCGAACCTTACATTTTGGTATCAGAGCACTCAGGTTCAACACTTGGGCCTCGAATCTCCTATGCTTAGGTTGCATTGCAATGAAGCCTTAGTTAGGTGTATTGAATAGAGAACCCTAGTTATGGGTCAAGATTCTTTTGATGAGTTGGTGATTCTTAGATGGTTAGTCAGAACCGATTAGAAGGTTAGACGTAGTTTGATCATTAAAAGAACTCTAGAGGTGTAAGACCTCTTCACCTTAGTCACGTTTTCATAAGAATTGCTAGTAAGAGTGATGGTGACTATTTGAAATAAGCCAAAATGGATAAATTATAGTGTTATTTGAAGTGAGCCAAAATGGATAAATATGGTGACAACCCATGAATGATGATGTGGCAATAAAAGTGAATTAATAAAAGAAGTATATTGTGAAGAGAGATCTCTCTGATGACGTAAAGGATAAATGAGTTGAAAGATACAAGGAAAGGAGAAAAGATGAAATTTTGATAAGAGGAAGAAGGAAAAAACATTTGTGAAGTAAATAAAGTTGATAATTATGGATAAATATTGGTTGAGCCTTCTCACGGGTAGGAAACCTAAGAAGGATGTTTTAAAGGCGAGAATGTTTGAACAGTACTAGACTTTGGGCAAGTTGATTGTTGAGCAACATCTTATTCTTACAGGATTTGGATCTTGTAGAATCCACGAGATCTTTTGAAAGCACAAGGTTTTGCTGTCTTAAAAATCTTCCATGGTGATTCATGCTAGAAGTTGATTAGATAAATGTCTTGATTTGTCTAAAAGACAAGGCAGAAGTGATTGATGTGATGAATCATGTATGCTTGATTGTATTAGTGAAAGTACTTCTACATATGTACTATATGAGAATGATACTTGTGCAATAATGCATTTCTCATGCTCTATGCAATGACACATCTGTATGGGTGATTGTATCCATATGATAAAAAAATTGTTGCCCTAATTATACATATACTTGAATGTGAAATATTCACTATACTTATACTAATGTGAGTGGTGCATACTTCATATTATTGTTGTCCTTGTGCGAGTGATGCACTAGAGTAAGTTATTGATTCCTTTGTACGGATAAAGCACTTGAGTAATGATTACATTCATAATTTGTGTATGAGATATACTTTTGATACTCATTGTGTTTATTGGATCGAGTAATGATCACTATAACTATACTACTATGATTTATGTATATTTCACCTTTTGTGTGAGCGATGCACTTGTGCGAGAGATGCACTTACCATATTTATTGTATGAAAACTAGAACGATTAATGCTCATTGTACGCAAGGCATATTCCAGAATTGTGCAAGAGAGGCACTACAAGTAAATTATGTACTCATACCCTGTGTGGGTTATGCACCTGGGATTCATGCATTCTTGTTTGTTAATTACTCATTCTATGTGCACTTGTGCGTGTTATGCATTATCATATTATCTAGTCCTTATTTTATGCAATTTGATATAGATTATTCTTTTTGAACGTGATGTGTGTGATAAGCTATAAGCTTACCTTACAAGACAGGATGCCAAATGTGGGCTAACAGAGAAGGTGATCTTTTTCAAGATCAACCAAATTTTGTATTTGTGCTTTGGCCAAAGCTATGTTGTACCATTGAAATAGATGGATAATGAATGCCTAGTCTTTTATATTATATGTTTCTCTGCCACATCATGTATGCAAGAAATATGTTCATTCTAGTAAAGAGTGCATATAAGGCATCAGGCATGCATTGAGAGTTTCCCTCCTGCCCAATTGTTATAGATTTCTAGGCGCCTCATGCAGGACCGGGTGTTCTTCGAGATAGGAAGAATCCCGAGGAAGTGTTGTGCTTCATGGTTGGGTGGAAAAAGCACCTTAACCATGCTCTTGACCGTCAGCTTGTGGAAGACCACTGGGTTATGGCAGCTGAAGATTGATTGAATATTTGATTTTCTTGTAATACCCTAGTTTTGCTTCTTGTTCCAAGTTAGCACATGCTATGTTTGGTTGCAATTACTTTGATACTGGATACATTTTGTTATGATGTTTTGATCGCTACTATTGAGCAACAACTATTATTGTGGGATGTAGTTATCTGATTATTGTTTCACATGCATTATGGATTAATGATGTTGTAGAGTTAACATGAGATGTTATTATGAGATTACTGGATTATGATGGAAGTGTCAGTTTCAATGAGTGTATTGGTGAAGAGGATGGTTTCGCATCACTCGCTTGCGAGCGCCCTATGAATCCGTAATTCCTTTTTCACGGTGTGTATTATATGCTGGATATATTGTATGATATTGTTTACTTGGTTGCAGGATTGCAGGTACATGACATCGACTCCACCTGGTTTCACAGGTTTGAGCGTGTCGATCCAACGGTTAAGTTGAACGGGAGATAGTAGCTAGGTAACATGTGTCAAGTTTACACCCTAGCCTTAGTGTGTCATCAGTCGTGTGTGTCGAGCCATTGTCTGTCTTGTTTTAATGTTATTTAATTTTGAAGGATTATTGATTTGGAAATAGATACTTAGAATAATTGCATTTAAATCATGTTGATGGTTATTTAATTTAAATAATGCAATGTGGATAAAAGTTTATATTTAAATTAACTAATTATATTTAAATTATTTAATTAATTAAATTTAATCCAAGGGGGTTGAGTTTAGTTATTAAATAATTAAATTAATTAATTAAACGTGATGCAAGAGAATGAAAGGAAATAAAAGAATTAGAATTAATTTTGGAATTTAATTCCAACGTGTGGGAATTAAATTAGAAATTATAATTAAATGTTTATTTGGAAAATTGGTTGCAACTTTGGAAATTAATTTATTATTTGAAATTGCATTTTAAATTGAAAGTGGGTTTTCAAAAAGTGAAATTGAAATTGAAATTTGAAATTGAAATTTGAAATTGAAAGTGAAATTGAAATTAAAATTTGAAATTGAAATTGAAATATCTAATTTGCATGTAATGTGAATTAGGGTTGTATTAGGTATTGTTGATTTATAAAGAATACATGTTTTAATTTTAGAGCAAAAAGAGATTTAGAAAAAATACATTTTTACAGTAGAGAAGAAATTTTGGAAAATTTGCACAAGGGTTTGAAAAAATTTTGATTGTAGAATTGATTGAAGGAAATATTGTTTGCAATTGTTGGATTTTGAATTGGATTCATTGGAGGATTGAAGAAAATTCAGGAAATCTTTGGAGGAGGCTTGCATCAGAAATTCATCTCTTCCTATAGCTTCTTGTACCAGGTTTTCCTCTTTGTATTTTATTGTTCTTGATTGTTTTCTTTAAAATAACAATGATTAAATATTTGTTTGTTAAATTTGTTTTAGAAAATAAATTTGATATTAGAAGAAAAGAATTAAACAAATTTACAGCCTTTGCTTGTGAAAATTCTTGAGTGAAAATTGTGAAAACTTTAGTTGAATTTAAATTATTTGGGGAAATTGATTTTGTTGTTATTGAAATCAAACATAGATATTGAACAATGCATTTAAAATGTTTTAGAAAATGAAACCTTCTGTTTATTATTATTAAAAAACGGATTTTAAAATCTGTAGTATAGTTATATTTTTCATGGTAAAATGGTCTGGTTGCGTCACCTATAACTTCACTTTCACAAACTGGGTTGTCAGGAAATTTAAAGGGTTTTTGCATTTTGAAATTTTCTTATCTCTGTTAAAATATCACAAATACCCAGATCGCAGTTTTTGAGTTATCCTTGAAACATGAGACTGTTGTTAAGTTATTTTCCCATGGCTGTTCTGAAAATAAAATAATAATAAATTGATATTTATAAATATTAATATTTTAGGTATTGTTATTATAATATTAAAATATTATTTAATAATATTTTATATAATAATTTATAATATTAAAGTATTATATTTATTTATATTATTTTAAATAAAATTTGTATATTAGATTAGTGGAATTAAAATTATAAACGTATAGGGAAATTATTGTTTATTTTAAAATGACATGTTAAAGTTTAATTGAAGGAGTTAAATATTTGATTTAAAAAATGCATAATTTAAAATTTAATTTTGGAATTTAAATTCATGTGTAAAAGGTCCAATTATTAATTTGATTTAATTGGAAAAATATATTTATATTTTGGAAAATTAATGATAAGGGATATTTTATTTTGAATTAAACAATTTGATATTCTATAAAGAATAGAAGATATGTTAATCATTAAATATATTTAAATATATTAATTTATATTTAGTATATATTGGAGGTATATATCCATTTGAGAGAATAAATAATATTTTATCTTATTTTATTTTGTTGTTTGCAAATTGGGTATTATTAGTGTTCTAAAAGAAATGATTAGTATGTGTAGAAAATGTATAGAGAAAGATATTTTTTAATAGAAGTAATTATTTGATTTAAAAGGAAATATTTATTTTGTTAATATGATTGAAGAAAATATATTGAAATGTATATATATATATATATATATATCCATGAGTATTTTCAATCAGTATTTACTTTGTTTTATTTAAGTGCGTGTAATTTAGCTTTGCATGAAGAATTTAAAAGATAAGTTTTGAATGTATGGTCAAAATTGATAAGGAAAAAGATATTTAAATATATTGAAGAATTATAGAAATATTTATATTTAAATGTTTGTTTTATTGATGAGACAATCAATTATGTGATTTATTAATTTATATTTAGATTAATTGAATCATTGT